>CM037878.1:42619056-43069056 GCA_021292165.1 Shinisaurus crocodilurus
AGAGAGAGAGAGAGAGAGAGAGAGAGAGAGAGACCAGTTGACAAATGTGGTCACAAATATGATCACTGGTTTTCTGAGATCACAACCCCTCCCCTTCCAAGTTGACAAATCCAAAGCTGTTGTTTTCATAAACCAGATCACTGTCTTCTCTGGAAAGTAACCAGCCTGACTATGCTGCTGGTGCAGACCACAAAGCTACATAACAACGATGATGGTCTTAGGGTGGCCATGTGTCCTACTTTACAGAGGACAATGCTCTGTTTGAAGGGCTGTCCAGTCCAAGTCCCGTCCAAGAACCCAAAGAAGGAAGAGCCTGCAGCATAGTCTCCAACTGCCCCGAAAATGCAGGGGACCATCACAAAAACCCTTAAGCCATCACGGCTTCTCACTATGTTATGCAGAGTCACAAATTCCCCTGCCTCTTGCAAGCTACTTTAAACTGCTCTTAAAGGGGCCATGGGCAAAATTGCAGCAGCTAAGCTAAAACTTTTAGCTTAGCTGCAGTTTTGCTCATGGCCCCTTTAAGAGTAGCTCTGCTAGTAAGCAGGGAGTGAACAGATGCGAGGATGTGTGTGTGCATGCGCACACACATGCTCTACCTTCTGCCTCTGCTGGGTGAAAAGAAAAGGAGGTGGAGGCTGTATCCACTGGCCTAGAGTGAGGGAGAGGTGAATGAGGGAATTTATCATATGATTCCTATCTTTGTATTGCCAAAGATTTTGTTTCCTAACAGAGCTGACTCTGTGTCTCTAATAGGTGAGGTACAGTGTCAGAAGGAAATGCAAGAAACTTCCCCTTCTCTCTGAAGCTCAATGTTTGGGGGTGTGGGGTGGGTGGGTAAGCTTCACCTGTTGAATTTGTGCCAATCCTGACAATTTTAAAACAAAAAGAAAGAGATTGCCCTGCAAGCACTGACACCCCCCCATGAAAAACACCAGATATCAACAATTAAGTGTTTAAGTAAGGTAAAAAAAATTTACAAAGGCCACTTATAAAATATTATAAAATAATATATAATATAATAATGTAATAATTTTACTATATAAGATATCATATAATAATTTAATTCTGGAAAAGTAATCCTACCACTGGCGCTGCTGCTGCTACCTCTTCTTCTAGCAAGGAGCAGCATTTCACAATTATCCCTCAGTTACAGGATACTTCTTCACACAATGCATAATCAATTTGCTGCCACAAGATGTGATGGTCAGTGTTGTAGATTGTCTTAAAATATACACACATTCCTGTGAGTAAGTTCCATTGAATGAAATAGGACTTACTTCTGAGTAAACATGCATGGGATTGCACTGTTATTCTCTTTTCAGAGCCGTGGTAAATTTTACTTGGCTCTACTTGTGTACCCCATGTGAAAGTCTTTTTCTAAAGCATGCTGAAGTGCAATGGAGAAAGCTCTCTACAGTAATGGTTAGGATTATTCTGCAGGGATTTTGGATTGTTTTTTTAAATGCATTAGAAGGGAGCTAGCAGAAAACACACCCTCCTCAAGAGAAAGAAAGAAAAAAATCCCAACTACCTCAAATAGCAGCAACAAACATCATCATTCCATTTTGGCATTATTGTTCAATCACAGTGTTGTTATTCTTGTTTTTTTGTTTTTGTTTTAAATAAAGTACAATAGAGCCCACATGTTTTTTTCTGAGTGGAGAAAATAGGAGTTTGCAGGGTGGGCCCGTGAACCACTTTGCACACTCAGAGATATCTAAATGTTAAATATTATTATTTCTTTGGCAAACTACTAATGAGAACAAAGCCACCATGGAAGGATCCATTTTTAAAGTGGGAGGGGGATCTTTAAAACAAGGAGTTTCCTGCACCATGTGGGGAAAGTAGGCTGAAAGTTATGTTTGACTGAAATAATGGCATATTCCTCCTGGGTTTACCCCTTCCTAGCTTTTGTTGTAATTGATGGTACAATAATAATAATTACAACAGCAGCAGTCAGGATCATCATCATGGGTCTGGAGATCAAAGTGGCTTCAGAGTGGTCAGAGCCCTTAACCGGTTAGAGCAGGGCTCTCCAACCTTGGGTCCCCAGATGTTGCTGGCCTACAGCTCCCAGCATACCCAGCCAGCATGGCTAATGGCAAGGGATTCTCGGAGCTGTAGTCCGGCAACATCTGGGGACCCAAGGTTGGAGAGTCCTGGGTTAGAGCATCCTGGGGTGGGTGGCTAGGGCGTTTTTCTGTTTTCTTTTGTCTTCCAGCTAAAATTCAGCCCATCCAGATCAGGGCCATCGCATTGGGGAGACTTCTGGTCTCCACGTTTGTGTCTCTGTGATCTGTTATGGGTTATGAGCTGTTTCAGGTTGCTGATTGACAAGCCAAGTTGATACAAATATACATAAAATAAATAAATAGGCATGCCTAGATGTTCAGCCTTAGTTACCAACACATTGAATTAAAGGATGCATTTCTGCACAAAGAGAAAATTTGTAGTTGGGCCAAATATTATAACATGGCAAATACTGACAATATAATAAGAGATAAGGATAAACACTTCATAACAAGGTATAGCCTTTTACCTATTGTTGCAGGAAAATTTAAGGAGAGGCAGAACATCAGGAGGATCAGAAAAGGAACATATAGATCTAGCATCAGAAAGAAAGTAGTACTTCAGACAGTAGAGTGAAGTTTGAAGGTCTGAGTACAGAATACAGGAGAGCAAAGTAAAATACTGAGGGTGCAGCACCAGTCAAGGTTTTCAGTTTTCAGTTTTGAGATCCAAACCCTGAGAGGGAGGAGAGTCATGGTTACATGACTGTTTGTAATGAAGACTTTTCACCCATGTCGTATTTATTTATTCTATAATAATGTTTATTTTTATAATAATGTTGTATTTATTGTTAATGTTGTGTGTGTGTGTGTGTGTGTGTGTGTGTACTTATTGATTTGGGGTTTTCTTTTTCCCTTAGGCTTCCTTAAATGCAGTACAGAACTTCAAAGGTTTCTGTACTTAAAATACTGCAGTTTTGTGTGTTTCCTCTAATAACATTTGTACCTGACCATGCCCTTTGGTTGCCTGGCCATACCCTTGGCCACGCCCCCATGTTGCCTGGCATGCCCTCTTGATCACACCTTCAAGTTGCTTAACCATACCTCTTACAAATTCACATGTGTGTCCCTATTTTTCATCTGTGAAATGTTGGAAGGTATGCTGCAGGGGCCCTGAAGTTGTCCGTCAACAGTTGGCACCTGGACAGCAGGCTGAGCAGGCACTCAGATCACCTGGCCGCCAGTCTTCTCCACTCTCGTCAGATGTATTGTATTTCTATTTAAATTATAGTAATTATTTCTAAACTTGCATCTATACATATAAATTAGGATATGTTTGCATGTTATACAAAAATCTGTCTCCTCTTTTGTTTTTCTTTTGGGTGATGCATTTCCTTTTTGGGGGGCGATGTGCAATTGGCCACCCTATATAATGCAGGCTGCATGAGGAACAAAATGTCACTGTTTGCTATATCATGGGGCAGATTTCAAATGCAGTAAAAGATGCCTACCGTGCAGCAATCACAGACAAAAGCATTTGGGTGTGAAGCTGCAGAATATTCTATGACCTTTCAGGATGCATGTATCAAATTAGGGTTTATTTATTCTCTAGTTACTGCTTCAGCAGATGCACCTCCTTTTTTTTTTTTTTTTTAATCCCCCAAATTCCACTGGGATAGCCCCAGGAAACAAAGAGAAAGATGGAATCTAAAATAATTTGAAAAGGCTCAGGAATCTCTGTATTCAACCGGCCAGGAACAGGAAGGTGTAGCTGAGCTGCTCAACCTCATTAAAAAAGCCAAGCCGCCATAAGGCAGATGTCACTTAAAAATGCATTAATTAACTATTAAGCCCACCGGAAAGGGAAATGTTTATGGAAAATTTCCTCTTCCTCCCATTCTTTAAAGGTCAGAGAGCCACAAAAACGATCAGAGATGAGCCTGTTCAAGTTTTTAAAAGAAAGAATGCCGGGCCTAAGACAATATCCATGCACTTAGTCTGTTGCAGTGTGTCACTACCCAACTAAAGCCGATTTTCCTGATTTCAATCCAGTTTAAGGAAACATTTAGGGCGTTTTCACAAATGAAGCTTAAGGGCGCAATCTTGTGGGGTCCCTAGAAGGGCATCCCAGGGGCTGGTGGATATTGCGGAACTCCCTCCCTGAGGGCAGAGAAGGAGGCCTGCAGGTGGTGGAGGAGGAGGAGGTCCGCCCTGGAGACTTCCTCATTGTGGTGGAAACCTCTGCTGCCATCTCCCTTCAGCTGCTGGGGCTCTGATGGTGGCAGGGAGGAAAAGGCAGAACTCCCCCCCCCCCACACACACCCCTTCTGCCCTGGCTAGCACAAGCCCAGTGGGACTTGGATGTAGCAGTTCCTTTGCCACAGAGCCCTCCCCACCTGGCCTCTGTAGGATTGCTTTGTAAATTAGTCTGCCATGAGAACAGAAAATGTACATTGGGTAGAATGCATGCTCTGTTTAAGGGGGCTCCCTTTTGCTTTCTAGACTGCATAAACAATGTTTTGAGAGCCAGTGTGGTGCAGTCGTTAGAGTGCTAGAGTGGGACTCAGGAGATCCAGGTTCTAGTCCTCACTCAGCCATGAAACTCACTGGGTGACTTTGGGCCAGTCACTGACTCTCAGCCTAACCTACCTCATCAGGATCAGATTTCAGGGCAGTGTACAATAAAACAGTCTCAATATCATAATAAGAGGCAGAAAATAAAACCACAAAAATGCAGAGGCCCTATATACATTTTTAAATGCCTGGATCAATTAAAGTGGTTTAGGATGCAATCCTATGCATGTGTAGACAGAAAAAAGTCCTACAACTCCCAGCATTCCGCTGTCAGCCATGCTGGCTGGGGAATGCTGGGAGTTGCATGACTTTACCCCCCTTAAACTGGCATTGGAAGGGTTGCAAAGTAGGCACCACATAGGACGCCTTGGGGGTGGGTATCTGGCGTTCCTCCAGATATTTGGGTCCTAAGCAGTTTAGGGTTTTAAACCTTGCATGCAGTTGTACCAGTTAAAATTCTGGTAGCTAAATTCTGCCCTGGTTGAAGCCTCTGAGTCTTCTTCAAGGGCAGACCCATGAATAGCACATTACAGTAATCCAGCTGGAACGTTCCCAGAGCATGGATCACCATGGCCAGACTCTCCCTGTGCCCAAGGAGCATGTGCCCAAGGAGCATGAGAGACATTAGAAGCTCTCTAGTGTAAACAATCTTAGAAAACCCTATAGGACCATTGAACTTCATTTTTCGGGGGGGGGGGAGGTAAAAACAAAAAACAATGGCATCACTCATTAACTTCTGTTTTAATCAAGGGAAGTAAAACCATTAATACCTGCTTCCCAAGCGATCTTCTGGTTTCTTTGCCAAGAACAGTTTACAGATATCTTTCGCTGGCTCATCAAAATTAGCATGCTCAAACTTCACCTCATCTTCTATGGTTCTTCTTTTTACTTCATCTTTATTGACCTTCTCTTTGAAATCTTTGAACGGCGTTCGACCAGCAACCATCTCATAAATACTGCATCCCATAGCAAACCAGTCCACAGGGTAGGAGTAACTCTCTTCCTTTAGGATTTCAGGAGCCATGTATCCATTAGTTCCAGCCTGTGATAATCAAACTAAGCTTTAATAAACAGTAATGCTAATAAATACTGTCTTAGAATAAGAAAAAGTAGCTTCTTTGGATGAATTACATAGGGTTGCATCTAGTTTTTAGTCATGAAAACAATAATATATCTTTCATAATAATTTTGGCAAATTAATCTGAAAAGTATGATTGTGTATTATTGTCCACAACAAGATCTAATTTCTTAAAAAACAAAACAAAATCAAGGTCCTTCTGTACTAGATTTTCTTTCATTTTGGGAATCTGCTTCTTGTCAATCTTGCTGATTAGAAGACATAAAAATTTTACTATTAGGAGAATTTGCAGCATGTTCATTTAACATGCTCTTATAGTATATTCCCTAATCAGATGTTAGTGAGTTGCTGAGATGCTAAAATACTACTCTGAGATCCATGGAAGAAAGATGGGAATGCAATACAAGTGAAACAAGCAAATCTACAATAATAAAAAAAGGTTGTGTGACTGTCTGTCTGTCTGACTGTTAGCACCATAGCGCCAAGACCATGAAACCTAGAGACGTAGTATGCATACTAAAGAGGTTCTGGGTATGTGCACCTGGGGGCTATTTTGTTTTTAAAACACATTAATTTTAATTAATTTGAATGTGTCTGCGTGGTTGAAGGCTGTGGTAATATCTTCAGCCACTGGGGGTAGACTTCCACATATAGCTTTGCATTCCATACAGTTTGAAGACGGGAGATTAGCAGGACAGAGTTATATGCCTGCCCACCCCCCAGGGGAAGGGAGTAGACAGAGACCACCCTCAGGGGGATATAGGGGTGCACTGTGGCAAGGGCTGTGCCTAGGGGTGTCAGCAGGCATAGCTTAACAGGCCTGTGGCTTACACTGGCTCAGCTTGTCTGAGTGTGGAAAGCTAAGCAGGGTCAGGCCTGGTTATTACTTGGATGGGAGACCCCTCCTCTAGTTTCCTGCATTGAGCATGGGTTTGGACTCGATAGCCTTGTAGGCTCCTTCCAACTCCTATGATCTCTGAAACTCAGACAGGGCAGGCACAATATTTCCAATACTGACAGCAATGTAAGTGTGCTTGAAGGCTTTACGGTATTGACCTAAGGACTGTTCTAACCCATGCGAAGCCAGGTCTGTTTCCAGTAATAAATAAATGGAGCAAAAGCATGGAAGACTGAACATTTTCTCTTAGTATACACAGTGTCCTGGTACAAAGTACTACTTGCACTTATTCCAGGACTGTGTCTGGAATGCCGTTGGATGAATTTAAGCAGACAAGAGAGCCTGTATATGTGTTTAATTCTTAAATACATGGGACTAAGGATGGGTGACTCTCAAAACTCATTTCTTTTCCTTGGCCTTCTCCTGAGCTGTGCTTTTTCAGGACTGCAATTTGTTTTGACTGCAATTGTTTTTGGCTTTAGTATTTGGGGGTGGGGTGGGATGTCTGTTCTACTATTGCCATTCTGATGTTTATTGTTGTATTGTTTTTATCTTGTAAGCTGACGTGAGGGAGTTTTGTACCCTAAAAGGCAGCCTAAAATATTATAAATAAATAGGGTTGGATCAAGACTTAGTCATACTTAGGACCTGTTCGCACAATCAAATAAGCCATGGTGGCTTGTTTTAATCCTCTGTGCGTGGCAGGCACCATTTCCCTAATTACCTGCCCAAGTGCGGTTTGTCATGTCATTTGAACCTGGGCTGGGCGGCATGACTCATTTGAGGGGGAAACAACCCTCAAATAGCTCATGTCCTGTTGAAGGGTTATTTGAGGGCGGGTAATTAGGGAAATGGTGCACAGGCATGCACAAGCACACACCGGGGATTAAAACTTGTCTTAGAGTAGACCATTGAAATCAATAGGAGTAATTTAAGTCCCCTTGATTTCAAGGGGTCTACTGTATGTATGACTAAGTCTCAATCCAACCAATAATAAATACATATACCCTGTCTGTAGCACTTTCACGTGTTTTTACTCATAATTCTGTTCCATTTCCTCATTAATCTGTGGATTTAAAAAAGTTATCTCAAAGTACATATTTAAATACATATCTAATATGTATTTACAAGTGTATTTCCTCTCAAAATACATATTAAAATGTGTATTTTGATAAGATTAATGGCTGAGAACAGCACTGCAACATTCAGAAAAATGCAAAATCTAGTGAACAGCTAATTTCACGTTAGACCAAGAGGGGCGGATTAAGTCATTTTGTGTAGGAATTCACAAAGGTCTAATTCCTCAAGCTTCCCTACAGGGGACACCACCTCCTGAACCACACTGGAGGCAATCAAGGTGCAGCTGGACGGCCATCTGTCAGGGATGCTTTGACTTGGGTTCCTGTATTGAGCAGGAGGTTGGACTCGATGACCTTATAGGCCCCTTCCACCTCTACTATGGTATGATTCTATGATTCCATGAACTTCTCAATGGCTTTTGATATTGGTATCTTTCTAGACCAGGGCTCTCCCCAGATGTTGCTGGCCTACAGCTCCCAGCATACCCAGCCAGTATGGCTAATGGCAAGGGATTCTGGGAGCTGTAGTCCAGCAACATCTGGGGACCCAAGGTTGGAGACCCCTGTTCTAGACCATCTGGCCATGTTGGGGGTAGGGTACTGTCAGCATTGCAAGAAAGGGTGCTTCCAAACAAAGGGCCCCTAGCGTAAGACATTGTGGAGTTATTCCATCTTTTCCTCCTTAACAGATTTTCTTAACAGAAGAAGTGGTAGGAAAACATGGGAGGGCTACAAGTCAAAGATATCATTTGGATCCCCTATAAAATTCCATGAATGAAGCAGGGTGATTGCATGATAAAAGCCTCCTTGGGAAGCACCTTTAAGGTGCTTTGCTGTATCACAGGGGTGCACAACCTGTGGCCCTCGAAGCTGGCATGACCTCATGCACTTTTCTCAACAGCCCTGCTGGTCATCTGGGTTGCTGGGCGGAAAACACTGTTCACTGGCTTCCAAGATCACTGTTTCCCGCTGCTAGTAGCAGCGAAGAAACAGCAGTCTTGGTGGCGATTGCTGGGGGATAGAAGCTTTTGCCTCCATTCCCCGCAGTGATCCCTAGATCTCAGCAGTCAGGGAGACGTTGGGGGGGAGTGTGCAGGGCCGGATTAAGAGCATTATGGGCCTGGTGCTGAGGATTTTGGTGGGCCTTTTTATGGAAATAAATAAAATGAAGACGCAATTTTATATTAAAACAAATTAAATATTTTAATTACCATTAAAGTGCCAAAACTCAAAAACTCCTGCAGCTCATCAGTAAGGGTCTTCCCAATTTCCCCCAAATTTATTTATTAAAAAAGAAAAAGCAGCCACAACAAAAAGCCAGGAAGCTTTGCTTGACCAAGAATAATTGTGTTGTTCTTGTTGCTTTGTTTCGTTTTCGTTTTTGTTTTTTTGTTAAACTAGCATTTGAACAATTGAGCTGCGAATCAGAAAGATCTTTTGCTCGAGGCTGGAGAGAGAGGTCCCTTCTAAATCTGAATATTACAGACCCTAGCAAGCCCCCATGTGCTTCAAAGAAATGTAGTAACAGTGATTGAAATGCAAAAACCTACCGAAATGCTAATTTGAGAACAACAGTTCTTGCTAGGTCTTGCCTCAAGCCTGTAATGCAGATGTGCTTAGAACACCTTTCTAATCTTGAAAAAATCATTAATTATGCTGAATGATAACGATCAGAGCTAACTCAAATCGTGCCAAGTGTCCCTATATTGTGGGCCTATTGTCTGTTATGGGCCTGGAGCGGCCACTCCAATCGCCCCTATGTTAATCTGGCCCTGGGAGTGTGTGTGTGTCCACACACGTGTGGCCCTTGCCCCTCCCAGCCAATGCTGGCCTGCAACCCTCAGGGCCAGAAAGGTTGTGCACCCCTGCTGTATGCAGTATTTTCCAACCTCCAGGCAGATGTCCCTGTTGGGAGACTGCTGCTCCCTCTCATGGGAGCTGTCCTCTGGGGCACCACTAAGTTCCATCTAATCTTCCATGCTGTTCAATATGAACATAAACCTCTCCCTGCTGGGAGAGGTCTATGAGGATTCTGAGTTTGGTGTCCTCACCCAGTTATATTTCTCCTTTTCTTCAAATCCCAATTAGGCAGTGGAGTCTCTGAATCTGTCTCTTGATTTGTTTGGTGTGCCTGCTACGCCCTCTTCTGGGGATCATGGACCTAGAAACCATAATGCATGCACGAGGTAACCTCAAAGCTGGTACTGTTTGGGGCTACTTTTGAATAAGAGGTTGGAAGCTGTAACTGGTCTCAAATGCAGTGGCCAGGTAGCTAAGTGGCACCAGCCAGAGAGACTATGCAACACTAGTTCTTAAATAGCTCCATTGGTTGCCAGTTAGTTTCAGGGCTCGATTCAAAGTAAATTTGAATTGACAATTTGAGAGGCAGGGTTGTGTAGTGGTTAGAGTGTTGGACTAGGACCACGGAGATCTGGGTCCTGGTCCTCACTCGGCCATGAAGCTCGCTGGGTGACTTTGGGCCAATCACTGACTCTCAGCCTAACCTACCTGACAGGGTTGTTGTGAGGATTTTATTTATTTATTTATTTATTTATTTATTTATTATATTTATACCCTGCCTTTTTTCCTGCAAGGAACACAAGGAGGCTTACATAATCCTCCTCCTCCTCTCCATTTTATCCCCAGCTCCGAGGTTAGAAAATCACTCCGACCTGGAAGCTGGAGATCTGCTCTCGGATCCCACCCCCACCCCAGATGGTGTGGAAAGAACCACACTGGCTGCTTCTCCAAGGTCGCAAAGCAGCCTTGGAGAAGGGGTTTAGTGGGCATTCTGGGGGGAGGGGAGGAGACCAACACCGCCAAGATACAATGCATCCTACCGGTGCCTCAGCCTCCTTTCCTCCCACTCTGAAATGCCTCAGTTAGACAGCCAAAACCAGCTATCTAGCTGATTTGCAGGGCAGGAGGAACACAGAGGTGACCTTTGCCTCCGCGCTGCTCCTGCCCTGCATAGAATGCAAGTTTACCGAAGTTTGATTGCAAACGTATCTAATTTTACGCTTTTGAACCACTGTGCGAACCAAAACTCAGTCAGCTTTTGAAATTTGCACTGAATTTTCTAATCAAATTGGGTTCTTCGATTTAAAAAAATGCAAACAATAATGTGTATATGGGGGGGGGACATTCAAAAATATAGTTGGAAAATTGGTTGCAAAAAATGTGTATATTAGGCCAAATGTATACAAAAATGAATGCATTATGAGAAATGTACACAAAAATGCTTATACATTTTCATGTGGAAAAAAATATCTGAAAGTTCAGAATGAACAGAGAAATTCTCAAAATTTGAGACGCACTGAACTTAAGATTGGGGGGGGAAGAGTAACTGAGGGAAATTGAAAGATGTGTCTATCTTTACCTGGAGGTAAATCCCATTTAACTAAATGGGATTTACTTCTAAGTAGACTTGTGTTGGATTGCACTGTTAAAGTTGTTATAGACTGTGGCTGCAGTCCTAAACACATGGGCATAGCAATCCTATGGCTGCTAGACAGTGTCTAGAGGGCCATAGGATTTTTTGAATTCCCATGTGGTAGGAAAATCGCTCCGACCTCATAGCTGGGGATCTGCGTTCAGATCCCCCTCCTCACCCCCACCCTGCAGCCAGCACAGAAAGAACTGAAACTGGCCATCTAAGTGCTTTGCAGGGCGGGAAGAGCATGGAGGCGACCTTCACCTCTGCACTCCTCCCGCCCCGCATAGGATGCCTGTCATCCTCCGAGTTTGGAGGGCTACGGGAATCCCCATTGGATTGCACCCTTGCACATGTACTGGAGAGTTAGACCCATTGAACACAGTGAGACTTACTTGTGGGCATTATATATGTGTGTGTAATATGCACACACACATGCTTGCCTGGCTATTGGAACATCATTTAACAGCAGGAGCTGAATTTCACTGGTCATACTAAAGATGTCCAAACTGACTACGGGCCTTTTCTCTCAAAATAGCAGAAGCTTATGAAGGCAGAGGTTGTACCCCCGGGTCACATTCACAGGTTGAGGCAGTACATTTTTAACTGCATAAGTCTCATTAGTGTTAATGGGATTTGGATGGCTAAAAGATAGTGTATTAAGAATGTAGCCACTGGTTTCCAAAGTAAGAGTAACTTAAAGAAAGCCAGTTAAGTTACTCCCCTCTAGGTCAAAAGAGAAAAGAAAGATTGCAGGGTTTTGAAAAAGCATGGGAAGGGGGAATTGTTGTGAAGAAAATGACATGCAGTGGAAGAAGAATAAAAGCATCTGGGTGGTAAAGCTTTTAATGCTAAAGCTCAGTGGTAGAGCCTATATTCTATACTCAGAAGGTCCCAGGTTCAATCCTTGGCATCTCCAACTAAAAAATAAGAGGTACTGTAATGGAAAAAGCTTGAGATACTGGCTGGGTTTACATGACACGGCAACCTATCATGGGTAACTAGCCACAGTGGGTTGCTGTGTCATCCGAACCCAGATCGCTTCCCACAGGGCAAGAAGCCACCTGACAACCCCATGGCTTGTTCTAGGGGTTGTTCAAGCCACAATGGGTTGTTACGTCGTCTGAACCTGGGAAACCGATTCCATCATGGGTTGCGGGGATCGGCTAGCAAGCCACTCGGCAAAAGCCCTTGCCACTCTTCATGATCTTGCCCATGCCACCAGTGACAGCCAGTGACTGCACTGCCCCGCTACCAATACCTAAAAAAATTGGCTCCAGAAATTTGTGCAAATGTCTGGGGGGGGGGGCGGATTGGGGTCAGTCTTTCGCAGTTACGTAAGTGTGCTCTTATGGCTTTCCAATACAGTAAAACCTTGGATTGCAAGTAACTTGGTCTGCAAGTGTTTTGCAAGACAAGCTAATTTTTAAAATAAATTTTAACTTGATAAACAAGCAACGTCTTGCAATACAAGTACTGTAGTACGGTCAAGAAAAATGAAGACTTTACACTATCATTCTTTATTGCAGCTTAAATTAAAAATATGTGTACAAATTTCTTATGGGGAATTTCGCTTTGATATACAAGTGCTTTGGATTACAAGCACGTTTCCGGACTGAATTATGCTTGCAATCCAAGGTATTACTGTATATGTAGTCTTGCCTGATCAGTGCCCTTGTCAGTTTCAGCCGCTAAACCTAACAGGTTGATGAGGCAAGATTGCATATAAGCTAAATTGCAAACTGTTGACAGCTGTCAGTAGCCTAGTTGGCAATTGGAAAGCACCAGCAAAGGGACAAAAGTGACAGAGTAGGTGCACCAAAAAGGGGTGGGCTTAAGAACTTCCCCGCAGCAATGTAATCCTCTCGATTTCTAGTGTTGAACTGACATTTCTCAGTGCCCTCCACCTTTTCAACACTTCCCCGAGTCCCATTTGTGGGGCTGAAAAACAACAACAAACCCACCTGAGCTTTTTTGAAGCTCCAACCCTCCACAAACAGTGGTGAATGAAAAGGGGTCATGATCAGAGTGGGGGTGGGGGAGACAAGATGGGTTGCGCCATGAGGGACACTGGCATACTGGCTAGAAGGAGGGGGAGAACAACCTATGGTGAGCCTGATTGTCTGTCAGGAACATTGTGGGTTGTTCCGCAAAGAACCCACACTTCATAGCTTATTCACTGGGGGTTTTGTCGTGTTGTGCAAACTCATCCACTGGAGAGCCACAGCCAATCAAAGTAAATAGTACTGGGCTGGATAGTCCAATAAGGAAGCTTCATATGCTATTAGGTCATGATCATGTGTCAAAAGTTAATAAATTTAACTGTGCAAGCAAACGTTTAAATCTCACTCAACTACTGCCTAAATAAATAGACTACTGCCTAACGGAACTGTCTTGTTTGTTTTTTCTTCTTCTAAAAATTGAAAAGTTACCTGGTCCTATACACTTTGGCTGGCTTTGTGTCATTAAACTGCAGGCAAATAAATACAAGCATATGTATGTATGTATGTATGTCTCTCTCCCTGTGTATATATACAGTCATGCCTTGGATTGAGAGCATAATTCGTTCCGGAAACGTGTTTGTAATCTAAAATACTTGTATATCAAAATGAAATTCCCCCAAAAAAATTTGTACAGAGATTTTTAATTTAAGCTGTACTTCAGTACTTGTATTGCAAGACGTCGCTTGTATATCAAGTCAATTTTTTTAAAATAAATATTTAAAAATGTGCTTGTCTTGCAAAATGCTTGCAAACCAAGTTACTTGTAATCCAAGGCATGACTGTATTATATATACACATTATATAATACACACACACACACACACACACACACACACAGTCTATTTATATAGGGGTGTGTGCTTTTTAAAGAAAAAGTACTGAATTTAGAAAGGGATATATATTAGGCAGAGATATCATTGGCTACTTTGTGCTTTTCATTGATTGTATCACAACCATTCATACATCATGAAGACATCAGTGGTACGGGAGGTGTTAGGGAAGCTGATAATGTACCCACTTGAATAGAAAACAGCAATACCACTGGTGATCTGCAAAAATACCACTGGTGATCTGCAAAATATAATAGGTCCACTAATATTACCTCCTGTATCAAAATGATGCACAAAAATACAGCATAAAAAGAATGGATGAATATCTTAAGTCTTCTTCCTCTCCTCATTTTCACCTTTCTTTCCCTCATAGCACTTGGGTACATGAGCAGCCATGTGTGTTTGTATACTGTGTTTCTGTCAAATCTGGTAATACCAAAAGTTGCTTGCCCCAGAATTGAACAAGACATCAGGAATGTGTTAGAGGATGGACATATGGATCCCATTCTATGCAGCATTAAGCATTCTTAAAATCATTCATCTCAATGAATTTAGGTATGCTAACTCTGCAGATTTTTTTACTGTGTGTGTGTGTGTGTGTGTGTGTATGGAAGGAGTCAGAAAGTGTGCCTTTGTAGCGTTAGAAGATTCCAGATGCAAGTATGAAGCAAAATAGTAGTGTATTGCTCTGTTTATAGCCTGATCCTATGCAGTTAGGTGCGCCCGTCTCTCTCTCTCTCTCTCTCTCTGATAAATGCAGTTATATGGGTAGCATCTCATCTGTTGCAAAGTGGTTTTATTTTTATAAGGCATGCCCCAATGTAAATAGAATGGTGACTGAATTTACTATCACCAAAGGAGCCCAGAACACTGAAGAGATTTTGCAGAAATATGAGGCACCCAAAATTAAAATTTATTTTATGCATGGGTGTGTGTGAGTTGGGGGAAGATGTCCTGTTGAGTGGATTGTACTGCTAATGTCCTGGCTAAAACACTGTGGTATTTAAGCTCAGAGAATTGGGGTGGAGTGGGCTGGTCACAATGCAGATCTCCCTATGGGTTCCATCAGCATAGGGGAAATGTGATTGAGATATGTCTACCTTTTCCCACAGCTCATTACAAAACAAACTCAATGAGTCTCCTAAACCAAACAGAGATGCAAATCTCTGTGTTCATCCTTTATTTGCCATGGCACAAGAACTGTTGAACAGGGGGGAAAAACAAGCTGAATTTAGCCCTATCAGCTGTTTTGTAGTGCTCACTCCTTCCTTTCTTCACAGGGTGCCACTGACTGCTTTGTTCTCCATTCCAGCTGGTCCATTTTTCTTCAGTAGTGGCCTTAACAGACCTTGGAGGAATGTAACATTGGACCACAGGAAGCTGTCCAATGTGCTTGGTTTCAAAGATTTATTTCCCTCTGCTTATGACTTACTTGCCATGGACTGCATAAGAGAGTAGCAGAATTCTAGTATGTATTTTGCCTTTCATTTCAGTTACAACAACATGATATAATTTGGCTTTTGTCTGGCAATGGAAGGAGTGACATTTTCTCTTATCCTGTCACTGGCAAATCTTCCCCGTCACAATTAGTATATCCACAGATTCCACACAATTAAAGAAATAGGATGATGATTTTAAAAACCAAGATTAAAATCTTTGGATGTGCTTTGCTTCGCACTACGTCTTGCAAAATCGAGCAAGATATAAATGTTTATTATTTTTGCAGAGACTGCTCACCAGGAGGCGAGAATGGAACCTCTGTTAAAAAAAGGATGTGTGAAGGCAGTTCTTGTTCACACAAGATACAGCCTGATGCATGGAAGGCGTGAACTCCCAACTCTGACTTTTTCCATCTCACTGATGGAAGCTCTAGTCCTCATGCAAGACTCCAAGTTGTTTAAAAAGAAAAAGCTGGCTGCATCTGCAAATGGCACTAGCTCCAGAAGGACCATTCTTTGACAAAATGTACCTGGATGGTGGCAGAGGAGCTTCAGACAAGGCTTTTATTGCACAATCGCTCTGCCTAATTCACAATTTTACGGGGGTGGTGGTGTCTAGATGACATCATCTTCCACTTATAGCCCTCCCAATTTTTCCCACTGTTTCTTCTGGGTTTTTTTCTTACCACCCAAAAAAAAATATGTTAAGGAGGGAAAGATGGAATAACTTGCATGATGCCTTTCTTTGGTAGTGCTAGGAGCTGTCGTTAGGGATGTACGGATTTTGTTAAATCTGTTCCATCTCTTTTTTGTGGATTGTCAGGTGACTTTTTTCCATCATCCACTCATTGACAGAACTGGATTTTTTTTAGGAATGTATGGGAATTTAGTTCCCGTTTGCAAATGTGCATTTGTACTAATGCACACCTGCAGAACTGCCCATTAGCACTAATGGGCATTTGCGCACGTGTACAAATGTGCATTAGCACACACACACACACCCCCGAAAGAAAAAGCAGTCAGCAAGTCCATGGAATCTGCGTGACTCAGAAAAAGCCGGTCCGTTGCTAGGTCGGATTCATAGTAACCTGAACTCATCTGAATCCATTGCAGTTTCCCCTGACATCCCTACCATTGATCTGAAAGCACGCTGGATGAAGCTTTTAATGTGCAATTGGCATGCCACATTTGTGCAATTTTATGGAGGTTCCAGATTACGCCTCATTCACTTGTAAACCTCCAGTGGTTTCTCACCACTTCTTCCATCTTTTTTCTTTCCGCAGGTAATCCATTAAGGAAGGAAAAAACAGAATAGCAGTGCAATCTCTTTGTAGGGAAATGTGCGATTGAAGCACAGTGGGAGGAGGATTCCCCACCGGAGAAAATGAATGACATGTTGAGGATTCCACTCCTTTCTTTAGTGTTTGCTGTGCATTTCCAGTTTCTGAAGCAACAAACAAGCAGGGGAAATCAAGCTGGCAAGGTTTCTAGCCAGATTGTGAAAATGACTAGGGCAGATTGTCTGATTAAATCCGGTTGTGAAATTGACTAGAGTGAGCATTTTCAGGTAAAATAGATGGGACATGCATGCAGCATGCTCCCTAACCCTGAAGTAAACTGAGATGCAATCCTTTAGCCTTGTATTGCAGGCACTCTCCCCCCCACAACTGGGTTACTGTAGAACAAGCAGGGAAAATCAAGCACAACTTTCTAACAGGTGGTGAAACTGACTCATTGGGTTGTCTGATTAGATTGGTTGTGAAATTGACTGGAGTAGAGATCAGGTATTGTCAGGTGAAATTGATGGAATTTACAGCTCATTCATAACCATGTTGTTTACTTAGAAATAAACTTAGCTGCAATCTTCTAGCCATGAATCATTTTTAGTTGCTAAATGTGTGGTCCACAGGCACTGGGAGTATAAGTCCACACTGAACTATGAGAGGTGGGTCAAAGAAATGCTAAACAGTCTCAGAGAGTTTGGCATATAACCCTTCCCTTGACCCAGGAGATCTGTCTAACTAAAGGCCAGTCTCAAATGTATAATTTGTGGCTAAGGTGATTAAGAAGGTGGTGACATTGCAAGTCCTGATACATCTGGATGATACTGATTCTCTGGACCCATTTCAATCAGGCTTTTGGCCAGGATATGGGACTGAGACTGCATTAGTTGATGACCTATGCCAGGAACTGGATGGGGGAAGCACGACCCTATTAGTTCCCCTGGACTTCTCGGCGGCTTTCAGTACCATCAACCTTGGTATCCTTCTGGACTAGCTGACAGAACTGAGCCTTGGGGGTGCTGTTTTGCAGTGTTTTCAGTCCTTCCTGGCAGGATGGGTCCAGAAGGTGATGCTGGGGGATTACTCTTTGACTCTACTTCCATTGGCATATGGTATCCCCACAGGGGTTTTATCTTGCCCCCATATTATTTAACATTTACACAAAAACTGCTGGGAGAGGTCAATCAGAGCTTTGGAGTAAGGTTCCATCGATAAGCTCTTTGATACCTCACACCAAGGAAGCAGTCAAAACTCTTGAACATTGCCTGGATTCGATAATGGGCTATATGAGGGTGAAAAGGCTGAAGTTAAACCCAGACAAGGCCAAGTTGTTGTTGGTCAGTAGAAAGTCTGACTTAGGGGTAGGGATTCAACCTGTTCTGGAAGAGGTTGTGCTCCCCCTAAAGGATCAGAGTTCATAGTTTGGGAATGCTTCTTGATCCTACACTGTCCCTGAATCTTCAGGTGCTGGCAAAGAGTGTGTTTGTACACACTTGGTGAACCAGCTGCAACCTTTCCCGAGTTGGTCGAATTTGGCAACAGTTATCCCGGCCTTGGTTACATCATGTTTAGACTCTTGCAATGTGCTCTACATGGAGCTACCCTTGAAGAGTGTCCAGAAACTACAATTGATGCCAAATGTGGCAGCTAGGCTGCTCACCGCTGCATGGTATTGGGGCCATATTATACTGTCTTGAAAGACCTACACTGGTTGCCAATTGCTTTCAGGGTTCAATTCAAGGTGTTGGTTTTAACCTTTAATGTCCTAACTGGCTTAGGACTTGGCTATGTATGGGGCTGCCTGTCTCATTATTAACCTGCCTAGGTATTAAGAGCTACAGGAGAGGCCTTCTTGAGGGTGCCGTTATTCATAGAAACCCATTTGTCAGACACATGTGAAAGGGCTTTCTCCTGTGTCACTAGTACCAAACTGTGGAATGTGCTCCCTCACGAACTACATTTAACCTCCACTCTCCTGGCTTTTAAGCAGGGGAGGCTGGTAACTCCTGTGTCAGTGGGGCTCCTTCTCCATTGCATCTTTTTGTTTGAGCTTTATAGGAGCTATTCATGGTGCTGAACTCCATCCCCAAAATAGGTTCACCACCTATAGGTTCCTATAAAGCTCAAACAAATGCTGGCTCAGCTTGTCTGAGCGTGGAAAGCTAAGCAGAGTCAGGCCTGGTTATTACTTGGATGGGAGACCCCTCCTCTAGTTTCCTGCATTGAGCAGGGGGTTGGACTCGATAGCCTTGTAGGCTCCTTCCAACTCCATGATCTATGAAATCTATGTAATGGATAAGGAGCCCCACTGATACAGGGGTCACCAGCTTCTCCGCCTTTTAAGGGTGAGATGATACATCCCTTTAATTTAGCCTTTGAAATTATGTAGTTGCTTTAATGTGCAAAGCCTTTTTTCTGTCTAAATTTGCATAGGATTACACCCTTAATGTTCTAATGTACAGGCCTTAATGTACAGGCCTGTGGCTCATGCTGGCTCAGCTTGTCTGAGTGTGGAAAGCTAAGCAGGGTCAAGCCTGGTTATTACTTGGATGGGAGACCCCTCCTCTAGTTTCCTGCGTTGAGCAGGGGGTTGGACTTGATAGCCTTGTAGGCTCCTTCCAACTCTATTATCTATGAAATCTATGATGTTTTCCTGTTTTTAATGTTCTTAGTTTTACAGTTCTATTGTTTAAAATTGCTGTGCACTGCCTTGATTTTTTTTTTTTTTTTTTTTGCAAATAAGGTAGTATATACACATTAATAATAAATAATCAATGAATATAGTATGTGAGGCACGGAAATTTGGAAAAATTGGAAACTGCTTCGGATGGATTCTTGGAGCTGTACATGGATTAGTTGCCACTTGGACAGTGCTGGAGGGGGATGCCCATTGTGTGAATCTTAGCTATAACACATGAGTGTTTTCTATTGTGTATGTTTTGCTACATATAGATTTTTTTCTTTTTTGTTTAATTATTTAATTCTATTTATTTTTAATTCATGCATATGTATGTGAAAGGCTGGGGGAAGGTAAATGGATTGGGGACAGAGGGAGAGGGGAAATTGGGATTTTTGTTTATGTGTATCACGGAGTGTGCTCCCCGACACCTTTCTTGGCAGCCACCAAGATGTGTGAGAAAGAGAGTGGAAGAAAAAGGGTTTTTTTGGGGGGGGGATTTTGGAAGAATGCCAAAAAAGTGTATGTTGGTCTTCCATGTGCTTGCAGTGAGAAGGGACGGACATGTGTGTATGCATGTAAGTATGCATCCATGCATGATGGACACATGGAGTGCTTATGTGTGTGAGAAAGGGCAGTCTGATCCAGAGTGAGAGAGAAAAAGAGGCAGGGGGGAGTGAGTTGGCTGGCAGAGGAGGGGTGGGGAGAGGAAGAGTTTGCCTTCTGTGAAGTAGGTTTCTGTTGGCCCTGAAAAAACCGTGGGTTCAAAGGAGTTGTGGCTCAGCTCCCACCTCTGCTTTGTACACAGTCGTATGGGCAAATTACTTTTGCTTTGTACTTGTCGACGCCTCCCATGGCAGCCATTTTGCGGTGGTGCCCACAACAGTTTCTCAAATCGCTGGATGTGTCCACAGGCCCAAAAATGTTGTCTACCCCTGAACTGGATGCAATAAAAAAATCTTACAATAAAATGCTGATTTATTTATTTTTAAAGTTGCAATTGTGTTATGGTAGAATACCACAACTAACAAGCAGGCAAATTTTCTAGTTGGGTTTTGAAACTGACTAGATAAGGTTTATCTGATTAGATCTGATTGGGAAATTGACCATACAAGAGAAAGGGCATTCTCAAGGTGAAATTGATGAGATTTACAGCCTAATTCATAACCATTCTTACTCAGAAATAAAATTAGCTGCTATCTTCTTTCCCTATAATGGAGGCACTCTTTTTAAAAACAATGTTTCATTTTTTTTAATTTTGCAGTTGCACAGCTTCAAAAACTGTAAACTTGTGCACACACACACACACACACACACACACACATGCACGCACACACATAAACAGGGTACTAAAATGCTGCTGAAAACCATCAGCTTCAAAATGTTGGCCAGTGTGTGATACCAATGAGGGGTGGGGGAAGGGGAGGGGACAACAGTGCCCACATGGCTAGATTGTGCCCACCGTGTGGATGGAACAAGAACAAAGCAAGATGCACCCCCCCCCAAAACCTCTAGACCCCCTAGTTTACAGCACAAGAACAATTACTGGTAGCACTAGACACCATCTGTCTGGAAGCACCCTGCCACTTTTGTTACAGCGTTGACACAAACACAACAGATTAGGGATAGGTGAACATATTCATGTTCCCCTCAAAACGATTGGGCTTTTGCTAGTATTTAGTATTCATAAACAGTGCTGCAAAACCATGATTGTTTTCCTCCCCTTTGCAAGGGATTGTTTCCTGCCCTTTCTGTCCTGCCTATCCAGTTGCTGCTGTAGAAACATCCATTCAGAATGGAATAATTACTGAACACCTTCCCACACATCACAAGCAAAGGTTTTGCATTTCCATTATCCCCTTACCTTTCAAGTGTGTGTGGGGGACTACCTTGCATTTCTGAGCCCCCCTTTTTGAAAAATCACCCCATAAAGCACACATAAAACAAGTGAAATTTATCTTATGATTAAGTTAGCAAAGCACACACACATAGTACCCTCGCAATTTAACAACACATGCACACACGAAAGGAACGATACCACGTGGGAGAGGAATATGCGAGGACGATGTGGAGTCAGCCGGAAAACAGCAGCAAAAGAGACCGTGGGCGGGAACCCAGGTGCCTAAATAAGCCCTTTCCTGTGTCCCCGCCTTAGTTGAGCCATTGGCTCAGTACCTGTGACCAACTTGACCTGTTACCTGACTCCTCTCTCCTCCCCCACTCGCAAATCTTCTCCCTGTCCCCAAGTGAGGGGCCAGTGGAAGTCTGTACCTTGCATTTCTGAGCCCCCCTTTTTGAAAAATCACCCCATCCTGACTAATAATAATCCCTGTCTCTGGTACAGATTGGTCATCTGAAGTGACTTTTCAGTTTAGACTGGTGTGTGGAGTGGCACCCCTCCTGGACAGAGATAGCCTGTCTGCCATGATTGAGATTAGACTACTGAAATGTGCTGTAGATGAGGTTTACTAGAACATTTCAGCTGGTTCAAAAATATGGCAGCTGAGCTAGGCTGCTGACTGGCACAAATCAATAGAAACATTTCTTGCCAGGTTTAAAACAGCCTCAGTGTTTTCCTGTGCCTTTTCCAGATACAATTCAAAGTGCTGCTTTTAATAAAGCCTTATATGGCTTGGGAATGAGGCATCTCCAGAGTCACCTGCTCCCATACGAACATGCCCATTCACTGAGATGATCCCAGGAGTCCTTCTCCAGTTGTCTCTGCCTTTGAAGGCTGGGTAGGTGTTGATGGGAAAATCGGGCTTCACTGCCAGTAATATCCTCACTTTGGAATGCCCACCCTAGGACTATTTGCCTGGTGCTTACTCTTGTGCAGGTGATAGGTGAACAGTATTTTATTTGCCCATCTTTTATTAACAGCATGTTTTTTTCTTTACATTGCTGCCACTCATTTATATCACTGGTTAATCTTGCTGTTTTATGGCTCATATCCCTGCAAGTGTTTAACATTTCAGGTTGGATCCAGATTTAGGTGCATGTACAGTAATTGGGCTGGCGGAAGTGGACTTCCTTACCCCCTCCTACCCAGAACAGCCCCTCAAGCTCCCTGAAAATGCTACACAATGGGGCAGGGGATCCTGCTGGGGTAGGATGTAGTGCGGGTGGATCCCCAAAAATCAGGCAGAGGCGCCTTCTATGAGTGGAGCCCTTCTGTCAAGGAAGGCAGATCTTGGATAACTCTATGTTTTGTTATTTTTAAGCTTTTGTAAGCCACTTTGCAAATGTTCGATTGGAAGGTGGAAAGGTGAGATACATATGTTTTAAATCAATACTAAAATGTAATAGTTCATTCTGAGAATTCTACAACAAGAAAAAATATGGACCAAACTGCATTATTAACATGTGCATTTATTTATTTCTACCATTTTTTAAATCCCTCTTGTCTATTTTAAAAATGCTAAAAGTGGCAAACAAAATGTAGAAAACAGCAGTTTAAATTTTATTTGTGGCCAATAAAAATAAACTCCCCCTCCCCGCAAGTCACCATTTAAATCTAATAAAATCCATTAAGACACAAAAGCCTGTTTGAATAAATATATTTTTGCTTCCCATGGAAAGGCCAGCAGAGATGGGGTGAAATAGGGCTCTTTTGGGAGGGATTTCTAACACTTTGGCACAACGGCAGAAGCAGCCTTGCGATTTAAGCTAATTAGCTGAAGGAAGATAAACAAGCTAAACACATATGACAACTGACATGATCTGTACTTGCAAACAAACTGCCTGATATAACACAAAAGTTGCAACACTTGAGATACATTGTAAGTTGGAGTAGAGAACTAGAAAGCATCTCTTTCACAGTCAATGATGTATCTCAAAAGCACTTACAACATACTTTTTCTTGTTCTCAAGAGTGGGCCAGTTCAATTATCCTTTTCAGGACAACCGAAACAGATCCCAAGTAATTTTCTTTTCTTTCTTTCTTTCATACACAGCAATAGTGCTGGAGGAATTGTGGTTTAACCCCCCCCCCCTTTTTAAATCTAAGTTGCCCCTCTCCAAAGTTGCTATTAGCTGAAGTCACCCACAGCCACTTTACCCAGTTAAAAAAAAGCTCTTAGGGGAAGAATCACAGAACTACATGGACTGTGCAGTTCTGCCTTAAAATAGATTCTTCTACTGCAACAAGGAAGCTCATGACATCTCTGGAAGCATAAATGACTATCAGGATTCCTCCATGTACATGTTTCCTACATTCATGACTAAGGTACCATACTAAAAATGGATTGTTCGATGAACTACTCTGAGAACAAAAGTGTTGGAAAAGAGGTCTTGAGCTTTTCTACACGAGGCTGTTAACTGCTGTATCTACTTCCAGTTTCATTGCAGAATTGAGATCTGTGCTCTACACACAGAGCTTTTCCTTTCCTGCTTTTCCACTACATAAGCTCTAGGTAGTGCTGTGCTATAGTAGAACAGCACAAAAACACAAGTGGGAAAATACCTATCATTTCACTTTCAGAAATAATACCCCATTTTCCTTGCTCTAAAAAGAACGGGAAAGTGCTCTTAAAAAACAGAAGCAAAAGTGGAGGATCACAACATCATCTAAAGAACCCATAAATAACCATGAGTAAGGAATCATGAGTGCACAATAAATGCCTTATGTAGAAAAGCTCCATGTAAAGCATCGATCATGTCCCTTGCTGTATGCATTTAGTTTGTTAACATCCTCCATAAGTTAACCAGAATCATACAAATATCATTTATTTATTATACATTTCTCACAATGATTCCCACCCCCCAGGTGGTTGTCTATATATGTACAGTTCTAAATTGTGCAGAGAGCCTACACAAATGAAAAGGCTTCCTGATGCAAACGTTACCCCGCAACATGTGAAAGGCCATGATGAGTTGTGCAACCTTGGAGGTTGGGTTAAGCATGGGGCCCTGCTGCCACTTGTACTCATGTTGCTCTATTATGCTTGCATAGTAACTTCCATAGTAACTTTCATGTTTCCAGAAAAGGATGGGGCAACTTGATTTTGTATCAAACATACAACCAACCTATGGCTTGTTTTGAGGGTGGGCTATCCATCCAACAATCAGCTAACTCATCCCCTGCAAAAACAACCTTAGGTGTCCCAGCAATGACACCAAAGACAATAGTGACACAAAAGAAATTTGTGCGTACACTGTGGCCAATGACTTTCAAAAACCATCATCTGTCTTGGCACTGATGTATGTCTCTATTTCTTTTCATAGATTTTTTTAAAAAAAATACATAGCTTGAACACATGCTTTCTTTGCATTATAGCATAAAACACAGTTAATGCTAAACACCTCAGTCTAAACACCTTGAAAAATAATACATAACTCACAGGGCAATCCTATACATGTCCAACTAAGAAATAGGTACTCCCAATAGAATTGCAGTCTCAGAGGACCTAACATCAAGAGGCAATCGTGTGTCTGTGGTTAAGGTGGACAACAACCAGAAATTAATATGAAACCTCTCAGTTGTGCTGTTTTTATTTTTTTAAAATGTGGGTATACTATTTGTGGGTATCTGCATATACTTTAGATTCCAAATAGCTGCTCTTTGAGTAGACTCTGAATAACTTATTATGTAGGCACATTTCCCTAGAACAGGGGTGAGCAACTTTTTTGGTCCTGAGGGTGGCATGCAGTGCCAGCTGCTGGGTTGGGGGATGCACTTGCACATACATGCATGTACACACACTCTTCCTCCCACCCACATCTCAACACACAGGGAAGGGAAGGTTTAAACCTCACCTGCCTGCTGAGATCTGGGGACAGGATTGCTGGGATAGGGGAATTTAAAGCTTAGAGAGAAAGTGCCTTTTTTGTTATTGTTGTTGTCAACAACACACAAGATACAGACACAAGATACAGGGAAATCTGCACATGGAAACCTATGCAGATGCACATCTAGATGAGCATCCCCATTGTAATAGTTGCCCATTGAACTGGATGCATCCCTCTCTGGATACAGATTGGGATGTGTCCTCATTTGGGACTGCTACTTGTTGCAAGGAGCTAATGTTCTGTTTTGATGTAGACTGCACTTTAGATTGCTTATTTTATCATTTCAATATCAAGGCTCTCTCTTGCTGCTAATTTTGTATACACTACTGTTCCAAAGACAAGTGGCCCATTCCATCTAAGTCTTCTACTGAACAGAAGAAATCCACACCGATGATTAAAAAAGGAAAGGAAAGGAAGGTATATTGAACCTAGTAAAGGGTCTCTGAAAACACTACACAACCAGTAAAGGAAACTGCTTGGCACAAATATGCAAATATGCTTTCGATATGATTCATGGCTTTAAAGGACCAATTACTCTAGCAGAATCTTAATTAATGTAAATACAATGTGCTAATGAGCAAAGACCTGCTGTGTTAGAGAACAAATACATTTGCAATTTCACAATCATGACCTCTACCTAGCACTTCATTGTCCTCTTGAAATTGAAGAGCAAGTTCCTAGAACATCAAAATAGCTTTTCTGGTGTTTTCCTAAGAAACAGAACCTCACAAGCAAGCAAACATTGGGGGGGGGGGCATCGTAAAGGGGCATTTTGAATACTAGCTTAAGCAAAACATGTTCTTCCTATTCAAATATTATTATATCCTTCAAGACATATGAAATGTAGCTCTTTAAAAGTTATATAGACATGTGTGCTTAAATACCAAGGTGTTTCACTATTACACTTTAATGTAACATCCACAAGGTGCAGAAAATGGTGACCAAAATGATCAAGGGACTGAGCAAGTCCCCTATAAGGAAAGGTTACAATGTTTGGGGCTTTTTCACTTAGTAAAAAAAGGCGAGTAAGGTGGGGACATGACAGAGGTATATAAAATTATGCATAGTGTAGAGAAAGTGGATAGGAAGTTTTCTCCTTCTCTAAATACTAGAATCTGGGGTCATCCAATGAAGCTGAATGACAGGATAATCAGGACAGATATATAACGAAGTACTTCTTCACACAGTGCTATGGAATTCACTACTACAAGATGTAGTGATGGCCACCAAGTTGATGGCTTTAAAAGGGCATTAGACAAATTCATGGAGGACAATGCTATCAATGGCTACTAGTCATGACGGCTATGTATTACCTCCAGTATCAGTGACAGTATGCCACTGTATACCAGTTGCTGGGGAACACGGGCGGGAGGATGTTGTTGCACTCATCTCCTACTTGTGGGCCTTCCACAGGCAGCTGGTTGGCCACTGTGTGAACAGAATGGTGGGATAGATAGGCCTTTGGTTTGATACAGCATGGTTCCTCTTATGCATCCTATAAAGTTATATGTAATTTGTACTATATAATTTATACATATATAAGATATAATTTTATGGTTACCAATTTGCAGCCCGATTTTTTTTTTTTTTTTTTTTAGAAAAGGAGCTTTGGGAACGACATGTTTGTGGTTGTATGAACAACTCTTATATATGGAGTAGCCGTCAAAGATTTTATTACTTAAGCAGAGGTTACAATCCCCATTCCGTTTCAGAGTTAAAGAGGACACGGGACAATGAGGGGAAGGGGGAAGAGCCTCACAGGGATCAACACTGCATCGCTTCCTCCAGCCGCACAACTCAAAATCAGCAGAAGGGAGAAAGTGGGAACTTCCTACAGCAATAGACTTCAACAAGTCCCTTCTTCCTCTTTCACAGGCCTCTTTAAAAATCCACAGTGTTTTAATCCCCCCCCCCCCCCCGTTTCCCCTTCAAGGCTGAGGGAAGGAGCCCAAGCATGACAGCCTATAATCTAGGTCAGTGTTCTCCAACCTTGGGTCCCCAGATGTTTTTGGCCTACAACTCCCAGCATGCCCCAGCCAGGGCATGCTGGGAGTTATAGGCCAAAAACATCTGGGGACCCAAGGTTGGAGAACACTGACCTAGGTGATTATATTAAAAACTACTCTAATTTGGGATTGTGAATACTAAGGCTGCAATCCCATACACACTTACCTAGGAGCAAGTCCCCTGGAACTCAATGTATACTCCAGCAGTAGGGAACCTCTTTCAGCCGAAGGGCTGAATTCAGTTTCGGAGAAATTCTCGGGAGCCACATTCTAATGGTGGGAGAGGCTGAAGACAAATGGGGTGGGGCCCGAAAAATACCAGCATATTGTTGTAACATAAAGCTCTTATTGCCAATAACTATGCCTTAAGAGAGGCACAGTCATAACCTTTTAGAATGGGGGGAAACTGCCCAAAAGCCCAGAAACCAACAAACAATTGGTGGTTGAGGGAAGCCCAGAGGGCCAGATAGGGACTCAGGAGGGCTCAATTTGACACCTGGGCTTGAGGTTCCCCACCTTTGGCCTATTCAGAGGTTCATTCTATATGTCAACATTGATGTTAACAAATTACATGCCAAGCAATTAATTTACTGAGAGCAAGTTAAATAGTAGTAAATTAATTTCCACTAAAATCAACACATATCTAAGAGACCTCTAACTTTGAACATAATACAGACCTTAACGTCAGGGAACTTAACATTACAGATAAAACCAAGATAAAAATATATCTTCAGATAACTGGGTTTATATGGGGAGCGGGAGAGAATCCTCTTATAATGAAGAACACTTTCTTTACCTCTTTTACTTTGAGGAAAATAATCTTCTGAACCAATGGGGTTTTCCAAATATTCTAATTTAAGGGCATCCTTCCACACCAACTTGTCTGCCGAAGACCACCTGCATACCTGCCACAGAACCCTAGAGAAATTGCAGAGGATTCTTGGGAGCCTTCTAGGAATCTAGGGCATACAGTCAGTTCATGTAGAGCACTGTTTTTCCGCTAGAAGGTAGTGTGCAGCCAGTGCTCTCCTGCAGCTGTATGTCACAACAAGCAAGCAATCTTTCAAGGAAGTTTGTCTGCCATTACTGTCTTTATCTCTGAAGAAGCCCAGATAAGCTTCTGAGGATTCCCCACAACTGAGTTTGAAAACCCGATTCTAAGCCATAGCTTAATCATTGCCTTGGGCATGCAGAGATGGATTTCACAATTCAATGTCCAGAAACTTTCAATCATGGGTGGGCAGACTTCAGGCTTGTGGGGGTCTCTACTTTGTTTTTTACTAGAGCTCCAAGATCCACCAATCGGAGCCAGGTACAAAAGAAATACCGTACACTCCAAATTAAAGGAGTCTGAGCCCAGGAATCCATTTTGAGTACCAGAACTGAAGGGAGTTCATAGTCCTATCATGCAAAAATCCATTACTGGTTACTTGAAGCTTTCTTTATTTCAGCAGTATAATTTAGGGTGAGCTCATTTTGCTGCTGCTATTATTGTAATTGGGAGTCAGAAATCCTTGCTGATCTACTGCAAATCATCCAGAGATCTACCAGTAGAGCAAGATCTGCCTTCTGCCCACTCCTGCTCTAAATGACCCAAGACAATGAATAAAGGGTACTTGAGATAATCCACACAGCCTTGACCATCAGAGTTCAGGTTTGCAGTGGTGGCTTTCTAACACTGCCCTTCTAAAATGGTGGAGGCTGACAATTCATCTTTTGCCCTTTTTGGAGACATTAATGACAATTGAACATCCAGCCCCATATTTCTTGAAGAGATGTAGGGGGTGGGGGGAACAGTGAGCAACTGAATAGAATAAAGCAATAGCTGAGGTTTATTTAATCAGGGTGGGAAAGGTTAGGAAGGAAAAGGAAGAAATCAATTTAGTATTCTATTTAAGGCAAGTCTCTGAACAACAACAAGAAATAGAAGGGGACTGAATCCAGTGAAACAGTTATCAACAGGAGAACCATTTCCACAAGATGTAGTGATGGCGACCAATTTGGAGGGCTTTAAAAGGGGATTGAACAAATTCATGGAGAAGAAGGCTATCAATGGCTACTAGTCCTGATTGCCTATATGCTACCTCCAGTGCCAGAGGCAGTATGCCTATGCACACCAGTTGTCAGGGAACATGGCAGGGAGGGTGCTGTTGCACTCATGTCCTGCTTGTGGGACCCCGTGGGCAGCTGGCTGGCCACGGTGTGAACAGAATGCTGGACTAGATGGACCCTGAGTCTGATCTGGCATGGCTCTTCTTATGTTCTTAATTAGAGAAGGGGTAGGCAACCTGGTGCCCTCCAGATGTTTTGGACTACAACTCCCATCAGCCCCAGCCAGCAGGGCCAAAGTGCAGGGATTATGGGAGCGGTAGTCCAAAACTTCTAGAGGGTGCCGGGTTGCTTACCCCTGAAGCTTACCCCTTTCAGATCTGTCTCTGGCTACACAGTCCTAGGTTAGAATGCAACTCTGTCACTGTCACTTCCTAGCTGTGAAGCTGCTGTCGGATAACTCTGTGTAGGGGAAGAAGGCTGCTGCTCTCTCCTCCACTGTCTTCTCTGGATGATTATCTTTCTTCCCGCTCTTTGCTGTCTCCTCAGTCTCTCAATCTTCATTTCTCTAGAATATCTTAACAAAACCTCTCTGAGAATCTCAGAAAAGCCCTTCAGTCCCCTAAGACAGCTCTTCAGGGTCAAAAATTGAATGCGCACTAGGCATCCTGATATGTCTGCATATTGCACTTTAAGGGGTCTATCAGCCTTTCCCAAGTGTCCTCCAGATGTGCTGGGCTACAACTCCCAACATCTCCATCCAGCATAATGGGAATGGTGGAAGTTGTAGTCCAACACATCTGGAAGACACCAAGTTGGGGAAGGTTGTGTTTATCATGTAGTCCCTACATTGTAGATCAACATACAAATGTTTGTTCTCTCTCTCTCTCTCTCTCTCTCTCTCTCTCTCTCTCACACACACACACACACACACACACACCTACAAACATCTCTGCACTCAGATACCATGAAAGGAACTTAACCACACTTTATGACTCAACTGGAAACACTCATGTGTTGCATTCCTGCTGTTGAGCACACCAGAGTCCTACACCAGCACAATTCAGAAATACTGTTTTACCAGCCTTTAGCATTTACACTAAAGAAAAGAAAGAAAGAAAGAAAGAAAGAAAGAAAGAAAGAAAAGAAAAGCTTATGGCTCCCTCCCTGGGAATCTCAATCTTCTGCAAACTACACACAAGGCCTATTTGTCAATCTTCTGCCTACCCCGTTTTAATGTGGGGACTCCCCAAACATTTGTATACCACAGAGCAAGTATCTGGGGAGTTCTGTTTGGGCCTCATATCAGTTAATATTCAGGAAAGTCAAAATTTATCCAATAAGCCATAGTATGTTTATGCATCAAATCTGTTGACCAGTGCCAGAACAAGTCATTTCTCTGTGTGGGGCAAGCTCTTCTCTTTGCACACTTGCAAGTCATATGACCACAAATTTAAAAGGACTTTTTATTTTCAGTGCTATTATATATAGAAGTATACCGTAACTGGGATTTACTTCAGGGTATTTTCATAAACATGGAACACTTTTAATGATAGATATTTGACAGTGAAATACCATCACATTACATCCAGTTCTCTGTTTCATAGATTTCATAGATCATAGAGTTGGAAGGAGCCTACAAGGCTATCGAGTCCAACCCCCTGCTCAATGCAGGAAACTAGAGGAGGGGTCTCCCATCCAAGTAATAACCAGGCTTGACCCTGCTTAGCTTACAGCAACACAGGCTTCCATTTTACAAATCAGTGGATGAAAGATACAGTACCACTAAAATCTCTTAGAGATTTTCTATATGAGGCTGTTAACTGCTATATCTACTTTTGGTTTCGTCGCAGAATTGAGATCTGGGCTCTATACAAAGGGCTTTTCCTTTCCTGCTTTTCTGCTACATAACCCTTAGGTGGTGGTGTGCTATACTGGAATAGCGCAAATACACAAATGGGAAAATACCTTTTCTTTTGCCATCAGAAATAATACCCCATTTCCCCCACTCTAACCCCCCACCCCACCCCTGGGAATGTGCTCTTAAAAAACAGAAGCAAAACTTGAGGATCACAACGTCATCTAAAGAACTAGGTAACAACCATGAGTAAGGAATCACGAGTGCACAGTAATTGCCTTGTGTAGAAAAGCTCTTTGAATAATAGGAGAGTATCCGTAATGGCCAAATCAACACACTCAAACATACACTAATCCCAAAGCTAGGGTTTGGGTGATGGGTGAGGAAGGTCTGAACAACATAATGCAAACTGACATTCCTTTTAAGGGATTTTTTTTTATTTCAAGAAATGACAAAATGTTCTCCAATTATAATGAAAATACTTTCAGCATTTCTATAAATTGCATCATTGCTCCATTTTTGTTGCTCATTTTAGAACTATTCATTTGTTAAAATTGATAGTTATCAACTAATCCTGATTTGCTCATGTCTTAATGGTGAAACCATAATAAATGTGCAATAAGAATTGTGTACTGGTTAATGTAAATATGGTACATATATTTGTCTTGCCATTTTGGTTTGCATGCTATAGACAAATCAGGAGAAGAATTCCAGTAGACTGTTTTTTTAGGTTGTAGTTCAAACTACTGTACTGTAGATTGTATCATATTACGACTACCTGCAGTGATTATGTACTGATCCTTATTTAACCTGTCTTAATGGCAGTTATACAAGAAAGGTACATTGGATAATGTAAATGTGGCACATTATGTACCATATCTACATAACCCAATATACGAGAGGCTCTTCTCCAAGTACCTTGGGTACATTATGTGTCAACAAGGGAGAAAGCCTTCTCAGTTTTGGAGTCCTGTCTATGGAATACCTTCCCCATGGAAGTGCAACTGCCAATATTGTAATTGTTTCAGTGCCAGCTCAAAACCTTTTTGTTTACTCCGGCATTTTATTTAGTTGATTTTGTCCATTCTGGAGTATTTCCTAACTTCTCTCTTTTTATCACAATGATGTGGTTTTAGTGTTTTTATTGTATTGTATTTTATTTTAACCATATTTGTACACCATAGTGATATTGTCAAGGATGAAAGGAGGTTTAAATTTTTTTAAATAAATAAATACATTTAGTGTATAACAGCTGTTAAAACTCAAGTGTTTTATATCAGGATCGCCACACTTAAAACTACAACAGCAAAAAAAAGAAAAGAAAAAAAGGCCAACAGGTGCTCTTCTCTTTGTTTACAGAGAGCAGGCTTCCATTTTACAAATCAAATGTTTGAATGCAGTGTCACCAATTTTGAACGACATGCCCTTTTAGTAAGAAATGTGCTCCTTCATGTTAGGAAGGGTTTTTGCCCTCTTCTAGGATAGCAAGAAAGAACTACCATGATGACAGACCAGATACCTGGTAGCCCCTCAACCACCTTCATTGGGAAAAGTTGGGGATTGATTTTCTCATGCTCAATGTCATCACATTTGAGGTTGTGAAGGAATTTTCCCCCAGGCTAAACTAGCTAGCCTTCTTGGCATATATGGTTGGGGGAGGGTTGGTTTTTTTAAACTTGGAACATGTGGATTGGCTTACTATTCGAGCTATCTGGCGATATTTGACCTGGAGGCCTATTTTTGTCAAGCATTCCATTCTCCCGCCCCCACTCCTCTGGCTTTTCGCAGATTTTGACTTGGAATATCCAAGTGGATCTGTGACAGGTTGAGTGTCAACTGTCCTGCCCCAATTTAACAACAATAATAATGAACTTGAAGAAGAAGAAGAAGAAGAAGAAGGAGGAGGAGGAGGAGGAGAAGGAGAAGGAGAAGAAGGAGGCAGAGGCAATCTTTTACTACAGGGGTGGGCAACTTATGGCTCTCCAGATGTTTTGGCCTACAATATCCATCATCCCTACCAATGGCTATGCTGGAGAGGACTGAGAGGAGTTGTAGGCCAAAATGTCTGGGGGGGGGGGGCACAAGTTGCTCACCTCTGCTTTACTATGGGGAGGATTGAGAGGGAAGTTTTCCTGTGCAAGCTCCACTGAATCAAACAATAATGCTTATGTGCAGTTCCCATTCATTCAATGGGGTTTAGACAGGAGACCTTTCCACTGGATATTTGTACCCTGGTATTTTTAAGTCAGAAAGGACATTCATTCCGTTAATACCTTCATTCCCCAGTTATTCCTCACTTGCTGTAGCTCTTCCTAGGCTGCTACTTCCAGGGATGGGGACTCGGACTAGAGGACTCGACTTGTGAGTCGGACTGAGTCCCCCCTCGGACTCGAGTTCCAATATTTTTAATGGGACTCGAGACTCGAGACCAAGGACTCTTCAACATCCCTGGGCTGTGCCAGAAGGAGTGGAGAGGAGCGTGATTGCCGGCGAAGAGCGCATGGAAGTGAGGTGTGCTGCTGCTCGGCCACTATGGACAGCTACCAGGAGTGCAGCCCCAACAGTGTGTCAAGATTTATTTTGATTGATGTGTTGCGTACTTGGGAGAGGCAGAAGAAGGACCTGAGATTACTCTGTGTGGCTGCTCTGAGTGTGTTTCTGGTTCCAGCAAGTTCATCACCAGTGGAGCGGGTGTTCAGTGAGGGTGGAATTGTGATGAGATCTCACCGTTCCAGAATGGGGGCCAAACATTTAGAAAAAATCATGTTCCTCAAATGCAACATGGATAAGTTTTAGGAAGTACAGCAAGTTTATTTTTTTAAATCATTTTTCTAAAATGCAACCTTTCAGACATTTTGGGTTTGGCTGCCTCTGCCTGCCTGTCTGGGGTTCCCAGCCTCCTCTGCCTGCCTGGTCTCTTCTTGACCAGTTCAACAGTTGAATTGTCCAAGATAAAGGCCTCTGCCTGCCTGCTTTGGGGTTCCCTGCCTCCTCTGCCTGCCTGGTTATTTTGGGTTTTTCTGCCTGGTCTGTTCTTGCCAAAATCAGTTGCAGAGTTTTGAAATAAAAAGGCACACTTGTGCCTAGAATTTATTTAAACCACACATCTGAAGTAGCCTTATTTTGTTGGGAAAAAACCCCATTGATTTTAAGAGGGACTCGTGGAGTCAGCTTTGGGAGTGACTCGTGACTCACCATTTTGGACCAAGGACTCGGACTTGAGACTCGGGTCCAAAGACTCGTGACTCAACTCGTGACTCGAGACCAAGGACTCTTCAACATCCCTGGCTACTTCACCATCCACACAAAACAACAGATTTGCATCATGCCTCAAGAGAAACTTACAACTTTGTATAAGGTCTAGGTTTCTTTCACAGCAAACATGCCAGCCAAGCTGCCGCATGGTGCATCCAAATAGTTAATTAAGCAAATCCTCTTACCATCTGTCACTTAGAATGAAATGACCATATAAGATCTTTAAGGAGGAACAAATCCTAGGGATTTAAAGCCTGAGCTCAGTGCATTTGAAATAGAACAAGTGCTCTCCCCCCCTCCCTTCAGGCAGCCTTGCCCAGTGAACTCTCACTTACCCTCTGGGTGATTTCTTTGCCCTCCTTGACTTCCACTGCCAAGCCAAGATCAGACAATCGGCAATGGCCATTATCATCCAGGAGGACATTTTCTGGCTTCATGTCCCTATAGACAATTTTGATGGAGTGAAGGTGCAGCATCCCACAGGTGATCTGAGCCGAGTAGAAGATGATTCTGTCCATTTCCAAGCCTCTTTCACCCACATTGTAAATGTGATATTTAAGATCCCCACCATTCATGAGGCTCATGACAAGACACAGGGCGGTTTTGCTCTGATAAGCATAGGCCAGTGTGACAATGAAAGGGCTGTTAACTTTCTCAAGGATCTCCTTCTCTAGCAGAGCCATCTTTTCACCACCTTTTTTCTTCAGTCTTTTTTTGTCCAGCTTCTTACAGGCATACATCTTCCCAGTATTTCTCGCCTGAATGGCACAAACCTAAAAAAGCAAGTTCCATGAGAAAGGGGAAAGTCTAAATAAGCAATATGGGTCGGGAAGTGGAGAGAACGTTTGCCCCTTAGTACAGCCTTCTATGACAATATCCATTTGCTCCAGTTTCCAGTTAATTAGATGATAAGGTCTCTTGGCTGGAACCATGTCAGTTCGGGGTTCTCTACTGTATCTTGTACACTTTTGGAACTTAATGAACAGATAGTAGTAACAGTCATAGACACTTCCATTGGGATAACAACTTTATCTCACCTATAATAATAAAAGAGAAAGTGTGTCTGTCTGTCCATCCATCCACGTCATAGTGTCAAGGCTGTGAAACCCAGATAACCAAAACTTGGCATGCCTACTATGGAAACCCTAGGGGTGTGCACTTTGGGGTTATTTTGTTTTCAAAATGCATTAATTAATTTTAAGTAATTTAAATGTGTCCTTATGGTTGAAACCTGCAGTAACATCTTCAGCCACTACAGGCAGACTTCCCTAACCAGAACATAGCTTTGCAGTTTGAAGCTAGGGGAGATTAGTAGGCCAAAGGAAAGAGTTATACCACTGCCACTTCCCCTGCTGTGGGGCAGCCCCCACTCAGGAGAATGGAATGGACAGACCCTTCTCTCAGGGGGCTATCTGGATGCACCATGGCAGGGGCCATGCCTACAGCATAGCTTCACTTAGTTGGGATGGGCACAATATGCCCAACTCTGACAACTGTGTATGTTTGCTTGCAGGCTTGGCTGCATCAAACTAAGGGCCAAAGTAAACATCCTAAAGGAGGGTTTAAGCTCCCCCCCCCATTTTCATCCCAAAATTCCAAAAAACAAACAAAAAACAAAACTCACATGGGAGGGGGTTTAAAAAAACAACAACAAAAAACACCTTCATTGGAACCCTCCTCTCCTGAAGCACCACAGTCTCAATCCAAATCAGGGCCGTGCATGCTTGCAGGAGAGTAGGAATGATGGTATAGGTGAACCGCTTAGGGATTTTATTATATGAAGCAGCATATAAGTATCGCTAAATAAATAAATGATTTGTTTGGCCCTCAGGCCTATTCCAAACTGTGTGAAGCTGGATCTGTTTGCTAGTCAAAAATAAAATGAAGTAAGCACATGTAAGGCATTCTGAGCAACTTGGAGAAAGGGATACATATGTGAAACATAAACAACGCCCCTGCCTATTTGCTCCCGAATATAATTTACTCCAGGGGAAATAATCAGTAAAAGGGGCTAAAGATGAACATACCACACAAGAGGGCTAGTCTATGCAGGGAGCTAGCTAGCTGTATGCCTGCTGTCTATTGCACTAGACAGCACTACCATACACTGCACTGCCTAGGCCCAACTGCTTGCACAAAAGATAGATCAAGTAATTGTTCCTTACCTCTCCAAAGCCTCCCTTTCCTAACACTCGAAACTCGTCAAAGAGTTTCTCATTTATAGGTTGCCGCTCATAGCATTTCCATTGCACAAACTTCTCAAAGAATGGACCAGTCTGGAAGTCCGCAAATGGTTTCCCTTTAAGGTAGGCTATTGTCTCTTCCCTGCACAACTGCGTGACGTTCTCAAAATCATTCTTGGCAACAGACTGGCACTTATTAGCCAGGTCTGCACTGAGAAACTTCAGGTAGCTATTGCTGGCATTCTTCAGATACATGTTGACTATGCCCTCTAGAAGGCTGCTCTTGATGTGATCTTCTGCCAACTCCCAAGCAGCCACTTCATCCAAGAACTCCTTGGCCAACAGGTATTCAGGCACAGTCTCCAGAAACTCCCGGAAAAAACTCTTGCCAATCGGTTGTTGCTCACAAATGGTCTCGTACTCCAGCGCAATAGATTGCTTAACTGCAGCGCATTCCTCAATCTTGGGCAATGCAAGGCTCTTGCGCCTTTTTTGCAGCTCCTTGGCGTCCACATCTCCACTTTTCCTGGCCTGCAGGTATGCGGTGTTGGCAATCAGGTTATCCAGTCCCCCCATGTCACACATTTTGGCGATCTGTTAGGGTGGCAGAGCCTAGATGTGGCAAAAACACTGGCTAGCCTTGGGGCGGCTGCCCGGGTGCTGCTTTGCCAGCGCCACTGCCTGGGTGTAGGTGTGGGCTTCTGAGAAATAGTAGGGAGACTGCCTACTTTAGCATTAAATACCTCTCAAGGATTTTCATTAAGTACCTTTAGGTGTATGTACCATTTGTGGAAAGTGGCTGGTAAGAGGGCTTCTCTCTAAGGAGCTTTGGGTTTGCTATCTATAGCTAAATGGATGACATCCCAGGAAAACCTCCTCACTGCTGTCACCACTATTTTGTGTGCATTTCTCAAGTCAGACTCCACTACTTATGCCTAAAGTATAGTTCATCTACACACACACACACACACACACACACACCTCACATCCCTGACAGTAGCTGCACCGTCCATAGAGAACACATGACACCATTCCCCCTCAAAGAACTGTTATGATTTCCTGCCCAACACTCCAGGCAACCTTAACTCACAGATATGCCAAAGCATGCCCACCATAACCACATACTTTAAAAACTGGTTTTTTAAAAGGGAATTTGAGACTTTCTGTCTTGTGCAGTACTGCAAGAGAAAACATTTAGCAAAAGCAGCAGGATGAGAACATCAAGAATGGTTGGGTGTGTGTGTTTTAAATCATCATCACCATCATCCAGTCTAGAGTTGAAAGCCTGCCTCTTCTATGTGGATCTTACCCAGAGAAATGCCAGTATTGTAAGCTGTACCTTTATGCCACACAAAGCCCTTGCTGCTGTCATGTGCAGCTCGCCCTGAAGGGACTCAAATCGGCTTAGACAAAGAGCAAGTGAAGAATGATTGCTTCTCTATAAATAATGATCCTGTGTACAATCAGAAGAAGAGTCTCCATTTCCCTCACGACATGGCAGACAGAAATAACCCAAACCTCTTTAAAGCACAAGCTATTCTTTAAGACTCCCATTACCAAAAGGTAACTTCAGTGTCGTAACTGAGGCTCCTAAAATTAAAAAGCATACTTGGAAACCAAGTTTCTACTTCACCTCCTCATGATTTGCACAGAACTAATGGGATTACAAAGGGAGCTGGCAGCGACCCCTAAATTTAGATGTCCTAACACTTCATTATAAAGGATTGCTGTGGTTTATTTTAATGGCGCTCACACCTCCAGTGCTGGGGGGGGGGGGAGAGGTGGCACTCTGATAGTCTTCAATATACACAGTACTTCACTCTCTTCCAGTTTTGAGTAGAAACCATTCTAAAAGGTGGATTTTTCCTGTTCTCATTTTCACTTATCAGGCAATCTGTGGTGACCTAAGCAAGTAAAAGTTCCAATACAGCCTTGGGAAAGCAGCCAAAAACAACCATACTTCACAAGGGTTGCCCATGAGCATGCAGCTCTTGAAACACAATCTTTGGTCAGGCACACTTGGTCATGGCAGACATTGTGATAAACAATTAGAAAATTAGTATCACTTCAAAGCTAGTCAGTGGCTCAACTCAGATGTCCAATTTCAGTCTTCTGCAAACTGATGCCTTCCAGATGTTTTGGACTACAACTCTCAGGCTTCATGAGCATTGGCCATGCTGGCAAGAGCTGATTGGAGCTGAAGCCCAAAACTTCTGGCAGGCACCAAGTTGGGGAGGGCTGGGCTAGAAAGGTCCAATTATGTAGTAAGTTGTGTCAGCCTCAAATTACAGTATGTGGTGGACATTTGGATACCTGGCAGCAGGTTCTGCCACTGCTTAGGTTGTATATGGATTTGTGCCTTTGTGATCCAGTTTTGTGTAAGGTGCCCAACAGTACGAAGGATTTGTCCCTCAATTGTTTACAGTAAATGGAAGCAGCTCTTATGAAGGCCTGTTGTAGAGATTTTACAACATAACAGCTGCATTATAGTTAGTCATTTTAGGACCCTTACAACATTAAAAACTGGTGCCTGAGTTTTCTTGTTTTCCTTTCCCCTCTGCATCCCCTTTCTCTTTAGTGTCATATACCTGGTTCACATATAAGGACAACCGAACGTATGTGTTGAATATGGGTTGTTGAATCTTGGGTTGTTGTTACATGCGAACCCAGAACTACAGTTTAACTATGGGTTGTTAACCATGAACAACCCAAGAAAAGAACCCATGGTTTGTTGTTGGGTTGTGAACTATGGATTGTTTTAACTATGGGTTGTAGTAACATGTGAATCCAGAACCATGGGATGTTCATGGGTTGTTTCAACAGTCTACAGAGGCAGTGGGCAGGAGTGCTGGAAAAAACAGCAGCTATACATTCCAGTACTACAGCACCACAAAGGCATTTGGGATACAGGGATGGGCAGGCAAAAGAGGAGGGAAACTAACCCAGGAATTGAAAAAAACACCTGTTTTGTGTGATTGGCTGGCAGACAAATCATGTGTAAACTCTGGGTAACCTTCAGGTAAGGCAACAACCCACACTCTGGGTTATCATTACGTACAAACCAGGTTCATTTTCAAAGTGACAAATCCAGGAAGGCCCACAGGTTCTAATTAGTTTATATTCTCATACTCTTTCCTTGGCTCTTCAACATTTCACATCAGCATCAGGCCCCCTCTCACTTTTCAGAAGAACTGTATATAATAGGGGGCACTAGAAATGAAAGTGCCTCCCATCGTCTCAGCACAAGAACTGCTCTAGACCAAGGGCCTCCAACGTGGCACCTGGGGGCATCATAACACCCACAGACACCTGCAATGGCACCCACAAAGGGGTTCCCAACACAGTGCCCATGGGTACCTGAATGTTTAAATTTATTTCCCCCCACTTTTTAAATGTATGTACATGGATTTGTACGAAATGCACACAACTTTCTAGCAATTATACATAGGCTTCAACAAAAGCAGACCAAATATCCAAATAATTATCCATATGAAGTTGGCGTCTATATGCCATATAGATGTTCATATATCGAAAGCACTGTAAATTCCTCAATCCATTGCATTATAGGAGGTGAGTGGTCATCCTTCCAATTTTGTAATATCATTCTTTAAGCTGTCAAAAGGGCACAGAAAATCCATTTCCTTTTCCATTTGTTAATTTCCATGAAGCAGGCAAATAATTTAAAAGAGCGTGTACATCAGTGAATATTAAAGACTGTTCAAGTACAAAATGTATCTGTGTAATAGCCTCCTCCCAAAAAGAAGCAACTACTGCACATTACCAAAACATATGTTCAAAAGAAGCATTAGCTGTATTGCACTGCAAACAATTAGCTGAATTAGACAATCCCTAAGTGATGTTGCGGTGTCCAACAGACATGAACAAAAGTTTTTGCTGAATAAAGTGCAGCCTAAGATCCATAGACATGACAGGTAGATGCCAAAGTGGTGATCCACTGATTAGGCATTTTGTGGTGGTGCCCACAGCAGTTTCTCAATTCTAAAATGTGCCCACGGGTCCAAAAAGGTTGGGGACCCTTGCTCTAAACAGTTGCTGAGTGTCACCTAGTAGTAAGGCTGGCCTTAAAAATATGCATTTTGAATTTAGTGAACATGATAAAGTTAGCACCCAATTACCAGAAGTGACAAAGCATTCTATAACTACCACACCCTATCAGCAACAGCAGTGAAATCCTGTTGAAAAACAGCTTAATGAGCCATATCATCCATCTTCCTCATTTTTATTACAACTATTTTTAATACAATGCACAGAGGCATTTGAAATAGCAAAACACATTGTGATCTTACCAGTGTTTTGCTAGAAGGCAATTCAGTCTGTCCCCCACTACAAAAAGCCTTTTATGGCTCTTAAAATAAACAGAGATTATTCCATTATTTCCTGTTAGATTGTAAACAGCACTTATCCCTTATCACTGGATTTGTTTACATGGTAAAAGGGTTCATTCAAGGTTGAGATGGGTAATAAAGCAAAGTGCCAGTTAATCAAGTGATTATTTTAGCAATTTTAAAAATATATTTTGAATGCTACAAGCCCAATCTAGTCAATACTAAACACATTTAAGTGAATCACGTGGGAAAAACAGTGGGCTCAGCTAAATGAACAATGCCTTTTTTGAGGGCTACCTACCTGAAAAAATAGGATATATTCACATTGTTTTCATCTTAACTTTAAACTAAAATCAATTTTGTAAGGGCGTGAAGCATGTAGAAAGGTGAATTAATTATCACGATCATCAAATACCATGGTCATGATCCAGACTACTGTGTGTGAAATGCACTGGAGGGGGTTCTGCCCCCCCTTCCACAACAGCCAATCCTGCTCCTCCCAAAAATGGTTCTGACAAATCAGAGGGCCCTTTAGCATAGGGATTTGCCACAATGCGAAGGGATGCTGTCAGAAGGATAAATTCACATACACATATTCCAACGCACATGTGGAAGTGCTTCCCTCTTTGCATACAGGCTTATCGGGATCTTGGTTTGTGTTTGAAAGTGTAATTTAACATACGTATATTATTTTACAGGATGGGTGGGCAGACTTCAGGCTTGCAGGATCTTTGTTTCTTTACTAAAATTCTGAGGTCCACCAGCTGGAGCCGGGTGCAAAAGTAATACACTTTGAATTAAAGAATTCTAAGACCAGGAATTGTTTTGAGTACCAGAGCTGAATGGAGCTCATAGTCCTATCATACAAAAATACACTCCTGGTTATTCTAAGCTTTCTACATCTCAGCAGTATAATTTGGGTTTGTGCATGTGCATTTGTGATGACATTTTGTTGCTGCTATTGTTAAATAAGTGGGAGATAGAAATCCTTGATCTACTGCAAATCAATGAGATCTACTGGTAGATCCAGATCAACCTTCTGCCCAGCCCTGTTTTACAGAAACTAACAACCTGAACATTTCACAGGGTAAAAGGTTTAATACTGTAAGTTGGAGAAAGCAAGCACACATTTTAAAATGTCACTAAATTAAATTTAACCTTAGAAGTGCCATAGAAACAGATATCCATCAAAACCTAAATGAAATTTTTTATCTTCATAAAAGAAAGCAAAAAGTAAAAACGAATACACAGTCAACCACTATTTATTTGAGTTAAATAGTGAGATTTCATTGCTTTGAACAATAGATAACGTGGGCATCATAAGCACTAAAGAATTCCTAAGCAAATGTACAATGTTCGCACCAAATGTTTAGATACATTCTTAAATAGCTGTTCACCTATGCTCCTGATGCAACGATTCTGAAAATGGATCCAACAGGCTAGGAATATAACACAAAGATTTCAAATCCAGGTCCATAGAACTCTGTAGGCCTAAATAAATAAGATAGATTTTGCCACATTGTGACTGCTCCCTTCTTTCGTAGGGGAAATATGTCATCAGTCGTATAACATTCCAAACAAGTTTGATAGAAGAACTGCCAGTGCTTTTATTTGCCTATTCTCTGAACCACCCAGTCCTGTTGGCAGAGAGGGCAGCGGTTGTTCTGTTTCACCCACAGTGACATGCAGCAATTGTGGAAGGAATGATTACACTCTCCCCAGACCACTGAAAGAAAAAGAAAAGCAAACTTGAGACTGTAGTTAAAAATTGGATGACACACGTTGAATTCAAAGTATTAACATTCCTCTCTGTATATCTTTAGTACTGCTGCGGAAGGATTGTGTACAAATTATATAAACAACTATGGTCATGATCCAAAGCAACATGTTACTTGGTTCCAAATATCAAAAAAAGACTTTGAACTTGAACAACAGGCCTCCATGTCACCTAGCAAACCACATTTGTAATTTAGGAGAGCTTGCAACTTGGCACTGGAACAGTTGAGAGAAATCAATTGTTCAAAGAAAAGAAGTCAAGAGTCCCATGGAGTGCACGCAACTTCTTCGATGTGCTGAAGTAGCTCTTTGGATCCTGTTCTAAGACTTCACACAGTACATAGAGGATTGGTGTTATAATCTGACCAACATTTCTCACCCAAACACTGCACTTTCACAGGTTTTCCTCTCAAGGCCAATTCAAATGTATTTTCCCTGGGAGGAGCCTGCCCAAAAATGCTTCCAGGTGGCAGCACTCAACATAGGGGGTCCTAATGTTTGAAGAAATCTCACTATATGCATAACCTTAATAATATTCTGAAGTCTCACTATTCGCTCTTAAAAGCTGGAGTATACATTTCATGTTTAATAGAAAAATTGTGAATTTATCTTGTTTTATCATTATTACTGAGACATAATTTATATATTTTAGTAGTTGATATGAGCTGGTTCGCACTCAACCATGATTTAGCATAATGTGCACTCCCCTCTGCAACCCCAAGCAAAGACCTGGGCTCAATCAAGCACTCCCCTCTCTTCCTCCTGCATGCCCACGAGGAGAAATAAACCAAGATTTCCATTTCACTTTTCCTGATTCCTGGCCTGCCATTATTTATGAATTAGGAATTGTGGTTTAAAATAGTGACACTGTTCGCATGTAACAACAACCCATCGATTTAAAAACTGATGGTTTGTTGTGCACGAGCGGGAGCACTGCCTCTTCCACTTTTACTCCACAACTGGCTCACTGGGCTCTTTAGGGGCTAAACAACCAGTCAACCCAACAACAAGCCATGGGTTAACCACGGGGTTGTTTAGCCCCTAAACAACCGAGTGGTCCAGGTTTGGACATCATGCTCCACAACCTACAAAGGATCATGGGTTGTGGAATAAAAGAGGAAGAGGTGTGCATGCTGCCCATTCTGCAACTTGTGCACAACAACCCATTTGTTTTTAAACCGATGGACTGTTGTTACATGCGCACCAGGTCAACCCGGATTCATAACCCATGGTTTGAAGTTGGTTTGTTTAGTAATTGACTAGAGCTTATTTTAAACCACGTTTCCTAGTTTGTACATAATGACAAGCCGGGAATCAGGGAAAGTGAAACTGGATCACGTTTTTTCTTTCTCCTCCTGGCTGTATAGGAGGAGGAAGTTTTGCTTGGGCTCTGCATGTAATTTAGCATTATATGTGAACCAATTCGCTACCAAAACTACCACGTGTTTAAACCAGGGGTGGGGAACCTCAGACCTGAGGTCCCTCCCCTCCTCCTGGACCCACCGCTTTCCCCCCAAACCACCTATCACTTGCTGGTTTCCTGGCTCTTGCACAGGTGGGCTCTTGCACAGGTGGGCTCTTCCCCCTTCGCCTTTTACCCCGCCCACCACTGGAATGTGGCCCAAGAATTTCTCTGAAACTGAATTTGGCCCTCAAGCTGAAAGAGGTCTCCTACCCCTGGCTTAAGTGCATACTATCAAACTCTGTACTTTCTATATCTACAGTATTTCCAAATTCTAAGGAAATCTAAACGTTAATCTTTCCAGTGTGCTACAATAAGCTAACAAATCAAATATACAATATTGGAAGTTAAGCAACCTAGAGAGCGATCCTATGGCTCCTAGACATCATCTAGGGGGCCATAGGATACTTTGGATTCCCAGATCCAAGGTCGGAGACAGAGCTCCAACTTCAGAGCTGGGAATCCGTACTCCAATCCCCCTTGCCTGCCATGCAGCCGGCACAGAAAGAATCTCGCCAGCTACTTCTCCAAGGTTGGAAAACTGACCTCGGAAGGAGGTAAAGGGGGCAGTTTGGGGAGGAGACTGGGGCCGCCAGGGTATTAGGAATCCTAACGGCACTCCAGCTAAAACATTTTTTAAAAGCATGCCTGTAATTCATACACATGATTGATGCTAACAATTCTATCTGATGTCCTTTTAATACCCCCCCAAATACCCATACTAACAATATAAAAATAGGATTCTTGAAACTTCAAGATCAGCAGCAAAGCAAAATAAGTTGTGAAACCAAATGATTTTATTTCTGAAATGATCCTTTACTTGTTTCAACCAACCATCTTTTATGAGAAATGCCTGAAGATACAACAGAGGATGTAGCAGCTATTACCTCCCCAAATAAAATGGTCTAGCTTATGTAATGAGTTCTTCATGGACACACACATAAAGCATTAACTGCAGATTTCCAAGTGTTTTATACAACAATATGTCTTTTTACATTAGTGAAGGTTTGCTGAATTTTACTGATGTGAAAAAATAAGAGGCATTTAGTCCAAACGTTAAAAAGCACCCCATGAAGAGAAAAGCTTTGGTTGAATAACAGAATGAAATCACAACATACCAACACAATCTTCTTGTTTGTTTTCAGCTTGACATCTAAGACAGGCATCTAGATGTAAACAAGAGCAAGACTGAATACGTTGATCTTGATGTAGCTCTAACAAATGGTTTTCCAAAGCATCTACAATCACTGAAACACATTTATCGGAGCATGCATGCTGTGTCATGTAGTCATCTAGAGATCTTTTATCTTAAGGCATGATATTCCATTCTTTCAGCCACATCTACACAACAAAAGCATGGAACTTTCAACTTGTTCTCATAATGATTAAAAAAAAATATCCAAGCAGAATTTGTAGGGAGGGAACAACTATGGATATTAGATTGATCCAGCAGGGCTCTTATACACTGCAAATGAGGCAGCAATTCCTACATTATACTGGGAACTGCGTAAGATTTGTGAGTGAGGAATCCATGGCAATTATGCATAATGCAGCACAAAACCTTTAGGATTCAGACCAGAAATGGCTGGTTTTCCCATGATCCCATCTTTACAGGACTCTGTAGTGTAATATACAATGTGCCCCAGCAGTAAATTAACTAACTCACAAGCCATTTTTTTGCTTGACTAAACTGGCCCTGAATGACTTCTAACTCTAGGTTTATGATTGCTTGACTAAACTGGCCCTGGTGACTTCTAACTCTAGGTTTATGATTGGTGAATCCCAAATAAGATAAAACATCACTGACGGATCTCTCTTTGTAAATATTTTGGGAAGCAATAGCACATGGGACTAGTTACTCTCATCCAGCTGCATAATTTGAGCATGTACAGAATACTGAAAATGTTGTGTTTCTGGTAGAAAGTTGAGTATTTAACACAAGTACACTTGATGAAAACAAGTACGGTAACTGCTTACAACACGCTTATTCTAACCAATTAGAGAGCCAATGGCCTGTATGCTCTGATCACATAATAAGCGGAACCTTTTCCCAGTCACCCTCCACCCAGCCCCGCTTCATCTCTTGTGGAAGTATCAAAAGGCTTTGCCTACAAAGAAAATCCCCAAAAAGGAATGAGCTTGCAGGTGGGTCAGTCACAATGCAACTAAATATATCAAGTACAAAGAAAGCATCCAACAGATAAAAGATGCTCAAACCTACTAAGTCACATAACAGTTTTTATTATCCATGTATTAAATCACAGAATATCTTCAGGTACAAAAATACATAGAAAAGAAATGAGTAATTGTAAAAATGCACTGTAGTTGTATACAGCATCTGGTATTGTGATGTATAAGCCCAGTTCACACAATGACCGCATTCAGACAACATGCAGTAGTTATTTAACCCATGATGAGACGCAGGCGCCATGTTACATATCCAACCCTTGCTTGGGGGTTGGTGTGTCATGTGAACCCGGCAAGCATGGGTTGGGCGAGAGTTAAACAAGCCTTGTATAACCCTAAAACGACCATGTTGTTTAACCCTCGCATAACCCATACTTGCTGGGTTTGCACAACAGAACAACCCGAGTGGGGGTTGCATATTCAAAATGGCAGCTGCACGTGCCCCACTGCCTTAAATAACACCCAGTGGGTTGTCGTGTTGTGCAAACAAGCCCAATGTATAATCAAGATGTTAGGTCGTTAAATGGGAAACTGAGCAATTCTTGTACTTCATACACAAATGTATTTATGTTGGTATAACAAATAATATACAGTAATACCTTGGATGGCAAGTAACTTGGTCTGAGAGCGTTTTGCAAGACAAGCAATTTTTTTAAATAAATGTTGACTTGATAAACAAGTGACATCTTGCAATACAAGTGTAGGGATGTAACCGCTTGCCTCGAGTGGGCTGAAATCGGCCCCGCTCACGCCTGCCAGAGACTCACTTTGATATGAGTGTTTTTGTGAAGAAAAGAGCCTTTGGGGGTTCCTACAGGCACACACACACACACCCTCATGTGTGAACCGGCTAAAGGCTGGGAGGAGGCGATGGCGCCTGGAGACCCGGCTTTCAAATGCAAATGTAGTTCAGGCCCAGTAAGTCAAGAGTCATGAGTTCCCCTCCCCCTGTCTGGCCAGGTGAAGTGCATCATGATTGGCTAAGAAGCAGCAAAGCTACAGGAAGGAGGAGGGGAGGGGGAAAGAGCTATTTCCCAACGTGCGGGTTTTTGTCTTTGTCTTTGGTCATCACGTCTTTGGTCATTGCTCCAACAGCTGCCGGCTGTTGGAGCAATGGCGGTAAGCCAAGGAGAGGCCCAAGCCTTCGGGAGGCCTCAGGATTCGACCCCAGGTAGCTCCTGGTGAAATTAGCTGAATGAGGGCTCCGGTAAAGGCAAGCCTTGTGGGAGGCTACCCATCTCGGACCTTCGGGTAGGTGTGGTAATCCCCCCCGGGCAGCAAGGCTGTGCTGGATCTAACCCTGGAAGAGAACTGACCCTCAGGTAACAGAGTTGTGTGCCTGAGAGATATAAAGAAGTAGGTTTTGTTATTTTGCAGCTTTACTGTGTACTAAAGTGTCTCTCTATTTTGTGCTTCTCTCATTTCCACCTTTTGTTGTAAAGTGCTACCACAATAAACCTTTCTTGGTTTTTTACCCCACATGGTGTTTGTGGATTGCTCTGTAGTTCCAGCAACTAATCCAGGTTACAGTCAGAAAGGCAAGTCCCTGAACAGAGATTCAAGTAGGATTGCAGACAGCTGAGGCTGGCAATCTGGTATCTTGAGATCTCTGGGGGTCTTGGGTCCTTTGGGTAGGAAAGGGTGGGGGTGTGGCGGGTCAGCCAGCCCCCCCCTTCCTCCACAGTTATGGATTACAAGCACGGTTCCGGAACGAATTATGCTAGCAATCCAAGATATTACTGTATTCCCATAGTATTTTCTTAAGTGAATTCATCAAGGGAGCTGACTTTCTGATTATGCCCATGATGTGGCCTTCTAGAGACACTAGTCAATATAAAATTATGCAGGATATCCAAATAATTTTTTTAAAAAGGGGAGGTGTTTTTTATTACTTTCCTGTATTTCTCAACTACCACCTGAACTCAGAATCCAAATGTTGTGCTAGGATATAAACTAATAGGTCAGCTTTAATCTAATGTTTATACGTCCCGCGTAGTCACATAAGGAGACGTGGCAGTCGCCTAAAGGCGGCCGGATATTCTCCCGGGGATATCCCAATACTGACAATAGGCACAGGTCCCTTCAGCCTGTGTAGGCGCAATCCTATGCATGTTTAGAGAGAGAAGAAGTCCTACAATTCCCAGCATTGCTGGCTAGGGAATGCTGGGAGTTGTAGGACTTTTTTCCTCTCTAAACATGCATAGGATTGTGCCCTGTGTGTGTAAGAGTCACTCGTAGAATGGGGGCTATGGCAAAAACATACGCCTACAATGAAAACAAGGCCAGGCGTCCGTGAGCAATCGGAGAGGGGCACGGCCAAGGGTCTCTCCTCTGAACTAGGGGTCGGCGGGAAAGGGAAGGGGCGCAGCACAGCCTATTGAGCCTGCATAAGGCCGCTGGCGGCGTCAAAGGCCCCTTTTAAGGCCGCTGAGAAGCAGACAAAGGCTGCCGCCTACTTCTCTCTCCCGCAGGCGGAAGAAACAGCGCTGCCCACCGCCGCCTCCGAAAAACTCCTGGCGAGAAAACACGAATGAAAAAACCACTTCAGAGATCCCCTCAAGGGAAGGGGAGGAGACGAAGCCCGGGCCAACCCAACCCCGCCCCGCAGGAAGGTTCGGCACGGAGACGGCCGGGCCGCGGCCTGGCTCCCGACCCAGCGCGGCTCCCTCGCCTCCCGCTTACCCATGACCTGCACCCGGCAGATGGCGCAGGTGTCGCACTCGACGTCCCAGCTCCACATGGCCACGGCGTTCCACTTCTTGAGCGAGAACATCTTGTCGACGCCGCCCGCCTTGGAGCCGGAGGAACCCGCGTGAGAAGCGGAGACGCCCGGCTCGTCTCCGTCCTCCACGTCGGCCATGACTGGAGGACGGGGGGGGGGGGGAGGAGGCGACGGCGGCAGCCTTCGCCGCCCCGCCCAGCTCTTCTGAAGCGGCGGCGGAAAAATAGAACTCGGGCTCCCCCCAGCGGCAGGCCGAGGCACCGAGCGTGGAGGCCGAGGCCTACTTCGATGTGGCCCGATGGAGAACAGCTAGAGCTCTATGCGGAGAAATTGGGCATCAGTGATGTTGATCAGGATCTGCTGGTAGAGCACTGGGTGATTTGTGAGTGAGGAAATGAGCGCTGAGGCGGGTCTGCAGCTCTAAGTAGTTTAACAGCAGCAGTTTTAATATCTAAATTAAACTAAGCTAGAATCCCTGCCTACTCTGTTGTAGATGTAGATTTGTTTTCGTGTATGTAGGGCAGGGGTGCAGAATCTAACCCTCTGGGATCCCCCCATATTGCCACATACCCTTCCCCTGGCCACACCCCTCTCCTTCAAACACTGGTCGCTTGGTGGTTTCCCAGCTTTTGTGCAGTCTTTTCCCCACTCTGAAAGGTTGAAATGCCTCTCCAAAGCCAGTGTGGCGTAGTGGTTAGAGTGTTGGACTGGGACTCGGGAGATCCGGGTTCTAGTCCCTGCTTGGCCATGAAACTCACTGGGTGACTTTGGGCCACTCACTGACTCTCAGCCTAACCTACCTCACAGGGTTGTTGTGAGGATAAAATGGAGAGGAGCAGGAGGATTATGTTTGTGCTGGTCTGTGACCAAAATAAACCATTCAGTTATGTAAGCTGCCTTGGGTTCCTTGCAGGAAAAAAGGCAGGCATTATATTTATAAATATTTATTATATTTATAAATATAATAAATTAAATAAATTATTTCCTGGCAGTAAGAGCTTTAAGCTAAAATAGGGTGGCATTGTTGGTTCCACACTTTTTGCCTTCAGCCCCAGCCCCACTAGAATGTAGCCCCAAAATAATGGAATTGGGCCCTCTGGATGAAGAGGTCCTGAGCTGCCATTTTGCATCTGGCTCTTGTTCGTGGACCTCAGGGGCTCAACGAAAAAACAAAGTAGATCCTGCAAGCCTGAAGTCTGACTCTGCCCTCCCCTGATGTAGGTTGCTCAAGTGCCACGTGCAATCGCCCTTTCTCATTCACAAAATGTGAGGGGCTGGTGTCAAAATGACTCTTCAATTTGTAGCCCTCACATGTTTTCCCACAGCTTCTTCCATCTGTTTTCTTACTGCAGCAAATCCGTTAAGGAAGAAAAGATGGGATAGGTGTACTATGCCTTTTGATGGTTAGTGCTTTTTATATATATATAAATATAATCAGCTGTTAATTATTTACATGGTTTTACATTATCAAACAGACCAATTATTCTATGTCAGTAGGGGAATTAAAATCTAAGATACAAATAATGAATGATTCATGAGTTTAATCCAATTAATTCCAAATAATTTAGAATTCCTTCTACAATAAGGAAAAAATAAGATGATCTTAGGGTGCAGTCCTATGTATGTTTTCACAGAAAAAAGTCCTTACAACTCCCAGCATTCCCCATAGCTTGCTGGGGCATACTGGGAGTTGTAGGACCTTTTCCGTCTAAACATGCATAGGAATGCGCCCCAAATCATTTCCCCACAGTTTCCCTCCCTATTCTTGGTCCAATGTAAATTTGACGTATTTAAATAAAGCCCAACATTTAATTTCCCACTCAACACTTTTAGGTGCTTCAGTTTTTCCCCTCAGCATTGCATTGACTACTAGAACCCTTGCTGCCATTTACATAGTAAATTAATTCAATATCTTGTTCTTACCTTACTAGTTCCAGGCAAAGCAAATTAAAGTTAGCAACATGCTAGACAGTTTAAGGTTTCTATACAGAAAGAACTGCTTCTCTGGTCTAACTCATCACAATGGTTTAAGTTGTCCTGAGTACATTTATAGCACTAGCAGAAGAGGAAATAACAGAACTACTTGGTCATACTGTCTCTTTTCCTTTCTTTCATACTGCAAGCATCTCCATCATTTGGCACTTGGATTGCATATCACTCCATTGCTCATTAAAGATTTGATTAGCCATAGAAGTGTTCACAGTAGATAAGCAGCAGGAGGAAGAAGGCTGATTAAGGTTTCCTCCTGTCTGTTTTTCTGTGGCTTTTCAACATTCTTAACTTCCCCTTGGGAGAAAAAAATGTAGTTTATGTTCCTATTGCTACTGGACTATGTACATGTAACATATTGGGAAGAATAAGAGCTGCCCTTGTAAATGTTTTCTTCATGAAAAGATCACATGCTCCTGTTTTAATATTAATAGTACACTATTTTTTCAGGACAAGTTAGAATGAGTTAGAACTGTCCTTAAGGATGCTTTCTAAAGGAACACAGATGTTATTTGAATAGCAAACAAACAACATTAAAGCTCATGGGGATATGTAAACTTTGCAGTGCACAAAATACACATTTATACATGATATGTGACCAACATTCCACATTATAATTATAGAAGAAAGGAGGTACAAGTCTTAAATTGTAGTGCAGTATGTTTATTATTGTTGTTAGGCAGTGCCATACCTTTCATCCAATAAATAAAGGCTGTACAAATGTTATAAATATATATATTTAACTATTTTAAATTTCCACAAGAAGAAACTTCTTGAACACATTCTTTGTAGTATTTGAACATCAAGTAACTAATTGGTAAAGTATATTAACGTCCTTGAACCAAACTTCTTCAGAAAGCAAATGCAGACTTTATAATCACTTGGTTTTCTGTAAAATCAACACAAAACAAATCTTAGCAGAGTCCAATAAGAAGCTATCTGTAATAGTTAGAATAAAAGAAACTAGTCGGATATGGACGGCTAGCACACCAATTCAACAGGAGGAAATGCATACACAAATGGATGTTGTACATGCATTTTGCTGAGCTGAAAAGCCCAGGCCAGGAGTTGCAGTTGCACGGGCACAGTCCCAGACAGACTGGTGTTAGTGATGACTATCATCTGTTCAAAGGATGCGGGAAAGACTGACCGAATCTAGGCCCTTCTCCCACCACTTCTGTGCATCCTCCAGCTCCTGTATAAAACTTTTCAGCCTGGAGAAAAACTGTATGACTCCTGTTCACACATAGATTTGGATTCTCTTGTTGGATCAGGGCGCAAGTATTTCTTGAATTCACATTATGTTAATATTAATTATATTTGCAGCATGTTTCACTCAAAGTGGTTTACAGTTTAAAATAGTGGCTAACAATCTAAGAGACATGACAGAAAAAAGAGGGGAGGGAAGATGAAAATAAGCAGATTCAAGTCCCAGCTTTCTCACGCTCTTACATAATGACCAGATCAAATGGTCATTGCAGGAGACAGTCATGGGCTGGTAGAGAAGCCAGCTTGCACCTACAGAGGGGCACTTGCTGTTTCAACTCTTAGAGGTGAAGACAATTCTGGGAGTGGGTGGGGAGCAGTTAGCCCCAGCTAAACTGATGGAGTTAGCATTACTGTCTCAACTCCCTCCCAGATGCAGCCAGATTGAATGGCTGCTGATGGATTACTGCAATTAATTATTCCGATTAATGCAACTTTGATTACATATTACAATGGAAAGAACTTCAGAAAAATAACAGTTCTATTAATTCAGTTGAAATTCTGTATACCAAGGAAGTCTTGCTCCCCTTACTCTGTGGCGCTCTGATAATTATTTTGGAGTACTTAGATTATGGGATCAAGGTATATTTTTGCTATTTGATGAACTACACTACAGTAATACCTTGGATTGCAAGTAACTTGGTTTGAGAGCATTTTGCAAGACAAGCAAATTTTTAAATATTTATTTGATATTTTTTTGACTTGATATACAAGCGACGTCTTGCAATACAAGTACTGTAGTACGGCTTAAATTAAAAATCTCTGTACAAATTTTTTTGGGGGGATTTCGTTTTGATATAAGAGTGTTTTGGATTACAAGCATGTTTCCGGAACGAATTATGCTCTCAATCCAAGGCATGACTGTACATCTATGACTGGACCATATGGACCATAGCCATGAAGATGCTATTTATCTTCTATTTTTAGTCAGCTCAGTAATTAATACTGTAGCTTTGTTTTTAAACAAAGAAACCCCAACACTCCCAGTACACAGTTATTAAAATGAAGGAAACAAATTCCTGTACCTTTTTCTTTCTCTTTTTAGCTGGACGGATTTTGGAGCAACTCCTGAAAATTTCCTTGAAAGTCATTGATGAAATCTGGGAGGTTACCTTGATTTTTAAACATGGCATTTCTTCTGTAGAGACAAAAATAAATGAATAAGGACGCAATCCTATCGAGATGAGAGAGTGAACCTCTGAACTCAGAGGTTCATGCTCATCCAGTGCAGAGCAGGAGGAGCAGCAGAGGTGGTCTTCACCTCCCTGCTCCTCCCACTGCATTTTTGCCAGTTGGCCATTTTTGGCCATCTAGCAACGGCGTCTCAGAGAGGGAAGGAGGCTGGAGCAGCTTCATACCACCTCCTATCCTGGCCACCCCAGTCTCCTCCCCTCCCCTCCCCTCCTTCTGAAATGCCTCCTTTAACCCCTCTCCGAGGCTGCTTTTCTGACCTCGGCGAGCACCCGGCACAGTTTCATAGATTTCATAGATCATAGAGTTGGAAGGAGCCTACAAGGCCATCGAGTCCAACCCCTTGCTCAATGCAGGAAACTAGAGGAGGGGTCTCCCATCCAAGTAATAACCAGGCCTGACCCTGCTTAGCTTTCCACGCTTAGACAAGCTGAGTCAGCATGAGCCACAGGCCTGTTCTTTCCATGCTGGCTGCAAGGGGGCGGGGGAAGGGGGTAGGAGCTGATTCCCAGCTCCAAGGGTTGGGGCACTGTCTCCAACCTTGGAGCTGGGAATCCAAAGTATCCAATGGCCCCTCAGATGCTGTCTAGGGCCATAGGATCATTCCCTCCATCATTTCCTATTTGTACAAAAGTGTTGGATAATTAAAATTGCAGTCAAAACCTATGGCTAATGTTTCACCAGGTAATTGGGTGAAATGGTTAAGATCACTGATACCTTCTAGGGTGGTTTTCCTAGAAGGTACTCACTGACTCATTAACAGCCTGAACAGGAAGTGGGTGTTGCTCCCAGCTTCTTCCTCTTTCCTGGTCAGACTCGAGTGAGCTTAGCACCACCAGGTTGTTGTCTCCACATGGTCCTTGTAACAGCATGTAGCCAGAGTTGCTGGTCTGAACTCCACAAGTTCAGACCCCAAGTAACTACAAATGTACCTGTAACCAACTGTAAGAAACGCTTTTAAGCCTCCCTGAATGAAACTGCATAATCTGAGTGAGTAAATGTTACTTTTAACTTTTACAAGACTGTGTCTCTGATTATTGTTCTGAGGGAGAGAGAAGGGGGCAAAACCAGGGAAATCCAGTCTGCCTTAAAGCATCCTGGATTACCAAATGCTAACTGGTTAACACTAGCCAAATCTAAGCTTCTTTTAAGCTGGAACTCTACTCTGCTGATCTCACTAATGTGAGATAGGAAGGATATTACTCCACAATATATCCTCTCCTAGTATCTTTTTCAAGTCCCAACAAAAAGAAAATGCACTATACCTTAAACAATCATTTTACAGAAATGCTAATTGATGCAAACATGAAGAACACATGACAGTAAAATGCAAAGACTTGTCATCAGTCTCCCCCACCCCACCCCCCGGCTTCGCCATGCCAGATCACTTTTAAACTTTTCTTCAGCCATGCCTACCACAAATAACAAAGTTTGGTTAAATTGACCAGATGGGATAGGTCTGACCAAAGGAAGTGTTCAGTGCAATGCTGTGCATATTTACTCAGAATTAAGTTCAACTATGTTCTGTGGGTTTTACTTTCAGGTAAGCATGCACATGATTGCAGCCTTAATGTATGTATATATAAAGAGGCATATTGATTGGAACGTCCCACCTTTCTTTCTGTCTTTAAGAGCTTCCAATATCTTGATTGCACACTGTTCTCCTATAGCATTGCCATTGATATCAACTTCCACCAGGTGGTCAGAATTCTTGATTAGACTGATTAAAAACATTTAACAGTGAAAATTGCTGCATGTAAAATCTTTCTGTTAATACATAAAATGTAAGTGTTCCAATTGTTACACACTAGACTCCAAATAGTGTGCACTTGTGTGACATAGCTACATTTCAAGGTTTTTACTACAGTACCTTTAATAGTATTTAAGCCTTGTCTATGCATGCAGAAGAATGATGTGACAAAGTTAGGGCACAATCCTATGTAAATTTAGACAAAAAAGTCCTACAACTCCCAGCATGACTGACTGGGGCATGCTGGGAGTTGTAGGACTTTCTGTCTAAACATACATAAGATTGCACCCTTAACTAACTACCTCTTCAGACTACAGGTGGTGAATTCTGATTTTGAATGCCCTTCTATATTAAGAAATCCTGCAAATAGAAAACTAAAAGCAGGGAGAAAGGCTCATTCTCAGCTCTTGGCCTGCTGTACTAGTTCTCTCTTTGCAAGAGGTTTTTGCTTAGTTTTTTGCTTAGGGAACTTTAAAGTGTTTATGAATCACCAAGGGTAATTTCATCAGCTGTAGATCTTGTTTCAGTGCTTTACATCGGCCTTTCCATCATTCCAAGAAATGCTGTTACAAGAATGCACACACTTTCAAGCCAAGAAAAATCTAAATCATTTTACAGAAATCAGACGGTCATCTAGATCCAACAGAGATGTTCCACCACTCCGGCTGTCCAAACACTGGGCTTTGGAAGGATGATTTCCTTGTAGCTGGGTGATGAGATCGTACTATTTTACTTTTTAAGATAGCACAACACTATAAGAACACTCATATAAATGGGGCAGGTGTTAAGTTGATCAATTTAACTGGTTACCTGCCCCACTGGCTGCAACCTTGCAATGCACTCCCAGAAATCTTTTGCCTACAAATTCCCCTCCTACTTTCTGCAGAATATAGAGAATAGTGGATATTTGGGGGTATGGAGGATATTTTTTAATGCAATAGTCTGGAATGACTGCCACTAAAGTTCCATTCCGTCTACAGTTTTATCATTTCTTAACAGGCGTATCTCAAGAATGTCTTCCCTTGTCAAAAAGAGTATCAAGCCAACATAAGTGACATTTTGGGGAGGTTGGGCAGCTGAATATCAAGTTGGGTTAGCTATTCCTGTTCCTAATCTGAATACTAGAGCATTCCACATTGTCACAGATGGCAAGAGAAAGCGATGCATTATCAGTTCCCTTACCCAGTCAAAAGCTGAATGAATTCCCAGATGCTTTCTTCTCTTTGCTTAAACCTTCCATCTATGGCATTATCAGCCAAATGCAGTTTTGCTAAACATGGGCCAGGGTCAGGATCCTTACTTTTTTTCTTTAAACCTGCAAACAATGCATGCTCATAAGGATTACTTCTGACATGCAGCTTTGACAGCGGGTGACCTTTTCTTTTTTAAAATTTCGGAGGCGACACAGTTGTTTTGTGAAAGATCTGAATTTATGTTGGGACTGTTAAAATTATTTACAATGAAAGCTGCCCTCTACCTTCATAACTTTTCCAGTCTACCTTTCTTGCAGCCCAGTCCAATGCATATTTACTCAGGTTGGTCAGTACAGGACTTCCTCATAGGTTTGCTCTGAGTTGTAGCCTCAGGGCTACTTTATGTTACAAAATTCCTACACTAAAAGTACCTCTGTGTAGAAAATAATGTATAATGTGTATAAATTGTCATGTACAATGACCACTTGGCTGCTTTTTTTTTTGCTGTATGTATGTGCAGTGAACACACCCTTGGGAAGCCATGGCCAGTTATGATTTCCCAGCACAACTTCATGCAGAAACAAAATTCACATGTTTTCACACATGATTGAGCAGTGGGTTGGACGCGATAGCCTTGTAGGCTCCTTCCAACTCTATAATCTATGAAATCTATGAAACCTACACACAGATTATATATTGGCTGGGTTCACACAGCATGACAATCCACACTCAAGGTTGAGTGTGGGTTGTCGTTGAACTGTGGGTTGTTGCTGAGCTGTGGGTTATTGTATTCTGTGAACCCAGCCGCACTAACAAACCATGGTTTGTTAACCCTGAACAACCCACAGTTCACAACCCACTTACAAACCACGGGTTCTCTTCATGGGTTGTTTGTGGTTAACAAACCATGGTTTGTTAGTGTGGCTGGGTTTGCACAACACAACCCATGATTCAACGACAACCCACAGTTGTATCAGAGGCAGTATGCCTATGTATGCCAGTTGCTGGGGAACATGGGCAGGAAGGTGCTGTTGCACTCATATACTGCTTGTGGGATCCCGTGGGCAGCTGGTTGGCCACTGTATGAACAGAATGCTAGACTAGATGGACCCTTGGTCTCATCTAGCATGGGTCTTCTTATGTTCTTAGTTAACAACAACCCACACTCAATCCATACTCAACCTTCAGTGGGTTGTTGCGTTGTGTGAACCAGGCTTATGCTGGCTCAGCTTGTCTGAGTGTGGAAAGCTAAGCAGGGTCAAGCCTGGTTATTACTTGGACAGGAGACCCCTCCTCTAGTTTCCTGCATTAAGCAGGGGGTTGGACTCGATAGCCTTGTAGGCTCCTTCCAACTCTATTCTATGACAGTGATGGCGAACCTATGGCACGCGTGCCACAGCTGGCACGTGGGGACCGCTCTGCCGGCACGCGAGCCATAGGTCGCCAGGGGCACAGAGCTCGACAGCAGGGCGGCGAAGCGGCCGCTCCTGCCTGCCGCGTGTCGCCCGGCATCCCACAGGCCGCCTCCTCTGCCGGGGAAGGGCCGAGAAGATCCTCGCGGGGCGGGGCGGGGCGGGGCGGGGAGGCCTGGAGAGTCACCGACTCACTGCCCAGCGACGTGAGAGTCGCTCCCAGCGGCGTGAGGCAGCGTCACACTGCGCGCCCGCGCTCCCTCCCAACGTGGCACTGACGGCAAAGGAGGAGGAGGAAGAGGAGCCGCAGCCCTGCTGGTATCGGGCAGAGGAGCGGACCCGAGGCAGACAGGCAGGCCGCAATGTTGTACTGTATTTTCTGCAGGAGGGGGGGAGGAGGAGGAGGAGGGGAAGCAGAAGGGAGGCAGGGCAGGCGCGTGGTGCGGGGAGAACTCCGCGTCCCATCCGCTCGTCCTTCCCCCATTTTGGGGGGCTCAGGCCGTGACGCTCCCAGCAGCGTGAGTCTCCCATGCCCCCTTCCTCATTTCTCCCCGTTTGCATCGTCTTAATAATTACCTGCCTTAATAGTCGCTTCTCCCCCTCCCCCCTGCACTGCCTTCTTCCTATCAGCTTCCCCTTCTCGACATTGCTTCCCTTCCCTTCTCGTGCTCCTCCCCCCCTCCCTCATTTCTCCCCGTTTGCATCGTCTTAATAATTACTTCTGGCTCCCCGCTCCGCACCCCAATCGTTTCTTCTTCCTCTCATGGCAGCCCAACCCCTGCAGCCAATGCTACTAATATTTTCTCCCCCCCCCCCATAGCGCTTCCTCCTCTTCCCTCCCTTGCCCCCCCTTAGTTCTCTGTAACTAAGTTCTCTTAGTTCCCTCCTAGCCAGCACCTTCGCCTCAGTTGCCTTTTCCCTCTGCTTGCCATGCAAGTTTGACAAATTATCAGCATGCATGCAACAGCAAAAATCACATTAATTGTGCGAAAGCATGCCCAATGCAAACTTTTACCTAATGCAGTGTTTGCAGTCCAAGACATAAAGGTTGTTTAAAATGTGTTAAGCACGTTTCGTTTTCTTGTTTATCTTGCTCATCCTAGTACAGGTTGACTTTACTTTTACTAATCCAACACCTGTAGAAGCAGGGAAAGGACCCAGAGTAAAGCTTGCCCCATACAATTTCAGTCTGGCATATAATCATATTACAAGTTGAGAATCCCTTATCCAAAAATACATGTGCCTAATTATTTAAAAAGTTTGTATAAATTCCCTTCAGGCTAAGTGTACAATGTAGTACTATAATAATTTTTTGAGGGTTTTTTTTTCAACAAAAAACTGTTTGTATCATTGAAAGCTCTGTTATTGTGTTTTTCTTTTAAGACAAAAGATGTTAACTAGTTCGGACAACTGTATGAGTTGTTTTTCTAAAACTAAAACCTCGGTATTCAGGTTTAATTGCAGTGTTGGCACTTTGAAATAAAGAAGTTGGTTTTGTGTTGCAGTTTGGGCACTCGGGCTCAAAAAGGTTTGCCATCACTGATCTATGAAATCTATAGCAATTTTGACTAGTATGAAGCCCTAACCAAAGTCAACTTCTCTCTTCAGACTTCTGGTGGGATGAGGTGGGGAGAGACATCACATGATTGAATAAATATTAAATAAAACAGCTGTCAATAGGCATATTAGACTCATTATATGATCCTAATTAGGTTGCCAAATTGATTAATCTAACTGTACCTTTTCTTTTCTTCTTCTTCCCAGTGCTTTCTAATGTATCTGTTTTGGAAGTAGCATTCAAAGGGACAACTTTTGAATGAATACCTCCTGTGTTTTGCTTTCCTGTTGAAAATGAAAAAAAACTATATAAAGGAAATGATAATTTGCTCTTTGGGGGCGGTGTGTGTGTATTACTATAGGAATCCCATATTGCCCAAAGTTCTGAAAGATGCTCAGCAACAGAGTGAGTCCATCCACTATGATATACCGGTAAGTGCTCTGCCTCTGTTTAGCTCTACAGGCCCCTGTGGTTTGCTGAGCTGCATGAGTCAGGACTTCTGGCAATTTTAAATTCTCCTAAAAGCAAGCCTTGTCGCAGCCATGCCATTTCTGTTCCTCATAGAGATAACTGAGATGGTGTCTGTGTGGGGAAAAAAACAATCTTTTTTTGAAAAACAGCAGTGAACAGTCTTGTGGCATATGGGGGTAGGGGGAGAATTGTAAACAGTGAGGTCAGAAGGAAAGTAAATGTGATTGTCGCTTTTCGCATTTAATCTCCTTATAACCTCACTGTTAACAATTCTTCCCCCACCAGCCCACCCAACATAGACACCACCATACGTACTATATATAAACCTGAAACTCCCCATAATACACCATGCATCTGATGAAGTGGGCTGTAGTCTAAGAAAGCTTATGCCAGAATAAATTTGTTAGTCTTTAAAGTGTCACAAGACTCTTGTCTTGGTCATTTTTTCTGCAATAGACTTAACATGGCTGTTCCTGGAATTTTTTGGGAAGGTATTCTCAAATAGTTTCCAGTTGCTTCAGCTACCTACATCCACTTCAAGGACTGTTTGAGTTAACACCAAGTTAGCTGCCTGATTACCTGATCCTCCAAAACACTGCACTAGTGCATCAATAGGATTCGTTGATCAGTGTGGCAGCATCATTAACCAGCAGTGCATGTTGCTATTCTCAGAGATTGCTACCAAAGATCAGTCAGTAACTGGAGGTGGGGGAGACAAGGGGATTCGTGTATGTGTATACTTTGCATTTAGGAACATAGGAAGCTGACTTATACTGAGTCAGACCATTGGTCCATCTAGCCCAGTATTGTCGATGCTGACTGGCAGCGGCTCTCCAGGGTTTCAGGCAGGATTCTTTCCAAGCCCTTCCTGGAGGTCGGAAATTGAACCTGGGACCTTCTGTGTGCAAAGCATGTGCTCTATCACACTGAGCTATGGTCCCCCCCTACAGCACCTGGTATTCCAAGGTGGTCACCCATCCAAGTACTAACCAAGCCCTGAGATCAGGCTGTTCAGGACTGTTCAGATGCATTTGTGGTACAGGTTGCTGTACAACTCACCCCCATTACTTTCTGTACTGTTCATACCAAAAAACAAGGAAAAGTCTGAAGAACTGCCCCTTTCCCCCAGTGTGTATGTGTGTATATATATAGCTTTTTTTTTTTTTTTTTAAAGCAGCTCATGGCTTCTAAGCAAAGCAAATAAACCCATACTTTCAATTGAATGTTGTAAAAGGCAATCCTACCTTCAAGGGTCTGGTGAGGAGTACCATTGCTATACAGCAAAGCATTTGCTTTCTTTTCTTGTCTAAGGCTTTCGGCATACTCTGCTATTGGTTTGAGGAGTTCTGTGGCACCCAGACATTGCAAGTGGTTACCATTAAGGAACAGGTTGCTATGATAAACAATGTTTAAAATATTTAAACAGAAGATTAACTGAGGATTGGATACAGATTTATGCTGGAACAACTGTGCTGATGGAAGTGGACTTTCCCACCCCTTCCTTCCACGACAGCCCCACCAGCCCCCTGAAAATGCTATACAGAGAGTCAGGATATCCTGCTGAATGGGGTGACCTGTAGTGTGCAGGGGAGGGGGGGACCCTCAGCAGTCGGGCAGGGGGACCTTCCACAAGCAGAGTCCTTACTCTTGCAGAAGGCAGATCCTGGATCCAACCCTTATATTCCAACATACTTCCCTGTTTCCAGAACAGAGAGTTTTACACTAATAATTACAGTGTTTTTAACAGAAAGCACTCTTTCTGTTTTACTCACCACAACTGAATATTTTATAAAATATTCAGTTGTGGTGAGTAAAACAGAAAGAGTGCTTTCTGTTAAAAACACTGTAATTATTAGTGTAAAACTCTCTGTTATATAATGAATATAAAAATTCTAAATGAGACTTAGGACCTTCCCAGGTCATTAAAAAATAAGTATTCCTCCAATCGTGTTCTATATTTAATGAATATTCACACAAGACCAAATTCAGCAGCAAGGTCCAGTGATTACACATTTGACTCTCATACAGGCTCTCAAAGACTTCACAAATGAAAAACTTGTGATACTTGTAACACTCTCTGTTGTCGCACCAAGGATCATTAAGTGCATCTCATTCATCCACTATTAAACGGTTACACTCGCCCCACTTCCTTGAGCAGAAGTTCCAAGGTGCAGCACTTAAACAGATTATGTTTCCTTTGGAGGGAGGTTACTGGAGAGTTACGGCATTTTTTAATATTTAGAATTGATTTAGAAGTATACTGGTTGATAATAGGTGGAAGCCCGGCTTAAACACTCCAACAGACAACCAAAGTCCACTGCCCCCCACATCAGATCTCCAGAGAGGCTACCTTATACTGAGTCAGTCAGACCATTGATCCATCTAATCCAGTATTGTCAGTACTGACTGGCATGGCAGAGGCTTTCCAGGGTTTCAGGCAGAAGTTTTTCCAGCCCTACCTGGAGATGCCAGGGATTGAACCTGTGACCTGCATGCAAAGCATGTTCTCTACCACTGATATAGATATAATGTTAAAACTTTAGGCGCAATCCTATGGTCCTCCAACCCTGCCTGGGGGCCCATAGGATAGGTCGAACTCCCCCCTGCAACCTCAGAAATCCCTTCTGAGGTTGCAGCAGGGAGTCTGCCCGCAGAGTGCCCCCCCTGGAGCTGGCCCGGTTCTTTCTGCACTGGCTGGGAACCAAAGACGGAAGACCATCTTCAGTTCTGGTTTTTTCCCCCCCAAGGGCAGGGAGGGGAGGATCGAGTCTTCCGCAGAATCCAGTAATTTAGTACTACATGAAAGAGCCTCAGGTTCTTGCACTGCCCCCTTCCCTCTCCTCTGGTACAGCCATGAGGAGGAGATTGGAAGCATCTGCTTCCTGTTTTTCACTAAACAGTTGATAGTTATGTCCAAAAAGGGACAAATTGTTCTTATACTATGGTTTATAGAACAAGCCAGGATCAAACTATGGTTTATTATCCTGGCTTGTTTCAACAAGCCACAGTTTAAACCAGGGTGGGTAACTTGTGGCCCTCCAGATGTTTTAGTCTGCAATTCTCAGCCATAGCCAAAACAGTTGGAGGGCAACAAGTTGCTCAACCCTGGTTTAAACAAAGCTGAATTCCCAGTTCAAATGTAATGAGAAACTTCACTTAGTTTAAACCAGAAAGTGGATGCTTCCAATCTTCTCACAGCCACACTGGAGGAGAGGGGGGAGCCTGAGGCTTGCTGCTGCGCATTTACATAATGGTTTAGTACTGCCACAACCATAACCATGGTGTCGCATTCTAGCCCAACTGGGTCAACGTAATACTACTACCCACCCACCCCACAAATCCTGAATAATAAAACTTACCAAATGGCTGTTTGGACTATGAGAGTTGCCAATGTTGACCCACTTTCAGGTCCTAAATCACAGTAGCAGAGGCTCAGAGTTAAAAGCTTTCTGTTCCCCTCTAATCCAGAAATAAGTCTACTGACACCATTATCTCCACATCTGTAAAGAGGTAAATAAATTAGGTAGGCCTTGTCTTCAAAGAAGGATGTCTGCTACTATCCTAAAACACACAATTATCCAGCCAGTATCTTACTTAAGTTTGATCTAATTGAGCAAATTCACACGTAGAGCCAACCCTAGCACAGACTTAAATTGAGAGCATTAGTTAACCAAATTTCACAGTGGTGCTTAATCCATAGTAGCTGCCACTACACTACCACATATTTCTATATAGGCAGATAGAGGACTTGTACACACTAAAAGAGAATAAGAACATAAGAGCCCTGCTGGATCAGACCAAGGGTCCATCTAGTCCAGCATTCTGTTCATACAGTGGCCAACCAGCTGCCCATGGGATCCCACAAGCAGGACATGAGTACAACAGCACCCGCCCGCCCAAGTTCCCCAGCAACTGCCTCTAATATTGAAAGTAGCATACACTGATACCTGCAACTGACATAAAATCTATGCACCTCTTTCATATTTAACATGTTTCACCTCAACATTGGACTGGAAGAGGGAGTTATTCTCAGAAACACTATTTCTAAATACTGGTAGCATAAAACCAAGTGCAAACAGGGTTTGCTGGCATGCCTGAGCTTTCAATAGCCCAGAGCAGAAGAATTAAAAAAAAAAGTTTATTCAGCAAACACCAAATCAAACATAAGATCAGTCTTGTAATGACATAAAAGCAAAAATAGAAAGCTAAGTTAGCTGAAATTCTGATTCAGCTAAAGATGGAAACTGCTATTTCAGAGCACTGTACTTTAGTACTGATATATACATCCCTCTTAATGTGGGATGCACTTTCCTCTGCTGGTGGAGTTCTTGCTGGGAGGCAGGGAAATGCAACCCTTCAGCAGTTCTTGGGTCTCAGGTTGGTGACTGGGGTCATTGCCATTTAATTATATGTAAAGTTTTCCCTTTGTTCACACTGACAGGGGTATGAGGCCAGTAATGGTGTGTGTGAGTGGTAATAATGGATAACGACGTTTTCAGATGTGATTGCTTTACATGATATTCCTTGCATTTGATTTAAGAATTATAGGGTATACACACACACACCTACCAATTAGAAGGCATTGTGCAGCTATTCCATCTTTTTCTCCTTAACAGATATTCTTCAGTAAGAGAAAAGATGGAAGAAGTGGTGGAAAAACACAGGAGGGTTATGAGTGGAAGGTGACAACTGGACCCTCTGTAAAAATTCCATGAATGAGGCAGTGCAACGGTGCAATGAAAGCCTCATCTGGAAGCACATAAAGTTGGTTGCATTCCAAGAAGCTAGCTAGACTGACAGTTTGCTGCCAGATTTAGGTGGCAAACCGCTATGGAAGCTTAGAAAACAAATTTAGCTTGAAAACAGGCTAAATTTGTCCTTTTTACACTGCTTATTATCAGTGTTTTCCAACCTTGGGTCCCCAGATGTTTTTGGCCTACAACTCCCAGCATGCCCCAGCATAGCTGGCTGGGGCATGCTGGGAGTTGTAGGCCAAAAACATCTGGGGACCCAAGGTTGGAGAACACCGGCTTATTTTCTGGGGGTGGGGTGGTGGCAACAGGAGTGTGGCCTGCAGGGTGGGGCAGGGGCGCTGCTGGTGGAAAGTGGTCCCTGGACACACACCTCAAAGTTGCTTGCCCCTGCACTGGGAAGCTACTAACACTCCTTTTGTTATAACACTCCTACAACGTATGTTAAAACAGCTCATCTTTTTTTTTTTTTTTTTAGGTTGCTGTTGAAAGAGCAAAAAAAAATTTTTTTTTAATTCTTACTTGGAATAATCCAATACAAGAGAGCTCAAATTACTGAAAGGCAAAGCAACTCCAAGTCTCTCCGTGGTCCAAAGGTCTAACACATGATGGGTTATTTCTAATTTGGAAAACGGATAGATGGTACGCCCATCCAGTTCTAGTAAGATTGCCTAAACAAATGGATAAAAATAACAGAAACCAAGATTTAACAAACACTTCTAATATGAAATGTTCTTGCTTGCTTTGAAAATGTTTTTACTTAATCATCATCATCATCATCATCATCATCATCATCTAATAATAATAATAATAATAATAATTTTATTTTATTTCTATACCACCCAATAGCCGAAGCTCTCTGGGTGGTTTACAACAATTAAAAAATACAATATAAAATATACAATAAAACATTATAAAAAATTTAAAAACCAAATTTAAAATAACACAAATAGCTAAAAACAAGTTAATACAATGTGACCAGTAGAAAAGCTAAAAATAACCCACCTCCCAGCATGCACTATTTAGAATTGTTAAAAGCCTCAACATAGAGGGCAGACTTAACCTGGCACTGAAAAGATGACAGAGTTGGGCCAGGCGGGAGCTTGTTCCAGAGTTGGAGGGCTACCACAGAAAAGGCCCTCCCCCTTGTTACTGCCCTCTGAGCCTCCCTCAGATGTGGCAGTCGGAGGAAGGCCCCAGATGTTGAGTGTAGTGTCTTGGTAGATTGTGGTCGGGAGAGGCGTTCCGTCAAGTTTTGCGGTCCCAAGCGGTGTAGGGCTTTAAAGGTTAAGACCAGCACCTTGAATCAGGCTCGGAAGCATACAGGCAGCCAGTGCAAGCGGGCCAGAACTGGTGTTATGTGTTTGGACCTTCTGGTCCCAGTAATGTTTGGCCGCTGCATTTTGCACAAGCTGAAGCTTCTGAACAGTCTTCAAGTGCAGCCGCACGTAAAGTGCATTGCAATAGTCTAGCTTTGAGATTACCAGAGCGTAGATTATTGAAACCAGGCTATCCCTGTCCAGATAGGGGCATGCTGAATGGGGCATGCTGGAAGTTGTAGGACTTTTTTCTGTCTAAGCATGCATAGGATTGCACCCTAAACTCTACTACATCAAAAGCAACAACTTCAATATTCCTGGAGACCAAAATTCCTTGTTTAACTACTTAGCATGGATATATACTATTCTATATTATTATCCTATAATATCCTCCAGTTTTAATATATATAGGAGCCCCTTGAAGCTGATATTAGTCCATCCTACCCCTCTTTGCCATTCTTAAAATGTACGCTGTACTTTAATTTACAGGGAGCTATCAGGGAATAACCGTTATATTTGCTTTTGCTGAGATGCTTGTTAAAATCCCTGCCAGTGACAGCCACCTCTCTCCATAAAACAACCTTCCCCAACCTAGTGCCCTCCATGCTGGCTGGGGGATGTTGGGAGTTGTAGTCCCAACATATCTGGAGGGCACCAGGTTGGGGGAAGGCTGCCATAAAGTCTACAAGGACAGCTCACTAAGGGATAATTCACACAATGGCAAATTCTGAAATTCTTTACAGAAGGATGTTGGGCTCAAACTCTACAGATGGATAGGAGGATTGGGCTGACTACTTGGATGCATGCCTGCCTGCCTCACACAAGGGCATATGCTTGGTGGCAAGTCTGTGTGTAGGCTTGCACCACACAGGCAATTGATGGAATGACCATATCTGCATGCAACTATATCACCTACTCTAAGCTACTCACAGATTTACTTGGGCAGTGCTGAAGCAAAAATGCCTTTGGCTTCTCCAGGGTCTAAAAAGTACCAGGTTCACGTGGCTTTGCTCCATCCAGTTTCTTTCAGTTTACCTGCTGCCAGGTCCAGAACAAGTGCTGAGTGAACTCCCCTTGGCTTGATTCAGAATAGGTTCAACTAGAAGAAGTTATTTTACACTCACAGCAACAACCCAAATGGAAGGAGTCCCAGAGCACACGTTTTCCAGGGCACCTTACATCTACATTAAAGATTCAGGCACGCTGGATAACATTTCCCAAGGTCCCTGGCAGCTGGGATGCTGCTGTTTCATTATTCAAGATGACAGGGAGGTAGGGAAGCCTTGCAGTTTGGGCTTGTTTTGCAATTAGTTTTGGCAAGGGGGGACTTTAGTTCACCATTGTGACCCCCCCCCCATTCCATACTGGAGGGGAGAAACTGAACCTGGAGTTCCTACATTGCAGTCACCCCCCTCCCTGCCTCCAAAACATAACTGACAATGACGGCACCAACAAAAAGATCTCTCTGCAAGGCTTCCCTACCTCCCTGGCATCTTGAATATGGAAACATTAGCATCCCAGTCGCCATTGCTATCCAGAATGACCATGAAAAGCTATTGCTTAAACTATTCTTGGTTTGTTACCCAGTTACTTTTGGGTTGCCTAGATGAAATTAAAATCAATACAGTACATAAAATTAGAACATTCCTGGTCTAGAAAGAGGGCTGTTGCTTCAAAATGCTTCTGAGATAATGTTATACTATGGTAGTTACACACTGATAGTGTATTTCACATCATGATACTGAGGATTCTATACTGACACTGTGCTTCCTTTTACACCTGACTTTTGTTTAAACTTACAAGGTTTGCAGTATCTTGGGGACTTAGCTTAATTCCCCAGATGCAGAGCTCCTTTCCCAACTGATACCGTTCATCTCGAATAGTCCTTAGTAAAGGAGTAAGAGAAACTGGATGCAAATTTCTTGATATGGTTTCCACATTTGTAAGCACAAACTGGGGAAGAAAACAAAAGGTTTAGCAGCAACCCTATTATTAAAACAAAGTTTTCATCAACATTGTGTTGAGAAGACACAAAACTGCATGTGAAAGAGCTATGTAGTCTTCCCTGATGTTATTTAAGTTCAAATTTGTCTTAGGTACGTATAGGCAAATAAGGGAATAACACATATTGATCAAGTAATGATATCAAATTACCAAGTTACACACTTACTACTACTACTACTACTACCACCACCACCACTAAAATTTCCTAGTTGCCTTTCTCTTAGGAAAGATCCATGGCAACTTACAACATAATCATTAAAACATACAAAATATAAAATAGCTAAAAACAATTTCCATTAAAAATACCAAACATAATGAAACAACTAATACATCAGTACAGACCATAACCAAAACAACTGATGCATTGAAAGCCCATCGTATGCCTTCAAATGCCTGAGATTAGAAGAAAGTCTTGAGCTGACGCTAAAACGATGACAATGTTGGCACCAGTTGGGCCACACTGGGGAGAATGTTCCACAGTCAAGGGGCTACCACTAAAAATGCCCTTTCTCATTTCTTGCCATCTTCCCAGCCTTCCTTGGAGGAGGGATTCTGAGGAAAGCCTCAGATGTTGATCATAGTATATAGGTAGGTTCATACCAGGAGAGGCACTCCGTCAGGTATTTCAGTAATTACCCCTTAAGATGGTCTCTACAGCTATATACGCCATACATTATCATGCAGCATATGCACATTAATTACTTTCAGTGATCAGTGTGACTTTGGTGCTCCTCATTCATTCATTCATTCATTACATTCATATGCCACCTTTCCACAACAAAATAGTGCTCAAGGTGGCTTACAACAATAAAAAACAAGATAAAATACAAAATGATAATTAAAACATAAAAGAAAACCAAAATATCAATAAAAGCAAGAAAGTTAAAATCTAATTCAGCAAACAGGTCAGCTTAAAAGCCAAAAGTCTATCAGAATAAAGCCATCTTTGCCTGCCACTGGAAGGACATCAAACATGGAGCTATCATGGCTTCCTTTGGTATAGCAAAGGCACTATCAGAAAACAGTCTACAAAATTCAAGATAAGGTGCTTTTTAGCAAGTTGCAAGATAAAGTGAGGGGAAAAAATCCCAGGTTAACCTACATTAGGGAAAAGGGCAATAGAGTTATTTATCCGATAGATCTATGCTGCCCCCTATTTGAATATACTTAGAAACAATTACAATTAAAGCGTAGTTTTCCTACCATTCTGTCTTCATTCCCAATGACATATGAAATAATTGTTTAATCCATATAGTTACCTTAGTAATTAATGTTTCATTTGCTATACATTTCCGTAATCCCTGTTTGATAGTTGGACTGACACAACTTTGGGATCCTATACAATGCTTTTCATATGTTTGCAGGAACCTTTCAAGAATATAGACATCTGAACTAGTTTTTGGCTTTGGTTTCCCTTTTAGCTTTGGCATAACTTTGTTTCCTACGGATTTCAGCTGCCACAAAATGCTGAAGCTGGGGGGAAAAAGAAAGTTAAGTGTATCATTTAAAAAGTTGTTTGCCACTGTTATCTTGGAGGTTCAGCAGCAGTTGCATGGTTGATATATATGAGAAGCAAACACTATAAATCCGGTAAGAATCTTGTAGATCTTCCCTAAATAAACTACACTCTTATGCAGATTACATTTCTATACCAAAATTAGAGAGAGGAACTAAATGCAAGGAAAACTAGAAGGACAAATAGTCTGACCTGGTATAAGGCAGATTCCTATGTGCCTAACGCCTTAGGGTAGCCATGTGTCCTACTTTACAGAGGATAGTCCTCTGTTTGAAGGCATGTCCTGTCCAAGTCCTTTTTTTTTTTTTTTTTTTTTAAGAAGAGCCATAGGACAAAGTATAGGGATTTTGAAGTTGCCCATCAATGGTTAGCACCTGGACAGAAGACTGAGCAGGCACACAGGTCACCTGGCCACAGTCTTCCCTGTGGTGAGATTCATTTTATTTCTATTTAAATGATAGTAAGTATTTACTATAACAGATCAGGGAATAGGGATTCAGCCTATGCTGAATGGGGTTACACTCCCCCTGAAGACTCAGGCTCACAGTTTGGGTGTACTCATGGATGCAGTCCTGAACCTGGATGCCCAGGTCTTGGTGGTGGCTAGGAGAGAATTGGCACAGCTGAGGTTAGTGAGCCAACTAGAGATGGCTGATCTGGCCACTGTCACACATGCCCTAGTTACATCTCAGTTACATCTGTAACATGCTCTATGCAAGGCTGCCTTTGAAAATTTCAGAAATATCAGCTGGTCCAGAATGCTGTGGCCAGACTGTTGACCGGGGCTGGTTACAGGGAGCACACAACTCCCTTGTTACAGCAGCTTCACTGGCTACCGGTCTGTTTCTGGGCAGAATTCAAAGTGCTGGTTATGACCTATGAAGCCCTATACGGCTTGGGATCAGGCTACCTGAAAGACTGCTTTCTCCCATACGAGCCTACCCAGTTCGTAGCATCTGGAGAGGCCCTTCTTTAGAGATTGCCACCATCAGAGGTGTGTTTGGTGGTGACACAAAAGAAGGCCTTTTTGGTGGCTGCTCCCAGGCTGTGGAACTCCCTCCCAAGGGAGGCTAGGTTCGCTCCCTCTGTGCTATCCTTCTTACAGCAGGCAAAGGCCACTTTATTCAAGGCCTTTGGCCTGTAAATAGGTCTGTGGGTTGGTGCAGTTTTTCATCTGTAATTGTTATGTTTTATTATATTTTAATGTGTTTTATTGTTGTAATCTATTTTAAATTGTTTTTGTAAGCTGGCTTAAGTGTCATTTTTTTTGTAGAAAGCTGGTGTATAAATCAAATAAACAAATATTTCTAAATTTGTATCTATGCATACAAATTAGCACAAGGCGTGGGCAGAAGGTAGAATGGGATCTACTCATAGATCTCTGGGCAATTTGCAGTAGGATAGCTGACTCCCAGATGTTTAACAAGAGCAACAACAAAGTGACCGTAAATTATATTGTCAAAATGAAGAAAGCGTGAAAGCAGGGAGGATCAATGTTGATGGTTTGTGCTATAGAGCCAGTGTGGCATAGTGGTGAGAGTGTTGGACTGGGACTTGGGAAATCCGGGTTCTAGTCCCCGCTCGGCCATGAACTCACTGGGTGACTTTGGGCCAGTCACTGACTCTCAGCCTAACCTACCTCACAGGGTTGTTGTGAGGATAAAATGGAGGAGGAGGAGGAGGAGGATTATGTAAGCCGCCTTGGGTTCCTTGAAGGAAAAAAGGCGGGGTATAAATATAATAAATAAAATAAAATAGTATTGTATTGGATTTTTTGTAATTGTGTGTGTTGTTGCATTTTGCTAGTACATATGTAGGTCACCCTGTGAGGGTAGATGCCCTGAAAGGTGGGATAGAAATATATCAAACAAACAAATAACCAAACAAGAACTAGTTAAGAACTGCCAATGGGCAATATCCAACTCTATCATTCCACTAGCACAGTGCACAAGTGACATTGCGCCAGTGGAATCTAGGTTCCAAACTACACGCAAGAGGAAAATCCAACTAAAGTTATGTTTGTGCAACCACAATTGTGCAAGTGGCTGTACAGCCAGTTGCACAAGTGTAATGCGCAAGCGTAATGCACATGTGCTTGTGCAACAGAAAGATTTGGCAGAGCTCCACTAGCGCTATTTGTGTTTGCAGAATGACACTGTTGGATACTGCCCATAAAAAGCAGCCCTGCTGGATCAGACTGAGTCCATCCAGCCCAGCAACAATAGTTTCTCACTATGCCAACCACATGCCTCAGGGAAGCTCCCTAGCAGGGTTTGGAGGCAATAGTCATCTCCCACTGATACTCCCTGAAAATGGAAATTATTAGCAGCATACTGCCTCCAATTCTGGAGGTTCCATATAGCCATTGTGTTAGTTTGTTTAGTTTCTTCCTTAAGGATATTAGTAATTCAGTTGCCCATTTCAGTACATTGATTAAAGCATTCACTGTCTTCTAAGCCTCATTACGAGAAGGAAGTTCAAGCAGTTACTACCTATGAAGCAAGAGAAACATCTATTCATCCCCTGACATTCAAGAAGTTGGTCACAGACTTTCAAACATGTAATAGTAGGAGGCAGTGGAATGCACTAGAGCTGGGGTAGGCAACCCGGTGCCCTCCAGATGTTTTGGACTACAACTCCCAGAATCCCTTACCCATGGATCATGCTGGAAGCTGTAGTCCAAAACATTTAGAGGGCCACAGGCTGCTTGCCCTCTAGAGAATGGTAAAAGATCCTCTGTTGCTGCTGAATTCACCTTCTGTACATGAGCATTTCCATTCTCTGTATTCTCAACTAGAATTTACTTTGCAGAGCATGTTCAAAAAGCTGAAGCAACCCACCCCTGCCACGTTTTCAACCTCCAACTGGATTTATCAGTCCAAGACTTATTTATCAAGATTTATCAGTCCAAGGGTGGATTCATTCTATACCAGAAGCACAGGTTGCCATGGCAATACCAGCCCTAAACCGGGGCCGGTGCTACCATTAGGCCAACTAGGCGGCTGCCTAGGGCGCCGGGCTAAAGGGGGGTGCCAGGAGCATAGGGCTGGAGGGAGGGAGGGCTCAAGTGGGAAGGGGGGGCCGCTAAATATCTGATCTTGCCTAGGGCACCAAACTGCCCTGCACCGGCCCTGCCCTAAACTAAGCCTAAACAGTCTGTGAGCATGACAGTTACAACAGACCAAGAGTTCCTAATTCTACTACATGAAACAACCCGCCCTGGGCCAAAACTACATGTTTGTATTAATAACACACTAATACATCAGGACCATCTGGTAACAATCCAATACAGAGTTAAGCATGCTTAAACACATTGAAATCAGTGGGGTCCAGGCCCAAATTACATATTCTGTTATGCTCAATTGTGCATATCTCTTCCCTGATATTTTTTCTCCCTTCCCCCCAAAGCTGCCAAATACACTGCAGTCCACTCAGACCAGGACAAGCATAAGCAACCTGGTGCCCTCAAGATGTTTTGGTTGATAATTCCTATAAGCCAGCATGGCCAATGGTCAGGGATCTTTAGTCCAAAACATGTGGAGGACATCAGATTACTTACCCCTAGACTAGGGAAAGGGGAAATGGCTGCTTAACCCTTTCACCTCAGGCCATTTCCCTTCTCACTTTCTCAACTCAAGCTGCTTTTTCATCCCATGGGTCAGGGAGGAGGAGAATATGAATATTCATATATTTTCCACAGCAGGGTGGCAAGCAGTTTGTGAGAGGTGCATTTCTGAGCAGAAGAAATTCTGGGGTAGAATATATATATATATATATATATATATATATATATAAACAAGATTTAAACGTTAGGAAGAACTTCCTGATAGTATGAGCTGTTAGACAAGGGAACACAGAGAAGCTGATGGGCTGTCCTTCATTAGTTTTTTAATTAGTTCTTTAAATAGAGGCTTGATGATAGCCACCTACCAGATGTTACCAAACACCCTGATATTCTAGTATATTTTGACATGGTAATCTGTGCCTGTAAAAGGAGGCTTATTTTCAACTTGAACAAACACAGAAGTCTGCCATCTTAAAAGCCAGGCCTGACACTCAAGGCAGAACTATATACATGATACAAGGTCATCAGCCCTCTCTGGCATGTTGTTCTCCAGATTGAATCCCTTGACCTCTTTTCCCCACCCCTGGATCTCACTTGCAAAATTACAGTTATGCTCCAGATGCCAGCCCTAGAAGGGTCGACAGGTGAATGCATTCACCACCAGCCTGTTAATTTTTACCTTCCAAAAACACTGTTCTTTATATTATACATCTTCCTCCCCACCTCTCTTTCACACAGACATGCGCAAACACCTATCTATCCTCCTCCTTATACTTGCCACTCCTAACAAGTATCCTTGTTAGTCAGCATGATTGTTTAACAGAACATGTGAACAGTTTCAAAGGCAGCCCCTCATAGTACCTTGCTGCTAGGGTACCACTGTTAGCACAGAGATGCAGTTGGTACCGTCGTAAAGTTTTCTGGGACTCAACTCTAGTCCTGCTAGCGGCATGGGGGCGCTCATATTCCTGCTCCCACAGCTGGCCTCTGCTCTCACTCTCACACAGCTATGCCGCACAAAGACAGTTAGAACGGTTCTTCAGGGAATAGACACAGGAATATCTCTTTACTCCTTGGAATGGCAACCATTCCATCTTTGGGACCTATGGAAGCCATGGCAGCTGGCACTAAATGCAATGGTGAGTTTCCAAAGTTCATTTGCAGGTCAGATTGGCAAGCAGAAGGAGACAGCTTTGCTTAGTTTGCCAAGTTGGAGAAAGGAATTATACTTACTCACTTTGGTAAAGCAGTTGAAATCCAACACACTGGAGTATTAAAAAGGAGTTGTAGACTTCATCAATTCTCAAAAGAGTTCAGTACAGTCCCCTCCCCCTTCACCCTTTGGAAATTCTCTGAACCTCTCCTGTCTTCTATACAACTGGAGTGTTTTCAGGTCACCTAGCAACCAAGGGTTATAGCACTGAGGAAGAGAAAATGGTTGTTTTATTTAAAGAGCCAGGAGTCACATCCTGCATTGCAGTCCATCATATTCATTCACAGTGATTTAATCTGGGATGCCTAAATAAGCAAGGAAAGTGAGGTGAGGCCAAGCGTGCAGAGGAAGGAAAAGATTAGAAAGGTTTAATAGTTTAATATGAAGAATAATTTAAGTATTTTGTACTTAACAGAAATGGCCTCAAATACATTCATGACCAAATTAACTACCTTATGTCTCCAGTTCAACCATTAAGTTAAATACACATATTTGAGCCAGTGTGGTGTAGTGGTTAGAGTGTTGGACTGGGACTCGGGAGGTCCGGGTTCCCAAGGTCCCACTTGGCCATGAAGCTCACTGGCTGACTTTAGGCCAGTCACTAGCCTAACCTACCGCACAGGTTTGTTGAGAGGATAAAAATAGAAAGGGGAGGACCATGTAAGCCACCTTGGGCTCTTCAAAAGGTGGGATAGAAATAAGATATAAAATACATAAAATTGGTTCTGATTGAAAGATGTGTGATAACACTGAACAGAAATAAAGGTCAAGAATTCCAGTATGTGAGTGGAATCCAGTAAACCATCATCTGATAAACTACTGAGCAGGATGCTGTAAAATAAGCCAATTATGGATTGGGCTGTGCCTGCGGGTTGGTGCTTGTATTACTGTTAACGGCACAGTTACTGGTCTGCCATGGCTACATCTCATACCACCACAATAACATTAGAAGGGGAGATTTCACGCGAAAGGGGTTGATAAAGTGGTTATCAGGGCAGTGCGGGATGGAGCCACAGGACAGCAGCAACCATATTTTATCCATGAGAACTGGACTTATGAACATGTGGTTCTGCCTTACACTGAATGAGACCACTGGTCCATCTAAACTAGTATTATTTACTCCAACTGTCAGTAGCTCTCTAGGGCAGGGGTGGGCATCACATGGCCCATGTGTCACATGCAGGTCCCCTGTCCCTTTTTGCAGCCCCTGATACCTGCAAATGGCTGCCACTGCTGAATTTCAGCAGCAGCCAGCAAGGGAGGGAAAAGATGCATTTCCACTTTAAAACAAGAGATGTGGGGAGCGCATACCTTGGTTTAATGCAAACTTGTGCTGCCCAGGGCTTTTCTTAAAGCAAAAATATGGCTTTTTTCTTGCTGCCAGATTGAGTTCTGGGAGGCAGAAATTGCCCCTGGACCCTCCCAAGTTGCCCCAGTTCTAGGGTCTCAAGTCTTTCCCCAGGCCTGCTACCTCAGATTCTCTACCACTGAACTATGGTCCCTCTCCATATGTTCTGGGCTGGGGAGGGACCCAATTTAAACACACTGCTTTTTAATAAATTGACAGGTAATCCCAATCCAGAAGAAGTAAACTACCAGAAGGTGGACTTTGGCATTCTTCTTACATTCATTAATTTCAGTGGGCTTAAGCAGGCTGAACTCTGTTGGATTTAGGCAACATCCTAGGCTGGACAGGTCTACCCTGTTCTGTTGCCTGTCAATTTATACGGTAACTCATTTTATAACTCAGGAGCCCCAGTGACAAAGCAAGTGAAGCACACATATGAGTTATGCACCTGTGCAAGTTTAGAAACAAGAGGTGGCCAGGACAGTTGACCTTGCCTTCTGCTAGTAAATAACTTAGTTTTTCAGAGAAACAAACCAAACAATAATTTTTAAAAAAACAACAGCTATGAAGTTAGAAAGCCAGCAGGGGTGTGGGAGTTACCCATTTTACTGCACTTAGTGTCACATGTCTGACTATCTGCTTGCTGGACAGAAATCATGGCTGTGTGCTCAGTGCAATGAGATCTTGGCTGGTCCTCAAGAGAACAAGTTTTTTCCCTTGAAGTCAAAGTTGCTGAACTGGAGAAACAGAGAGGCAGAAAGGTTTGTGGACAAGACCTTTGAAGATGTGATAGCAGCATCTCACTCCCATGTTGACAGCTTCTCTGCAGTAGTGGAGAATTAGGGTCTCAGTGAAGGAGGACATCACTCCAAGGAAGAGGGAAATTATCCCTTAGAAGGGACCCATTCTTCAGAGAATGAACAGGTATTATTTCATGTCAATAATATGCCTCTTGCAGGGCAGGAAGTTCATAGTTCAATTCCATTGTCAATATGGACAGCCTGAAGATGTGGACAGGATCCTTGGAGAAATGAGGCCTATTACTTGTGTGCTGGACCCTTGCCCTTCCTGGCTTATAAAAGCAGCTGGAGGGACTGGGTGAGTGGGCAAGGGTAGTTTTTTCAGCAAGGTGCAATTCCATCTTGCCTAAAAGAGGGGGGTTGTTTTAACCCTCCCTGCATCCCACTGTATCGGATAATTTCCAGCCAGTCTCCAATATTCTATTCTTGGGCATGGTGCTGGAGCATGTGGTGGCTTCTCAGCTCCAGGAATTTCTGGATGAGGCAGATTATCTAGATCCACTTCAATCTGGCTTCAGGCCTGGTTATGGGACAGAGACTGCTTTGGTTGCCTTGGTGGACAATCTATTCTGGGAACTGGGCAGGGGGAATGTGTCTCTTTGTTCTGCTGTTCCTCTCAGCAGCTTTCAATACCATTGACTATGGTATCCTTCTGAGATGGGACTGGGACCCACTGTTATATGGTGGTTCCGGTCCTTCTAGGAGGGGTGATTTCAGAAGGTGGTGCTGAGCGATTCCTGGTCAATGCCATGGCCATTGGCCTATAGTGGCCGTCAGGGTTCCATGTTATCTCCCATGTTATTGAGAGCCAGTGTGGCATAGTGGTTACAGAGTGTTGGACTGGGACTCGGGAGATCTCGCTTCTAGTCCCTGCTTGGCCATGAAACTCACTGGGTAACTTTGGGCCAGTCACTGACTCTCAGCCTAACCTACCTCACAGGGTTGTTGTGAGGATAAAATGGAGAGGATTATGTATGCCGCCTTGGGTTCCTTGCAGGAAAAAAGGTGGGGTATAAATATAATAAATAAAATAAACATACATGAAGCCACTGGGAGAGATTATCTAGAGTTTCAATGACACCAGTATGCTGATGACAACCAACTCTATCTCTCCTTTCCATCTAAATCCAAGAAGGTTGTTCAAGTTCTAAATCAGTTTCTGATTTTATTTATTTATTTATTTATTTATTTATTTATTTATTATGTCAGTGATGGACTGGATGAGGGCAAACAAATTGAAGACAGAGGTGCTCCCAGTTAGTTGAAAGGCAGATCAGGGAATAGGGACTCAACCTGTGCTGGCTGAGGTTATGCTCCCCTTCAAGGTTCAGGCTCACAGTTTGGGTGTACTCCTGGACTTGGCTGCCACCCTCCGCTCCAAGCCTTTAAATCTGCACAAATCTTCCTTCCATTACTGCCCCAGCCTCTAAATTTGCACAAATCTTCCTTTTTTTTTAATTCTTAGAAGGCGGCCAAACTGGATTGAGTGAATGGGGCGCCCACACCAGTAGTACGGTAATTACACCTGCCCACCCTAATGGGGACCCATTTGCTCCATCCTGTGCAGCCACCTTCTACAGGGTTTAAAAAACAAAACAAAAAACTGTTGGGGAGATTTGCACAAATTCGCTGAAGTAACTCCGGCAGTAATTGCTTTGAAAAGGAGCTGTGATGGGGGGGGGGGGGGGAGAGCCAATAACTCCCATTTATCATGTTCATCGGGACTCTGGGAAGTGTTGAAAGGGGGGAGGACACTGACGAGTGTCAGTTCAAGGCGTAATGCTGAGAGAATGACATTGCCAAGTGGGAGCTAATGCCTGCCCTGTGCTGCTCCTTTATGGAGCAATTATTTCGCTTTCATTTTTTTTCTTTTTTGGTGCTTCTGAATTGTGCAAATGGGTTCGTACGTTCTCTTAGCATTCTTTTCCCCGTGGTCCTTTACAAGTGTGCGTAGATTAGCCTATATGCAGTCTCATCTTGTTGATTTCCTCTTATATTACCCATTCCATTTTGGCACTTCCCTTGACAGCTATAAAATACAAGGAAATTGACACGGCAAGACTACACATAGCAGACAGGCTAATTTGCACAGTTGCGCAGGACCGGGTGGGGGGGAAATAATTAAAAAAATTATGACCCCATTTCCATAGTTCTGAAACACTGAAAAAATAAGTTTGAAAAAGTGGGCAAACAAAGTAAGTACTCTGAAAAGGGGTAGCAACTGGAGCAGGGAGGGGGCCGGGAAAGTTTCCCATTGTAGAGACAAGGATACAACATGGGTTGCCATGCAAAGGACACTGGGATACATGCAGGGAGTGGGCTGGAGGACTGAGCGGGAAGAAGTCATGCCAAGCTGCCACATGCCCAGTCATTAGATTGTAAGCCTGCGGGCAGGGACTGTCTTGTTAATTGATTATATGTAAGCCGCTCTGGGAGCCTTTTTGGCTGAGGAGCGGCATAAAAATGTTTCAAATAAATAAATAATCATCTGTTGAGAGAAACATGGGTTGTTCAGCAAGCAACGAACCCACCACAGCTTATTTTCCCGAGTGGCTTAGCATAATATGCAAACCAGGCCTTAAGAGTGGATACATGTGTTCCCATCATGACAAAGAAGTAACATTTCTCTATACCCTAACTGAAACTGACCAGAGAGGGGGCAACTCAACTTAATCCTAAGTGTTGCTACTCACTTAGTATGAGTTGTGTTTTGTTTAACCAATTTAATTGATATGTAAGTGGAAAATTACCAAGAAGTCCAACACAGTCACATTTTACTTCAAAAGAGGAAACTTCTCAGAAATGAGGGGACTGGTAAAAAGGAAGTTGAAAGGGAAAATAAAGAGGGGGTCACATCTATCCAAAATGCTTGGGGATTACTCAAAACCACAATAGAAGCTCAGCTGGAATGTACGTATATGGCAGGTCAGTAAAGATAGCGGAACACCCAAGAGATCACCAGCATGGTTAACAAGCAGGATCAAGGAACCTACAAAATAACTCTTCCCTCAGAAACTGGAAGTCTTGCCTAACAAGAATGAAAAGGAACACGAAGTTGCACAAAGAAAATGCAAGCAAACAAGGGATACAAAAAAGGATTTTAAGGAGCAAATTTCTAACATTAAGATCTACAATTTAAAAAAATCTTTTAATACATCAGAAGCAGAAAACTGGAAGAGGCAGCTGGACCACTGAATATCAAGGGAGCTAGAGAACTAAAGGAGAATAAAGAGATTGCAGAGAAGTGTAATGAATTGAGGGGCTGGTTCAACCCCACTATGTGAAAAGGTTACATTTGGGGATGTTTAGCTTAGAAAAAAAGGCAAGTAAGGGGAGACATGATAGAGATATATACAATTATTCATGATATGAGGAAAGTGGACAGGGAGAAGCTTTTCTTCCTCTCTTGAAATACTAGAAACCAGGGTCATCTAATGAAGCTGAATGGTGGGAGATTCAGGGCAGTTCAAAAGTACTTCTTTATACAGCACATAGTTAAACTATGGAATTCATAACAAGGTGTAGTGATGGCAACCAACCTGGATAGCTTTAAAAGAAAGTTAGACAAATTCATGGAGGATACAGCTATCAATGGCCACTAGTCATGATGGCTACATATTATCTCCAGTATCAGAGGCAGTATGTCTTTGTTTGCCAGCTGCTGGAGAACATGATCAATAGGGTGTTGCTGCACTCCTGCTTATGTGCTTCCCATGGCCATCAAGTTGGCAGTGTGAACAGAATGTTGGACTAGATGGGTCATTGGTCGGATCCAGCATGGCTTTTCTTATGTTCCTAATTACCAAATACTAGGCAGAACTTTTCTATATCTGACTCCACAGTGACCATAATGTCTTCAAGATGCTGCAGTGTAACCATTCCTTAGTCCTTCCCATGGCAGACCCCAACAGTGCTGCCCTTTTTCTAGGGCTGTGCAAGACCACAAGTTCACACTGCTGTGTCAGCATAAGCATCTTTCTATCCCATCCAATTTTAGAACTAGATTAGTTAAAATTAGAAAAAAAGGTCTTGCAGTAAAGAAAAGGGGAGGGGGAGTCTGAAGTACAAAGTTGTTTGGAAACTCTATTTGTAAGTCTCTTTATTTGTAAAAATCAACATTGTTACAGAAAACACTTTCCCGTAACAAATTAGTTATTTATAATTAACATGCAGAAGAAAGTTTATCTCACTAACAACCAAACATAAGTTACAGTTTGATATTATATTGATGATTTGATGCACGGTCAACTAAAAGTAAACATCTCACAGACCTGGTTGAGCCAGTCACTTTGTGGGGAGGGGGTTTTGTTCTCATTTTCCAATATTTAGTCAAACTCAATCTGCAAGGTTATAAAATTATAATCAAAGGTTCCTGAATGTTTGATGGTGACAAAACTGGCACAAAAAATTAAGATAACACAGTAAAGGATCTCATGATATCTAAATCAGAAATTGATGACTATTTTCCAAAACGTTTGAGCTTAGCAACATAATCATGATACCAGTACACAGTAAAAATTGCTGTCATCTCTTAAACAATCTTACGATGTGGTGGTTGCATCTCCTAGACATGTATTGTCAGTTTTATAAAAATAATGTAATTTCCAATGTGAGAAATTCCAGTGTACTGCCAACCTACAAGAGTTTTTTCTTGAGCTATAGAAAATATCAAGTGCCAAACCCAGAGATTTCATCCTGCCATTCTTGTCATATATAATTTGTGCCACTCTATTTTAGCATCAAACATGGTAGATTTTAGATAGTGCTTTTTGCAATCAGTTCTGATTTTTATAATTATGTAATTTGAACATCGTATTTTTTTTGCCGATATTGATAAATTGTGATTATATGCTCTTTTAAGCATATATTTGCTTAATTATGAGAAAATGACTCTTTTAAAAACAGATATTTCTAACACTTTCTAAAGTCTCCTGTTCCCCTGAAGCTATTGATACAGCAAGGGGCTATTTTACTCCAGTATTTGTCCCAAACATCTTATACATTGGTATTTATTATATTTATACCCTGCCTTTTTTCCTGCAAGGAACCCAAGGCGGCTTACATAATCCTCCTGCTCCTCTCCATTTTACCCTCACAACAACCCTGTGAGGTAGGTTAGGCTGAGAGTCAGTGACTGGCCAAAGTCACCCAGTGAGTTTCATGGCTGAGCGGGAACTAGAACCCGGATCTCCCGAGTCCCAGTCCAACACTCTCACCACTACACCACGCTGGCTCTCACACCACGCTGGCACACCATTGGTAATAATGATCATTTAAAATATGTTTGTTTTTCCTAATCACACTATTTTACTAAGACTTTAACAGCCCTACTAGTTTCTTAACATAACAGTAATCCATTATATTTGGTACCTGACATCCCCTCTAATCAAAAGATCTCTTACATTTAACTTTGGGTTTTGTTATAATTCCATATGCAACTAGATACAGCAATTAAAAAATCCCTTTTTCTGTTATCCTACTAGAACATTTTGGAACAAAAAGATTTGGAAATATCATTAATGGCTACTAGTCCTGATCGCTATTGCTACCCCCAATATCAGAGGCAGTATGCCTATGTTCACCAGTTGCTGGGGAACATGAGTGGTAGGGTGTTGTTGCACTTACATCCTGCTTGTGGATTTACTGTGGGCAGCCGGTTGGCCAGCCGCCTGTGTATGTACAGAATGCTGGACTGGATAGGCCTTGGTCTGATCCAGCATGGCTCTTTTTATGTTCTTATGATGGAATTTATTCTTCCCAAGGAAAGGAATGTTTAAGTTAAGGCATACTTGCACAGCTTGCATTTTTATATAGAGCCATACAGATGTTTTTGGCCTAAAACTCCCAGGATGCCCCAGCCAGCTATGCTGGCTGGGGCATGCTGGGAGTTGTACGCCAAACATCTGGGGACCCAAGGTTGGAGAACACTGTTTTAAAGGGATTCTGATTAATATAAATTCCATGGTATAGGTTGTTTGGTCCATCTGATAGGTTGCTTGGTCCATTTGAGTTACTAGCTTTAAGATTACCTGAGGTGAAATTTGCCATGATTTGTTTTCTCTTTGTTTATTTTATAAGCAGGCCCCTTTTCATAAGATTGGAAAGGTTTTCTGCTGAGGCAATGCTATATGTTAATTATTGCTATTTCTTTTACCCAAAAAGCATAATCAAGGGTGAGATGCATACACCATACAAATGGTATTTTCAGCCTATTTCACATAAAACAATGGAGCAACAGCCTTTTAGCATCCACTGTTTGTGAGAATCTTTATCTACATTTCACGTATTTAAAAATGACCAATCAACACATTAAAGTTTGCTGCAACATTCAAGTTTCAAACAATTCTACTAAACTTTAATACTTCTGTTAAGAAAATAAACTTTAAATAAAATACATTCAATACATCTTAACAAATTAAAAAATACATTGTAAAATGTACATGTCAACCAAGCAGTCTTTCCATCTCAAGGGTAACTGAAGTAGACACTCCTCGCAACATTTACTACCCTAGTGTAAAAACTTAATTCAGGGTTATCTACTGCATTTGAAATATCCTCTTGCCAAAAAAAGGGGGAGGGCATGGGCAGGGCTAGGAATATCCCTGGCACCTGGCCACATACCTTAATGTTTCAGTCCTGCTCACAGCTGTAAATCTTTATTTTTAACTACCTTGTAGTTTATCTACACAATGTGGTACCTTAACTGAAAGTGCATTTATTTATTTTTATTTATTTTATTATATTTATACCCCGCCTTTTTTCCTGCAAGGAACCCAAGGCAGCTTACATAATCCTCTTCCTCCTCTCCATTTTATCCTCACAACAACCCTGTGAGGTAGGTTAGGCTGAGAGTCAGTGACTGGCCCAAAGTCACCCAGTGAGTTTCATGGCCGAGCAGGGACTAGAACCCGGATCTCCCGAGTCCCAGCCCAACACTCTTACCACTACGCCACACTGGCTTTATTATTTCCTGTAATAATAGTTCTATAGATGTTAGTTAAATTCAGTGTAGATCTAACCCAGCTGATAATGACAAACAAGCTTTTACTAGTGGTGTTTTTAAACACTTATTTCTGTGCCAACAAGGTTCATTTGATATTTGTAGAATACTGATAAAAGGATTTTTATTTTATTTTTGCATTTTAGAATCTGTGTAAAGACTCTGAGGACACTCTACCTTGTAATAGATGCTGTTGCAGCGTCCCCTACCCCAGAGGGGATAATCAGCTTACAGCTTGAGGGATCCCTCTGCCCTTCTTTCTCCTAGCTCTCATACATACATAGAATGCTGCATGCCAGCCACTATTTACAACAGGAGGTCAGTGTGTGCCTTTTGTATAGTAATCCAATATCACCGCAGCAGGAGTAATTTGCAGCAGGGGTTCTGGGAAAGAAAGGAATGGATAAATCATTATATGGGAGATTTGCAGTGGCCTCCCTTTGTAAATATTTCTTAAATAGTGGGCGGCAAACTGAATCCCACGATTCCCACCCCACCTTTGCCTGCACAAAGATAAATTAATTATGCTTTTTTAGAATAATGTAGAAACTAGTTATGCAAAGGTTAGGTACTTCATGAAAATGATGCGACTTACAGGTGATGTTGCAGAGACCAAAATGATTCACAGGTGATCCCAGTTTTCTTAATGTTAACTATTCTAACATAAATGTACATCCTTTTAACAACACTGTGTTAAATGTCATGCTTTGTGACATAGTATTGGGGCAATCATGGCATGCTCTATTCTAAAAACAAAAATGAAGACATTCTTTTAGAAACATTGTGAACAGCAACCAGAAACATTAATAAAACGAATACAAAAAAAATCCTATGGCACCGTAAAGTCTAACATTTTTTTTAAAGCTTTCATGAATAGAGTCCAATACTAAAATAAAATGACATTATGATGATGAAACAAAGTAACACCATAATTCGATATATAAGCAAATGCCTCAAAGTTATAACCAAATACTAATATACTGAAAGCCCCCGATGATACTCCAAGTCCATCAAGTATACTAACAGTGAACTCAATTTAGGTATGGGGAGAAATTTGTTCAGTTAGCAGTTGGAGTAGTGCAAAGGATAACCAAAATGCAGTTATGCTTTAGAATTTGCATTTCTCTGAATTTTGCAATGCAGTTCTCCAATTTAAAAAACCCAACTAATATAGAAATATGTAATATTAGGGGAAAGCATGCACAAAAATGTGTGCATTAGTGAAAATAAAATAAAAAATACACTTTTGCTTGCCAAAAGTGTCTATTAGGCAAAAATGCATACACAAATGCATATATTGGGAGAAATGCACATGAAAATGTGTACAAGTTTTGTGTGGACTAAAAATAATAATAAAACATTCAGAAATGGGATGAAATTGGTTTAAGATTGGAAAAGTTGGGAAATGAACACAAAATTAAAAGATTTGTCCATTCCTAATTTGCTGTCTCAATTCTCCAAGTGCCAATCTTTATGTAGCCAAAACGGCACTCTCCATGCACAAGGTGGTGGTATCAGCCCCAAGGTTTGCAGAAGTACACAAACACTTTAGGAAAATAATCCTTTCCCTGAAGGGAAAAGAGAGAAATAGTCAGACACAGCCCAATGGGGACTGAGCATGCTCAGTGGACACAGAGTGCTGTCTGATTGTTGGAAGGGGGAACAGAAAACTAGGGAGAGGGGGAATGGAACTGAGTATCCTGGAAGGGGGCATGACTGGCAGGCACCCTGTCTAAGGTATCTTATACATAAGGTTTAATACAAAGAACCACAGATGCCTGCTTCACCCATATAACTATAAATATACTTGGAGTGTATATTACCCCTTTGCAGGCTCCTAAATTTAGCAGTAAGTGGCTAGTTTCATTAGACTCAAGCAAAGCATCTTCAACATGAAAAAAAAAAAGAATCACTATTTTTAACTAATGAAAAGCAAAATGTTTTTAAAAGTTGTTGAGTCTATTGACAAGGTGGCACAATATGTTCTGGTAAAAATGTTAAGATTCAAACCTCAAATAACCCTACTTCAAAGGATTGCCATTGAGGGCACCCATTCCATTTTTTTTAGGTGTACACCTAAAAAATACAATGTGTGAATGCAAAAAATTGTTGTAAACAGTTGCAGGTACACTTTCCAGAGAGCTGCAATTAATTCCCTCTTGAGGGAATACTCTGTGGGGAAACCAGGGTTTGCCTCCTTACAATGTGTTAAACAGCCCCATGCAGCCACACAGATGAATTGTAACAGTTATGGAATAGAACTGATTCATTAAACTGAATATACTTGCTATTTAGAAATGTGGTTCTGCTGTCATGCTGCTCCAAGACTGTAAAATCATCCCAAAATGCACTAAAATCACAGGGAACTCAGAAATACTAGCCCTTCATTTACATGATTGAATAGCTTTCAACATCTACATCCAGAATTCCTCTCTACATAACCATATCCACATTAGTTCAACTGCAGTTATGACTTCCTTGAGTCATTACTTGTGTAATGACCCACCCCCATCAACATGTTGTTCATGCCAGCTGCTCACAAGTTCAGCTATAACTTTTGCCATGTGAAGCTGTCTCTACTTCTGAAGGTTCCCCGGGTGAATTACGATTCTGGTCTTCTAGGTTCTACATGGCATAGGGATTTTCCTGGAGTAAAGAAGACCCCGCACTGCAGAGGTTACAGCTGAACTTATGAGCAGCTGGCACAAGCAGTGCGATAACAGGGACAGGCTAAAAGCATGGCCTAGTAGTAACCTCTTTGTATTTGCTTTCCCTCTTCACACAAGTAATGATTGAAGACGATTGCATTCTATATAAAATAATTCACATATTGAACAATATGCCCTAGTTCCATAAAATGCTATACCATATCCTTCCCATATTGTCCAGTTCTACTTTGGTGTTTGGCAGTCCTGATATAGAGGGATCTAGTGGTTATATTAACATACTATAAGTGACATGATTTTATATAGTTTATAAATTATATTTAAAACAGTTATAAAATATGGAGTGTTATGCTTATGTGCAAGTTGTCAGCCATGCTGTCAAGCAGGGAGACTGAATACAATCCAAGCACTTATTAATGGTCTGTCATCTTTCATTATTAGAATACAGGATTTTCTCAGGATAATTTAAGAGCTCAAATTCTATGATGTAATGTTTCGGTATAGCAATCCTAAATTGTTGTTAGGGAGAGTGAAGCTGGAGTTCTTAAGCCCTGCTGGCTCACAGCAATCAGGGTGGAAGGCGGGGTATCTCTCCCCACCCCCAATTTTTCCCCTCCCATTGCATCAAATGGGAGTGAATTTACTGCAGCAGCCCTCAGGTTGGCATAGTTTCCAGCTCTGCTTGTGGGCATATTGGAGAACCAAGAGGGCCTAGGAGCCTGCAGATCCTTGGCCACCCTCATCATGCCACCAAACTGTTTTTGGCCCCATCGCTGGAATGGTAGCCACAGCAGTGAAAATGAAAAGCTCCACTGCTGTCCAGGAAGGACCTCTGCATGCGGACTTCCTGTTCTTCCCATGGAGCTTGAGGTCTGCAGTATCTTATGGCAACCTCCTAGGGAACCATACGATTGCATCCAAAATCATTTTTGCCTCAATATGACTAACAGAATGCCAATCTCCATGCTTGACATTGTTTAAAACTATGAATAAAATTAATAGCCTAATATATATTTAATTCTGTCTGTTATTTCTTGTTGACCACACCAGTAATATAATATATAGCATCTCTCACTCTGGTGGTGAAGCAAGGACCAAATTTGTAGCATCTTCACGTTTCTCCATCAAAAATGGTCCCCAAATACCAAAATGCTAGGTTCCTGTATGAAGAAATCTCAATGGACAATCACATCCCTAATATTTTTAGTTCATTTTGGGTCTAAACGTAGGAGGTAGAATATGCCTGGGTATAGAGTCTAACATGTTCGTACATATGTACATGTGTGTGTCTCTATATATGTATGTATAAGTCAGACAACAGTAGTAAAGTTATAGAATCATAGAATAGTAGGGTTGGAAGGGGCCTATATGGCCATCAAGTCCAACCCCCTGCTCAATGCAGAACACATGTGGGCAGCCCAGGCAGTCACCCATCCAAGCACTGACCAGGCTCATACCTGCTTAGCTTCAGCATGTGGCCTGCATTATGTGCTCTCGACGCCACCTGTAAAGGTGTAAAGTTTGTAAAGGATCTCTTGATGCAGAGCCCTATCCAGCAGTAAATCACTTCTACCAGTATTACTGGCCTTTTTCAATACTGACTGTATGCTATGGAAAGGGTAATGTCTTTGATATAATGATCTGTATAACCCTTCAGCTATTTCGGAGTCTCCTCTGTACAACTTATGTATTATTGAATTCCATATATTATATGGGCTTTATATCTACCAGTTATTATTCAGTTGTAATTCCTTAGATTTGTTTATATCTCTAGTGTTCTGATTACACAATCTGTGTCGTTCATACTACTGCAGCCATGATCTAAAGAACTGCATAGCTAGGCCATGTGCCCAGTGGACTTGTTTCTTGAACTGTAATCACCACCACCACCACCACCACCACCACCCATACTTCATGGCAAACTATTTTTGAAACTCAAGGAAATATCAAAAGCAGCTAGTGATAAGGCATGGGTATCAGCTGTTCCAACACAAGTCCCACTGAGGCATGCATTTATATGCTGATGCAGTAAGTCTTGGGATCAACCTTGCAATCCTATGGCGAAATCTTTGCATTTTCTTAGGAGATGCTATGCTATTAGTAATTGATGTAGTATTTTAAGCAACGTGCATCTTTGATAGAAATCTGACATAATTATATTTAGAACAGTTAATACAATATTAATTGAACTGTAATTAATTGTAATTTATTAATTACAATTGTGGCACATAATAGTAAAAAAAGCAGAAGTGTTCAAAAAGTAAATTAAAAGGGCAATATACAAATATCACGGCCATGACTTCAGTGGGAATGTATCAATTTTTATAGTGCTCAGCAAACCGCAGATGGGTTTTTTTAGTACCACATTCAATAATACTGATTAAAGGAAGCTTAGCCTTTTCTTCTCCCAAGCAATAGTTTGTTTCTGTTTATTACATACAGACATTTTTAATCAGCCTATGACTAGAAATAGATCAAGAAGGCAAGATTAACAGTTTCTAAAGGCAAAGCCGAGTCTGAAACTTCACCTGGCAAGTAAAAAACTAGATATAAAAATGTTCAGAAAAGCATTGTTTTAAGCCACAATAGTGATCATTCAACTGATCATAATGGTTAGATACTACAAAGTATCTAGAATTATAATCTGGGGCTATCCAGATATCTAAAGTGCTTGGAGTGATTTTCAAAAACTAGTTGCAATTGGATGTGACATATGTCCAATTTTACCACCTATCTTTAGGGCTGTTCTTAAATTATTGGTTGGTATCTGTCACCTGGTATTCCACCACAATATTTTTCTGACAGCATGAAATTCTTATATTTTTTTTAAAAGCCCTGATTGCTAAAGAAAATAGTAATTGGTTATTTAAAAAGACAAAAATACAGACAGTGGTCCCATGTCACTCCTTTCACTACTCACTCCAATTGTAAACAAGATGCATAGACTCCCTGACTTGTCCTGCTTCAATAATATCACAAATAAAAACATCACTAATTGTCAATGCACATTAAAAAAAGTACCACCATTTTCTTTTCTTTTTACAAAATGTCTATTGTAGATTAAGAATTTTGAAAGTGGCTGTGCGCTGAATGTAAAGCTTCAAATTCTTTTGTCATTTGTTGGGATTTCTTTTGTCAAGATCCATTGTCCACAGAATAGGTACTGATGGTTCACAAATGAAACTGATGTTTATCTTGGCAGACACAAAATCCCATCTGCAATGGTAGTTATTTTCCACCCTTAGAAAGCTTATTCCTTCAGAAGTTCCTTCCAGCTCTAGAAAGTTTGTTTACTTGGATCTCTGGAACTTTTGAGTTCTTTAAGCAATATGAAAATTATTTCCCCTCGCCCGCCCTCCCGCAAAAGAATCAGATACCCCAGAAGGTATTTTCCCTATTAAATATTAAATAGATTGTGAACAGCTAATTTTCAGGCAATGTACATTCTTAAATACTCTGAATCAGCATATAACCACAATTTTTAAAGAGTGAAAACTACTCCAGTTTCTTCAAAGTTCATCTCTGTTGCAGGTTAGGAAATTTTTCCAATTGGATTTTCTCTGGAAAAAATCAGAAAGAAAACACACGTATCTATTTAATTGAAATGTTGGCTTAAAAATTAAGACAAATGTTTGAATTTCACTTATAAAAGTGGTTGTGCTTCCTGATTATTATGGTTTGCAGAACTCCTGATGTGGTCCTGCATTACAACTGCAAATTCCAAGCATACCCCCATCGGATTAGCATGAGGGTCATTCCATGTAAAATCAACCAATGAATTTACCTGACCGTCACCGATTTTGAAAAAACTTGGTGAACTTGTTGGGTCTGCTGAGAAAATAAGCTGCTCCAAAAATTAGACTTCTGGGACAAAAACTTTTGGAGATATGGCAATCAAAAATATGAAGGAAAATGTTAATTTTTGTGTGTCGGACAACATTAAAATTACAGTAATTCAAGTTCTACAGAACCTAGAAAGTTAATCATGGTGTTGATGGAAAGCCTTTGAAATGCTCTTTCATTTGATATGTAACATAAATGGTTTTTTGGAATAAACATATATTCAAGATCAAATAGTAAAATTTGACCTTGAATTCTGCAAAAACTAAATTATTTTTCTCCATGATTTTTCTTTTAGTATTTCATCTGACAGTGCTTAATACATGTACCAATTTTCAAAATGGGGTCTTAACAGAAAATGAGTTACAGTAATACCTTGGATTGCAAGTAACTTGGTTTGAGAGCGTTTTGCAAGACAAGCAGTTTTAAATATTTAATTTTTTTTTACTTGATATACAAGCGGCGTCTTGCAAGACAAGTACTGTAGTACGGCTTAAATGAAAAATCTCTGTACAAATTTTTTTTGGGGGATTCTGTTTTGATATAAGAGTGTTTTGGATTACAAGCACGTTTCCGGAACGAATTATGCTCTCAATCTAAGGCATGACTGTACATCTTTTGGGGCGCTCTGTGTGTATGTGTCATAGTTCATATGAATTGCTATCTCACTGTACATATCTTAAGAAAATATGCATTATCACTTAGGTTTTGAATAAAATATTGTGCACAAGTACAAGCTACCCTGTCATAATTGTGCAGCTCTGAATTAGGTATTCTTTTTCACAATAGCATACTTCTGACATTTTGTGTAGAATAATGATACTTCCTCTGGGTGGTCATTCTGCGTGGTATGAAATCAATCAAAGAATATTTCCAACTGAAAGCAAATTGCTTAAGATTTGGTGAACTTGTTCTGCTTATTAAAAAATGAGTTGCAGGGCCTATTGTTTTCAGAAGAATGAGGTTTAAAATCTGTACTTTTAAAAAGGTACTCATCAGTATGCTTGGGGAAAACATGTTCATTTTATTTTTTTCAAATAAATATACAGAAGTTTGACCTTGAATAATGACAAAAAACTCTTTTTGTTTTAAATAACGTTTAACATGTACTTGATTTCAAAACATGTACTTGATTTCAAAATGGGACTCTTACTAGCATAGTTATTTTGATTTACTTAGATGTGGGCTTGAAAAACCATTATTGTGCATAGATGAGATTTTCCATTTTACTTTTATATATGCTGATCAGATTTTATGCAGTTCAAATATTACTTTCTAACATTTTGTTAACAAGTCCTAAATTAAGGAGATTTTCATAACAGTAGTTTCTAGTCTTGAAGTTGCTGCTTGACACTCTTTGTCTGTTAGTGTATAGAAGTGCCCTGTTGGGCAACAAGGATCAGCTTTTGTCAAAACATCTGAAGATGTTATCCATAGGACATCTTGTTTATCTGGATACATAAATGATTTTGCTGGTCCAGCTGGATGAAGAAAGCTCACTAACACTTCTGCTCTCTGATCATCTGTTTGTAAAACACAACCTAAAACACAACCTTATTATGAGAGATAAACGCATGTAACAAATCTTCGTATTTCTTGCAATTCCAGTTCTCCTTCTTTAATAGCCACTGTCTCTTTTCTGGATTCGCATTGAAATGAATATCTTTTAGCAGCAACAGTGTGTTTTGTTAATGGAATTACAGCGTGAATTTTCTGTGTCCCAGGAATCGTCTTGAATTCTCAAAGCGACATTTCAGAAGCTTTTCTTCCCGTTCATAATCTTTACTTGTGGTGTATTGAAATGCAACCTGTGTGATGTTCTCCTTTGCCCAATGAAAGAGTTGATGAGGGGTCATGATTTGTTTTTCATATGAATGCTGCAAACTTGCTCAAGCAGCTAACCTTTTCACAGTGCCACCCAAACCATCACAAGGCCCTTTTCCATGCGATGTGGCAAAGAAGTGCCATTCTGCATCGATACCGAAATCTGACTTATGCTTACTTAAGTTGTTGAAGTTTTTACCGTTTTTATACTGTGCTGTTGCACCATCAGGGAAATAATAGATCTTAGTTATGCTACCTGTAGAAATGGTGTGCAGGAATTCAACAATTTGAAAAGTCATGAACACATTGCAGCAGAAGTGGGGTCAGCACTTGTCACGGCTTCAGGCCTGCCTTTTTCTTTCTTATCAGTATCTGTGAATAAAGCTTGATTTAATGTAGACATCCAAAGAGATATATCTCTGTGAAGGTTTGAGGCCTACCCATGCCTGGTTTGGTTTCAGCCTGAAGGCCCCGGAAGCTCCAGAAGGGAGGGGGCGGGCTTAAGTTTAATTTCCCTCCAAAAAATTCTGTTTTAAGTGTGTATAAGGGGGTGAAGTTATTGTAGGGAGGTACTGTGCATGTATAAGAACATTCACATCTTCTGAACTGTTCGGAACCCCATTCTGGAAATCGGTACATATACTCAAGGTAAACATGGGTTATCTGAGGAAAAAAATCAGCAAAAAAACATTTGGTTTTTTTTGGAATTCAAGGTCAAATTAAAGAAACTATGACCTTGAATATTTTATTTCACATGCACGCTTCATGTTACATATCATATAAAAGGGTAGTTTGAGAGCTTTCATATGCCACCATGATTTACTTTCTAGGTCAATTCTGAAGGAAGTTATGATACTTTTTGTGTAGTCACAAATGCTGAAAAATCATGTTTGGGGCATTTTTTCAGCACACTGTACTTTTGAACCATGAGGTATAATGACCTATAATTTGGTGTATGTTCATTTCTCATGCTGGTCTACCAGTATGCCAGTTAAAAAAATAATAATCGCAGATGGTGAGGTAAATTTTTCAATTTTTTTGGTTGATTTTACATGGAATGACCCATGAGGTTATACCCTAGTTATTACGGTTCTTTAAATCTGGTGGTTCTGTTTACTTGAGAAACATGTTCGTTACTGCTTGTACTGTGACAAATTTGTCAACCTGTCAAAATTCAATCAAATGTTAACCAATCCTACCAACCCTCCCAAACAAGCAAATGTTGTAGGGAGAATGGTGTCCATTTGCCCGATTTCTGTCCACTGGCCTTAACTTTGGGGTAAGGCTTCCATGCTGCACTAGTCCCAATCCATGCAATCTTTACACACAGACACATTTTGAGGGCTAATGATTTCAGACTGGACTAGGCCTATGAAAACATTCCACCCTTTATGTGGATGGCTGGTGGGGGCAGAGATGTAATAAATGTGTTTAGTGGATGAGAAAGTCACAACAACATGTGGGGAAGGGGGGATTAATCCTTTCCACCACAGCTGAGATTCCCCCCGCCCCCAAAATTGTCCACCAGACAATTAAGCTTAGGAAAAAACTTCCGCTGGCACCAATGGACACACAGAGCTCTGGGAAATAGATCTGGAGTTTAGGCCCCATGGACCTAGGGCCAAGTCCCTGATCTTCTGTCTGTCAGGAGACAGACCTATTCTGAGGACAGAAGTACCTGCAATACTTACTCGCTGCCATACTTAGCACTAGATGATCTTTTCTTTTGATATCTGTCATGATGTTCATTCAACTGTTCTACAACAGAAATTACTTGCTTGAGAGTTTGAAAAGTTGCTACTGAGTCCTCAATTGTGAAATCAGAATAGTCGTCTGGTTCCTTCCGTGGACCTTGATATACTGCTATACTTCCACAAGCCTCTAAAAAATAAGTATGTACCACAGTATTAGGGAAACTAAAATTTCATTAAACAAAATGTTTCTATTCTTCTACATGTTCAGAAGTACAGCTTTTTATAAGAATGGATGTTTAAAAAATAATGAAGGAACAAAGGTATTTATTGGACATAACAGGAACCTATTTGCTATTTACCTATTTACGGGTGACCGGCCAGATGGGCGATTAATAAATATAAGAAATAAATAATACTCTGTAACAAATCCCCATAAATTTAACGATTTGCTAAATTTTCTGTTATTATGGAAAAGGTCTGATAACTACATAACATTTACCAAAAAACAAAGACCACTGGTCACATTTGTAATACTGCAATGAGTTAAGTATGTTCTCCTATAAAGTCTGTAAGTCCAGAATATGTTATGTGCACATATTAACACACATGCAGCCAAAAGGGAATGTCTGAAGAGGTTTTTCCCATGTAACATTTGAAAAAAAGAAGAGTTGTATCTACAACAGGTTGGGTGCAGACAAGAGTAAGTGTAATGGGACTGGTGGAAAGTGACTTCCCCACCCTCTTCGCCCTCCAGTAGGCCCCAAGACCCCTGAAAAGGCTTCTCAGAACTGAGAAGAACTGAGGGAGAAGGGACCAGGGAAGTCAACTTCCTCCAACCCCATTATACACACTTTTGTCTGGATCCAACCCATTGTTTTTTTTTAAATAAACTGACAATAGGAAACTGATATAAGCTTACATTAAAAGGACATTTCCCCGCAATGTTACTATTTCTAATAACATGGTAGTATTTGAGTAGTTTATTGGTACCTTCCATATTTTGCAGCTTTGGCATATTGATAGCAAAAAGTGAGTAGATTCTCTCTGTTTCTCGATCCCCATCAATCTCTATTTGAATGTCAGCAGGTACACCTCTGCAATTAAAATGTATAAATTGTATGTATCTTCACTTTATATTACAAGTCATTCTCTAAAGGAGATTAACACATACATCTTGATGCCAATGACACATATGTATTCAGATGTTCACGTTATTGTACATAATTTGACATATTGCTAAAGCATGAGTATTGGCAAATATGAAAGTATAGGGTACATATATTTCCAATGGGAAATACTTCAAAATGTTTCTACAAAATGTACGTAAGTGATCAGCTTCAGAAAGTGAAGTGTTAACACAGAAAGCAAAGAATCACATTGAATAAATGTTTAAAATGAAGAGATCAAATGAAGATGTAGCAGTAGCTATTGTGCACATTGAGAACATGTGAGGGGAGTAAGACTAGGCCTGCCCCACTGAAGTGCAATGTAATGTCTGTACAATCAGGTATGCATAGAAGTGAAAGACTGAAGCTGAAATGGCAGAGGACTTTCTTCTGTAGCAGGGGGCTCAGCCTCTCAGCTCAAGTTTGGCTTAGAGGCACTAACCTGCACTGAGAAAAATTCTTGCTGCTTCTGGCACATTTTGGAACTAATGCTAAACCATGGTTCAGCACTATGTGAACAAGCTTTGGGCTTATGCCCTTTCCCTTCCCCTCCAGTGTGGCTGTGCAGGAGACTGGATACATCTGCTTCCTGTTTTAAACTGACCAGAGTTTATTGTTACATCCAAACTGGGGAAAATTTGGTTAGTTGAAAACAGGAAGCAAATACTTCCAATCTCCTCCTTGTAGCCATGCCAGAGGGGAAGGTGAGAATGAGAGTCCAAGGCTTGATTCTGTTCATTTATGCTATACTAAACTATGGCTTAGCACAGGGATGGAGAATCTCCAGCCTGCAGGGGAACTTCTGATCCACAGAGGTTCCCCACCCAGCCCGCAAGCTTCTTCCACAGGCCCTGCCCCTTCTCCTTCCAGCCCTGGCAGAAAACTCCCACTCTTATCTCCAATCACTGATCACCTTTAAATTTTAAAAGTCCTTAAAGAGCAGGGTATTTAAAGTTTAAATGCCTTTAAATCCCCTCTTATCTCCAATCACTGATTGGATGTAAGAGCTAGGATTTCCCTGCTGTGTGCAGAAGAAAGACAACCTTTTTTTAGTACAGTGCACGGAAACCCCCTATCATCTCTGATCAGTGATGGGAGATATGAGTAGATTTAAAGGCATTTAAACTTTAAATACTCTGCTCTTTAAATACCTCTAAAATGTAAAGGTATTCAAAGCGCAAGTTATTTAAACCAGTCCTGTAAGGAAAAGGTGTGGGAACCAGAAGCTTGTATTTTACAAGTCCATTTCTGTGACTTACTCATGAATAATGCATAGAACTGAGCTGTGCTCCGTATGTTTGGTGGGAAAATGTCCAAATTGGTACAAATTATATATGGCCCCACCTACTCTGCCCTTGGCCGCACCCCCTTAGGAAATGATTCAGCCTTGGCTTCCGGTGGAGTTTAAAATGGCGATCTGACGCTTCCTCGAAATCGGGGGAGACCGACACGGCGTGAAATCCAGCCAAGAGGTTATCCTGGCTGGGTATTCTCCTCGGAATAAGAGGATGATCTAAGAGTGATTCCCAGCATATCTCTAAATGCTCTCTCTCTGAGTTTTTTTTTGCAGTGGCTGCTGCAAATTCTCTCGGGGAGGGGTAGAGAGTGGGAGTATCCATCATTGCTCACTGCTGTGTCTGGAGTTCTTTTCTCAGGAACCTGAAGATCGACAACTCCATTTTTTAAAAGATTTATTGCCAATTAGTAACAAAGAGAAATTTTTATCCACAACCAGGACTAAATACCCTTTTCTCTGGATATTAAAAAGAAAATATACTTCAAAAACTTCATAATTGGAAGATCAACAAATGTAATTTGAAATGAGAAAGAAAGAGGTATTGTAACTCCTTTTACTTTGGATTTTGGAAAAGTATAAAGCTGCATTAATAGACTGTTAAATATATACTGCGTCATAGACAAGATGGCTACTCATGATTTATGGCTGCTAGCCGATGAATTAATGGGCATGCTTAAAGTATTTTAAAAAAATGGCTGGAAAGGTTGGAAATAAGTAATAAATTCCAGGACAATACCGAGGGGGACCGATCGTTTGTGAAGTTGGAACAGAACAGGGAGAAAAACTGGAAGATTAATGTGCCACGAGAGATAAAAAAACTTTCAAAGAGAGGAAGCAAAAAGGAGGAGATTGCTGTGGAAGCGGACTGTGAAGATGTTTTTGAAAAGTCATCCACAAAGAACTGGGAAGGTGACTGCTGCCGGGCTATCTGGAGGAAGCCAGCTATGGGGAAAAAAAGTTTTTTGTGGAACATGAGCCTGAAAAAGATGTATATTGTGAACACTGTGTTTGATCGGGGAAAATGGTTTGTTGACTTTTGGATGGGATAAATGGTTTGACACGTTATGAAAAAATTGTTTGCTGATTATTGGATGGAAAAAATGGTTTGACTTACAGTAATACCTTGGATTGCAAGTAACTTGGTTTGAGAGCGTTTTGCAAGACAAGCAAATTTTTAAATATTTATTATTATTTTTTTTACTTGATATACAAGCGACGTCTTGCAATACAAGTACTGTAGTATGGCTTACCGGTAAATTAAAAATCTCTGTACAAATTTTTTTGGGAGGATTTTGTTTTGATATAAGAGTGTTTTGGATTACAAGCACGTTTCCGGAACGAATTATGCTCTCAATCCAAGGCATGACTGTACTTGGTTGTGGAAAAATTGGAAGTCCTTTTTGGTTCAATGTTGTTTGGTCTTGGTAATGTATGCTTGTTTGGTTTTTGTTTTGCTTTGTTTTCTGTATTATGTTTTTATGGATTTTAAAATTCAAATAAAAATTTTTCAAAAAAAAAAAAAAGGAAATGATTCAGCCTTCTTTCCCACTATCAACTGGGAAGCTGAAGCACAGAGCAGCAAAACAGAGCAGCAGAGTCAAGCCTTGCTGAACACACAGGTTGGCTCAGGAGCTTTGTAAGGGCTATGTATGGCTCAACTGAGGCCCAAATTAATTGTTCCAGACATTTTTAATCAATTCATCTGATTAATTACAAGACCTAGTTAAGATACCTGCATGCCTAGTCAATCTCCACTTCCTGTACTGGTAATCTGATACTGCTTCTATACCTTAATCTAGCTGGTAAATACCTTTCTCTCCATATATCATTATCTTCAGGTTATTTTGCAATAGGATAACACAGGGCTGCTAACAAAAATGGCAGGTGTGCCAACTTCCCTCCTCCTACTCTGTAACTCTGCCTTTGGCAGGGAAATGCTAAGAAAAGTGACGTCAGAACACACGGTAGCTGAACTGCCATGTTAGCAAAGAATAAGCATGAAGGTTGAAAGCTGCCATTCTCAAATGACAATCCAAGATAAATGTATGCATCATAAGACTGACAACCTAACTCATTTGTGAATTAGATCTGATGGGTAGTGGATGTTTATAAGAACATGGCACAAGGTTAATGATTTCAAATCAATGGGACTGACAAGTGGCCCTGAATGAAAACACACCCACTCTTCTGGTATGAGGCCCCTTTGGCCACAGATGTGGCAATGAATAACTTAAAATTCAATCTTATTTCTATTCCCAAATACATATATACTTTTCTTTGCAGATGCTACTTACGCAGTGCACGGCATACACCCAACTGTATTCTCTGATGTGGCCTTACAGCAAAGCCAGTTGCCATTCAAAAAAGCAGACGGATGATAAACACTCAATCTCTTTTGGTTGCATCTGCTCACCCTACAGAGGGCTTCTATCCACTCACTAGCCTCCACACAATTATTTGCCTGCACATAGAGTGGTTTTTCAACATGTATCACTTGAAACATCTGAAAAAGAAAATATTATTTTCTTTCAACAACCAATGGAGTTAATGTAGGGGACACTAAATGATAGCACAAGATTGTCTTCATTGGCTGTTCTACATAACAGCTTTGAGAACTTTTTGTTTTGTCACTAGTAAACCCGCATTGCTACATCCTCCAGCTGCTCTGCCTGTTCTCCAGCCACATAGTTATTTATCACTCTGCCCATCTCCTTGTCCACACAATCTTTTATTCGAAGCCAGGAACCAGCTACTCAATATGGTCAGCCATCCATTATCCTTCTATTTTAAGCAGCAGCTCTTCATAGGAAATAATCAATAGGAAGCATCAAGGCATTATTCTCAACTGAAAATCATTCCCCAGAGGTGAAGTATGAAAGCAAGTGCAGCCGAACATGAGACAATGTTTCCCCCCACTCCAGATCCAAAGTTTTTCTTCTGAGATAATGGCAATATATTTGGGGGTGGCAGACTCGAGTTTCCTTAGAGTTTCTTGAGAGAACTCTTGTGAAGGAATATCAGCTGAACAGTTGAGAAATTTTAACCAAGACACCAGCACATAGACAGTCTATAACCCAGTTTGCACATAATGACAACGCAGAGTATGGATTGAGTATGGGTGGTTGCTGAATCATGGTTGGTTGGTTGTTAGATACGAACCCTGCACTATGGTTTAACTATGGGTTAACCACGAAGAACCCAGAGTTCACAACCCAACAACAAACCATGGGTTCTCCTTGAGGGTTGTTCGTGGTTGACAACCCACTGACCCGGTTCACACAATACAACAAGCCAGAGTATGGGTTATCATTGAACCGTGGGATTGTTGTTCAACTGTGGGTTGCTGTGTTGTGTGAACCCAGCTGCGCTAACAAATCATGGTTTGTTAATCACAAACAACCCACAGTTCACAACCCAACAAACCATGCGTTCTCTTCATGGGTTGTTTGTGGTTAACAAACCATGGGCTGTTAGTTAGTGGTTGGGTTCACACAACAAAACAACCCATGATTCAACAACAAGCAATGGTTTGGTGACAACCCACATTCAACCCATACTCTGGCTTGTCATGTTGTGTGAACCCAACCATAGTGCAAGGTTCGCATGTAGAGACAACCCACGATTCAACAACAACTCATACTCAGGGTTGTTGTTACATGCAAACCAGGCTTAGATGTCACTGTCCACAATCCACATAGTAAGCTCACTTTATACATTGGAGCGGTCATGCAGAAGCTGTTCCAAGAAGCTTCTACATGGAGCAGGCTCTTTTCAACAAAGTATCTTTAGCCCAAATAATGCAGGAAAGACATTTAGAAATGTGGCTTTGATATCCCATAGTTATGGAATGTCTTCCTCGTGGCAACACTCTAAAGACAATACCCAAGTTTTCCTTTCAGGAGATATAGAAAGTCTTTGAGGTGGCTTTTGTTTGCTGTCATTAAGCTGCTTATTCATTTTTATATGTGACATTTTACAACTCTTTATGCTTGTTCTAAAGGCCATAAAATAAATGTATTCTTAACTGGTATTTCAAAACAAAAATTAACTTACATTTTTCTTGTTAAATGCGCTCTCATCAAGCTTTTCCACTGCAAGGATGTTTTTAATTGGAATTGTGTAAATAGGTTCTTTATCTGCATAAAGATGAATTAGTGGATTGCTATAAACTGGAAAAGAACACCGCAGATAAAGGATAATGCAGGAGATAAATACTTCGAAATGCACACCGCCCTATAGGCAGTGGAAGTGAAGCAATAATTCCCATATTCCACTTTTAATTTTTCAGGAAGCAATTGATAAATGCAGTAGAAAGGCATATGCTTACCCAGTCTATAGTACTGGGATGAGAACACCTCCAGCCACAGCTCTAATGAGGGCTGCAGGGATTCCCTATCCATCCCCCAGCAGCTTCCTTTCCTGGCCCCACCCCCTCTGTCATGGAGGAAAAAACATCTGAACTCCAATCAGCTTTTTCCCTGTGGGACAGAAGGGGCATGGCCAAGGGAGAAAGCTACTGAGTTATTCAGTCCTACTTCCTGACAAGGCTTGTCCTGCATATGTCTGAGTAGACATATTGCATGCTTAGTGTAGAAATGCTATTTAAAAGCGCTGCTCAGTTATTCAATCATGCTTCTTCTGAGCCTTGTCCTGTAGAGGCTTGTCCTGCTTACTTCTGAGTAGACAAGCTTCTTACTATAAATAGGATACTTTCAGCCCAACCCACTTTTTTCTGTGGCCTGCCCATCACTGGAATGCAGTCCCTGAGAGCTTTTCTCAAATGCAATTCAGTCCTTGGACTGAAAAGGTTACCCACCCCTGCTGCAGTGACTAACCCATATATGCAAGGCCAGCCCTCTCTACTGGGTAAGCAGAAAAATTTGGGGGAAATATGATACAATATCTTCAAAATATGAAAGATTAAGTATTCTTACTACTTTGTTTTACTTTGTACATGAAGAGGAACATGTTCTAATGAACTCATTTAACTGTTGGAACTAAAGAACATAATTTGAATACCACAAATAGACCATGTCCTGTGATTTCAAACACTAAAGTTACAAATAAGCTGCATTAATACCTTGTTGCTTATGATATGTGAGCTCTCTACTTGTAAGGCAGAACCAACGCTTCTTGAAATTCTTTTTCCCAATACGAGTTCTTCCTTGCGCTCTTTTGTACATTTCCCTGTGAAAAGAACACAGAATATTATGCAGAGATACTTTCAAAATCCTTCTCACAAAACTGTTTCCAGATGCATTTACTTACAAGTTGAATTAATGGATTCAAACCCTATTCTTAAGATAAGGCAGTGATATCAAGAACAGAATAGAGCATGTAAAAGGTTAACATTTAGAATACTCTATTGTCCAATAAGGGAAGATATCCAGGAATATTAATTGAAAATTGATATAGCCAGGGACATCACATATGAACACAATGACTGGATTTGCACGACACAGCAACCCATCAAGGGTAACTGGGGGTGGGGACACAGTATCTCCCACTTAGTAAAGTAATCCTCTTGATTTGAAGTGTTGAACTTTCCTCCCACCTTTGGGTGCAGCTACTTTTGCCACTGCCCCCACCTTTTCCAGTGCTTTTTAATTGAAAACTCGGCAATTGGTCCCTGAGAACTGTGCGCAAATTAGCCTATATGCAGTCTCACCGTGTCAGTTTCCATTTATCTTACCTACTCTACTTCACTGCTCCCTTTGACAGCTGAAACATACAATGAAATCGACCAAGCAAGACTACACATATCAGACAGCCTGAGAGCACTTGGAAAAGATAAGACCAAAAAATAAAATTATGAACACAATTGCGGAATTTTCTGTGGCAAAAAAAAAAGAAGAAGGCCCCAATTGCGCATTTTTTAGGCTCTGATATTTTTTTTAAGCAAAGGCAAAGGGCATTGGGATACCGGATGGAGGACCAAGGGGGAAGGATGGGGAGAACAAGCCACGGTGAGCCTGATCATCTGCCGGGCGCACTATGGGCTGCCCTGCGTACAACTGACACTGCATAGCTTATTTGCAGGGTGTCTTAGTGTGTTGTGCAAACCTGCCCAATCTCAGGTATGAACTAAAACTACCTCTGATTAGCAGTTTTACTAATCCTTACTGTAGTCTGAGAAGGTGCAAAGCCTTTTCTTTCTTTCAAAGGAATAGTCATACTCATATTGTTCCATTTTACTAGTAATTTTGAAAAGTGAACGGGAATTTCTGAAACTTCCTCCTATCCTTTAATTTACAGTGTGTGTGGCAGAGGACAAGTAGTATCAGTAAAAAACTAGCAACTTCATGTGGGAATCTTGCACTGAACAGAAGGGGGCAGTTTGTGTTTAGTGATAATGTGAGTTTAATGTGCAATTACATGTTCTACGTATGTGTAAGTAGGCATCCCTGAATGCAGCCCAGATATTAAGATTCAAGGCTTTGGAGAGAGTTGGCACTTATTTAGGGAAGAAAAGGTTCTGGGATGGGGATACTTAGAAGGGACACATAACCAAAATTATATATAGAAAAAAACATACACTTATCAATATACAGTATTTTGTGCTTCAGTTACCCTTCTTTAAGATGTACTGGCTCGCTCATAACACTTGGCTCTTTACTTTCAGTAGATGATACTTCATCTAAAAACTGAAGGTGGGAGAAACCTATTAGAATGGTGTGAATTATTTTCTAAACTTAAATGTAGAAGCTTAAAAATAAACAACCACTCATGAAGCTTAAGGTCAGGTTTTATTTGCCAAGGTAAATTTACAGTTCTAAAACTTCGCTTCTGCATGTTTCTCTCACATTTCTGATCTAAAAATGATATAAAACATTGCATTTTTAAAATATTCCAATTAATGTACTTCACTAAAACAAGTGTAAAGGCCAGCAAGGTGTAACAGACAAAGGATTGGACATAGATCTAGGAGACCTGGGTTCAAATCCCCATCCAGCCATGAAGCTTACTGGCTGATGTTCGACCATCTCCCTGCCTAACCTACCTCACAGGGTTGTTGTGAAAATCAAATGGAATAACCTTTCCCAAGCTCCTTACAGGATGGCAGGAAAAACATTTTTTTTAAAGCCATGTATTTTGTATATATAAATAAATACCTTTTTGACAGCTTCAATATACTCCTCTTCCTGAAACATTTTGAAAAATTCACACATGAATGTCTCCTTGAAGCTTGACTAAAAAGAGAAAAGTGATATAAGTAAACATTAACAGAAAGATACCAGAAGCAAACACAAAAAGAAACCGTCAAGTACTTACTAGTTTACTTTTGGACAAACTTCCCCAGCTCCCCAGTGTCTGGATGGCTTTTGATATAAGGGTTAATGTTCTAGATGTCTGTGCATCCTAAAAGAGACATGTAAGAAATCAGTAATGCTGCTATTTGACAAAGTTCAACTGGACTGAAGAAAATGGCCAGCAAATATGTCATAACTGTTTCAAAGTCAGTTATTACAGTGAGTCAGACAGATCTCCCAAGCGCTTCTATGCACAACCTGCACATGACAGTGGGCTTACATGAGGCTTTCATATAAGTCTCACTGAAGTGGAAATAGCACAAGGCAGTAATTTGTAGGCTGCAAGCAAGTTCTTCTAAAAAAAACTGGGTTGGATCCAAAGGTGCCCTTCTTGGCACTCAGAGGCCTTTGATCCAACAGAGGCCTCTGCTAATGGAATGTGGGAAGGATGCAATTTTCACTGATTTCCCCTCTTTCTTGCAGTCTCCTGCACACCTCCCATACTGATCTGGAGGGTGCCACAACACTTCAGAGCAGATATTCAGGGGAGCAGAAAGAATAGGCAAAAATAGCTTTTCACCATCCACCCTCCATTAGCGGGCAATGGGAGTTTTCTTTCTGTGAGTGAAACTCTGCTGACAGGAGGTATGGATGCAACCATTCGTAAATAAAACCATTATAAATTTAGGTTCTGAAGTTTCATATTTGATATGTTCCCACCCTGCAAAAAATAAAATAATTGCACTTATTTTCAAAAGGAGCTAAACTTTTACAGAACAGTTCTAAATATTATACAGATTAAAAACGTTTAACGTTTGTGCTAGTCTTGCAATATTTGACATTTCAAAAATGTAACTATTTGAAGCACATTGATGTCTTAGGTTAAAATCTGGAATTTCTCTTAATGCTCCCTGTTCTAAATGTATGATATTTCCATTAAATGAATATAAAATACAACCTCTAATACAGGCCTGGGTAACTTCAGGGGCTAATTTAAACCACCTTGGGCCACACCCACATCATGTGCCACTGAATTTCGGCAGCAAACTGCAACAGTGGCCTAAAGAGGTCAAATTTAACTTTAAAACAATGCATGAATATAACCTTATTTTAAAGCTAAATTTGGCCTTTTTAGGCCACCATCATGGTTTGCCACCAAAAGCTGGTGGCAAACTGCCAACTGATCTGCCAGTGCAGTGGCAAATTCAGGAGTGGCAGGAGTCACACTTAAGGCTAGGGGAGTGTATTTTCCACCCCTGCTCTACTCCGATGATTGGTTACTAAACACTTGAACTGCTGTATTCTTTCCCAGTAAGGCTAGTGCCTCAATAAACCAAATACAGTAAAACCTTGGATTGCAAGTAACTTGGCCTGCAAGTGTTTTGCAAGACAAGCTAATTTTTAAAATAAATTTTAACTTGATAAACAAGCGACGTCTTGCAATACAAGTACTGTAGTACAGTCAAGAAAAATGAAGACTTTACACTATCATTCTTTATTGCAGCTTAAATTAAAAATATGTGTACATATTTCCTATGGGGAATTTCGCTTTGATATACAAGTGCTTTGGATTACAAGCACGTTTCCGGAACAAATTATGCTTGCAATCCAAGGTATTACTGTAGCTCTTAAGGAAACAACACTGCCAGTTCAAGACACCAAACTTATCTTGTTAACAAGGACCAGAAAACTTAGCAGTTATGAGAGCTGAGAGTGAGGAGAGACAGCAGAGTGGAGAGGAGAAAATTAGTTGATAGGCATAGTGCATACAGAGTGTTGGTAAGGAGCTGGGAGCATTGAAAGCACACTGCTTCAAGAACTTGGAACCAATTACAAAAGCGATAGTCAGTACTACTCAATGTCCTCTAAGGAAGGAAATTCATTGCCATAATTTATTTATTTATTTATTATACTTATACCCCACCTTTTTTCCTTCGAGGAACGCAAGGCAGCTTACATAATCCTCTTCCTCTCCATTTTATCCTCACAACTACCCTGTGAGGTAGGTTAGGCTGAGAGTCAGTGACTTGCCCCAAAGTCACCCAGTGAGTTTCATGGCTGAGCGGGGACTAGAACCCAGATCTCCTAAGTCCCAGTCCAACACTCTCACCACTACGCCACACTGGCCCATAATGAGTACATCAATTTATAATAGCTTTACCAAATGTTTAACATCTTTGGACTCCAAACATTTATTTCACTAGAGAAGATTCCTACCTAAATAAATATGTTGCAAGATTATGCCAACTAAAAGAAATGCACTCCAACAATCCAGGAAGAGAAAACCCTATTATTTTGGAACATGTTCCCTTTTGAGATAATCAGAGCACAAATAATTTTTTGATTTGATGATGCCTACAGTATATCTGCATTGGAATCCTTCATAGCAACATGGTTGAGAACAGTCCACAAAAGAAAAAATAGCATGCAATAATAAACTGTTGGGGCCACTACATGCATTATACTTTTCCTACATAGGAAACATTTCTATGTGGGAAAAGGTGTGAAACTAACATGTAGATCATTGCACATAGCACTGAGTTATAACTGACCCATCTGACACCCTCCGGAACATTCTCTGCAAATTAATTGCTAAAATATTAGTCGTACATCTATACTCTCGTTCAGTAGAACCTGAATTTTCTCCTTAGAACTTGCGGTCATCTGTTTTTAAATCCCTTTTAAGCTAATAGGAAACGCATCAAAATAATGTGTTAAATTATCAGAGTGCCAGTTACCTACCCATTTGCATTTTTTCAGTCATGTGGGTTGTCTAACTGCAAGTGCTTTCAGACATGAAAACATCCGAGAATGCTTCGCCATTTGGAAACAAAGTCGTCAACTAGAGTTGACTTAAAAAAAAATCAGGGTGGTTCAAACTCTCAATGCAACTCTCCATTTAGTTTACAAATGCTAAGCTTATTTCTCTATACATCCTCCTAACTAAGCTAGCCTACAGAGTTTGAATGTAATGTTATCAAAACTTACTGGATGGTGAGGTCGTAAATGGAAAGTATGAGGCGATACTACAGCTACAGCAAAGTAACGAAGAAACACAAAGCTGCTCACTGCAGAATACTGTACATGAGGGTCATCTGCAGAGAAAAACCATGAAATGTAAAATGTACTACAACTTAGTAGGAAATGAAGACAGTGAAAAACCTTAGCAGGACAATGTCAGTAGAAGGGCTACTATTCTTTTGCAGAATAGAGAACGAGCAAGTAGCATGAAATGAAAGTGTGGTTATGATGTAAGATGCTTTGCCATGCATTATGGGGCACAAATCAAAATCATTAGACATCGATCTGGTTTGGAGGAAACTGGAAGCTTTTATTTCCCTTTTAATTAATCATGGTTTATTGTTATGTCTGAACCCAAAATTGTGATTAATCTTAACTATGGTTTAAGGAAACAAGCCAGGATCACAAACCACAGTTTGAAGTTGGTTTGTTTCCCTAAACCATAGTTAAGGTTAACTGCAGTTTGTTGGGGATTGGACATAACAATAAACCACAGTTAGTTTAAAATGAAAGCAAAAGCTTCCAGTCTCTTCCTCAGGGCCACACTGGAGGATGAGGGGATGGGGAATTCATGAGTTCAAGGCTTATTCATGTTATGCTGAACCAGTTTAGCCTTGTGTCTGAATGAGGCTATGTATATTTCACATTAAATACATGACAAATTCTAATGGTTTTCAGAGTCAAGCTATTTTACTCTCTACAGAGGAGGCAATTCTACCTGTTTTGGGCGAGACATATATGGTATAGGTGTAACGTGTAACTACCTGCTATTTACAGCTGTGAACATTTTAACATGTCAGTAATGGATGCACAGCTGTATTTCAAAATGTTATTAATACACATCTTACAGCAGCATCTATGTTTGATTTTGCCTCTTTACCTGCCACTCCTTTCATACTGGCACTCTGGTGTAACAAGTGTGTAGTTCTGATGCCAAATGGTATTCATTAACAAATCTATGTGCGTTGTATACGCACTACAGAAGGCAGGCAATATTTACAATAAATATTTTTTAAATCCACAGAAGAATATAAGTTGCTAATTCAGCCTTTTAAGTTTCCTTATGAATGCTACCAGACCTGATATTTTTATGGACTTCAATGAGACTTTAGGCAGGCCATATATCAGATTTTAACGAAAAGAAAAATGGACACACTTACTAGGAAATCTTTCAGCAGCCAAGTGCCTCAGAGAACAGAACACATCACACATTAATGTAGGGCAACTTATACTTGATTGTACAATTGCATTGAATACTTTGTCAACATAGTAGCGCAGATTTTCCTGTGAGGACAAACAAATGATTTCAGAAAGGCATGCTCTTTATAGTAATATAAAAAGGCTCTTGTCAATTTTATTCTACTGCCACAGAGAAAAATTTCAACAAATTTGCATACATCTTCATTCTACCATACAATGGCAATCTTTGAGAATAGGACAAATGTAAATCAGACAGTTCAAAGGCCAACAGAAGGCTTGCTGGCATATGTATACAAATACAGAATAGAGAAGTGAATAAACCATGCCTCAGAACAATGACAATATCAATCAGACGTTTTTTTCTTTCATTGCAGTCAGTGGCATCAGTTAGCCAGAAAAGAGCTCATATGCCACTACTGACAGAGACACTGCAATTTATAATAATTTCCATAGCACTTATAGGATATAATCTGGTTTATAATTTGTATCTATTGAAGCTCAGTAGTATTTTTGTTTTACCAATGAGAAGTGCAAGCAGTAGAGGCTTCCAAGGCTGCATAAAGGGCATCTATAAGTGAACCAGGATTTGATTCCAAATGTATATGATTCGATCAAGGTGATCGAGCGGGTGGTGGGTGCGCAGTTGAAGGCACACTTGGATGAAGCCGATTAGTTAGATCCATGCCAGTTGGGCTTCAGGCCTGGACATGGGACGGAGATGGCCTTGGTCGCCTTGGTGGATGATATGAGGAAGGCTTGGGATAGGGGCGAATGCTCCTTTCTAGTCCTCCTCGATCTCTCAGCGGCTTTTGATACCATTGACCACGGTATCCTCCTGGACCGCCTGGAGGGCTTGGGCTTGGGATGCACTGTATTGAAGTGGTTCCGGTCCTTCCTCTCTGGAAGGTACCAGAGGGTAGTTCTTGGGGAGGAGGCTTCGGACCCTCGGCCGCTCACTTGTGGGGTGCCGCAGGGTTCCATCCTCTCCCCAATGTTATTCAACATCTACCTAAAGCCGCTGGGAGCTATCATCACGTGGTTTGGGGTGTGGTGTCATCAGTATGCGGATGACACGCATACCTCTGTTTTAAGTCCTCACCGAGGTTGGCCGTTGAGACCCTGTCCAAGTGCCTGGAGTCAGTGGGTGGCTGGATGGGAAGGAACATGCTGAAACTGAACCCCGACAAGACCGAGGTACTTCTGCTGGGGGACAAGGGGAGGTTAGGGGATGTTGGCCTGGTGCTGAATGGGGTACATCTACCCCTGAAGGACCAGGTCAGGACCAGGTCACCTGCTCCCATCAGTGGTTCATGCCTTGGTCTCCTCTCGCCTAGACTACTGTAATGCGCTCTACGTGGGGTTACCCTGGAAGACAGTTCAGAAGCTTCAGCTGGTACAGAACGTGGCGGCTCACCTGATTAAGGGCGGCCGCCGGCGTGATCACATCACACCAGTGCTTAAGGAGTTGCACTGGCTACCAGTTGCTTGCCGAGCCGAATTCAAGGTGTTGGTTTTGACCTTTAAAACCCTACACAGCTCCGGCCCAGTTTATCTCAAGGAGCGCCTCCAGGAACATCAAGTAGGCCGCTCAATAAGATCTGCCACAGACGGCATTCTCCTTATCCCATCAGCCAGAGCAGCCAGGCTGGTGGGGACTAGGAAGAGGGCCTTCTCTGTGGCGGCCCCACGTTATGGAACTCCCTCCCTAGTGATCTTCGCCATGCCCCCTCTATGATGAGCTTCCGCCGTGCATTAAAAACATGGCTGTTCAGGCGGGAATATGGGGTGGGTTAGGATTTTAAAAGAAATTTTTATACTATTTTAATTATTATATTTTATTGTATTGTTTTACTGTGTTATTTTGGTTGTACATCGTCCAGGGTGGCCAGGTGACCGGCCAGATGGGCGAGTAATAAAATAAATAAATAAATAAATGCTGAGGCCATCGGGGGAAGCAGCAGCAGCAGTCAGGCACCCTCCATTGTGCCTGGATTCACCTTGAGCTGAGAGGCCCTCCTCCCACTGCTACCAACTGCCACTGTTGAGGCCATCAAAGGAAGTGGAAGCAGTAGCCCTTCCTTGTGTTTAGCTCCAAGTCCTGCTGAACTTTGCAAGTAAGAATCTAGTGCCTAAATTTGTATTCTTCCTCCTCCTTTTGTGTCATGTCTTTTAAATTTGTAAGCCTGCTGACAGGACTGTCTTATTTCTGATATTTGTAAGCTGTTCCAGAAGCCGTGACTGAAGAGCAGGATAAAAATGGTTTGAATGAATGAATGAATATATATGTACTGTTATGCAGTATTTATTTATACTGGGCTCTACACAATGAAGTTAAAGAGCAGAATACACTGGTAACTGGAAGGCGACACAGCAAGGGGAACAAAATGCAGGTTCACAGGAATTTTCCTTGCTGCTGTAATTAAACACCAGTAATTATTACCATTCCAAATAATTGATTATGTAGAGTTAGACACTTAGCTCCTCAAATATATATATTGAACAAAATAACTGAAGTATACCTTGTGTATTTCTACATTGTCTGCTTCTTTCAGTTTCACAGGATCAATTTCACAAGGTTTAGGATTCTCACATATCTGAAACAAGAGTAAAGTTTTACAGCACAATCCTGTGCATATCTATTCAACAGCAGGCCCCATTGAATTCAATGAGACTGACTCTCAGGCAAGTGTGTACATGATTGCAGCTTTAAGTCACTTATAAAAGACCATTTCACCACTTTTTCTTCTTTCAATATTTTATTAATATGCTGAGAAGGTACACTCACAGCATGTATCTACTAAGGGAACAATCCTACAGACTGCGCCCTCGCTGCTCAGAAGCCCCGAACTCAGAGGCTTTCAAGATTCGTATGCCCTGCCAAGCTGAAGCTGGCAGGATAGGAAGAGCGGCAGAGGCAATCTCCATCTTCTGATCTTCGAGTTTTTTGCTAGATGGGCTTTTCAGCCCGTCTAGCTAGGGCACTTTAGAGGGGGAGGGAAGGAGGCTAGAGAAGGTTCAGGATAAATCATATCCTAAATTTGGGTATAATGGGAAAAAAGATAAATTTATTTGTAATTACCGTATAGAGTAGGAAAAATTATTGTTACGTATACTTGCTGTGGAGAAAATCGGAAGTTCATTTTAGTTTAGTCTTGCTGTATGTTTTTTTCTTCCTTTTGTAGTGTTTGTGTTTTCTTGTATTTGTGTCAATAAAATAATTTTTTCAAAAAAGGATCAATCATATCCTGGCCTCTCCAGTCTCCTCCCTTCCCCACCCACCAGAACACCCCCGTTCCCTCTCTCTAAGATCAATTTTCCAACCTCAGAGAGGCAGCCAGCATGGTTGTCTTCGCACCGGCTGTGAGGGGTGGATCTCCCACTCCCCTTCCGAGGTTGGAGTGCTGTCTCTCTTAATGATTATATATCTTAATGATTATATATCTCTTAAGGATAAATATTTTTCTTCGGATATTGGGCAATTGGACTTCAAGTTTAACACTAGCCAAGTATTTTGTAAATCATTATTCTACTACAGACATTTGATGTCAACTATTAATAAAAGCCTCCAATAAAACTATTAATAAAAAGATGGAGGAAGTTACCCTTCCTTTACAGTGTACATTCTTGCAGCTGATCCTTCCTTCCTTTAACTGACTCATCTGGATAGGAACTAGTATTATTACACAAGCATACGTCTATGTATACATACATGGATAATGCTGAAGAAATCACTTCCCAGCAGTTAGATATGAGTTCTTACTTCAGTTGGCAGTGTGCTTGCTGTTGAGAAACATTTCTGCATGGAAAGCATCTAATGCAGGGCTCTCCAACCTTGGGTCCCCAGATGTTGCTGGCCTACAGCTCCCAGAATCCTTTGCCATTAGCCATGCTGGCTGGGTATGCTGGGAGCTGTAGGCCAGCAACATCTGGGTACCCAAGGTTGGAGAGCCCTGATCTAATGTAATATATTTAAGGAGAACACCATGCAGATCATAACCACATGGAAAGCCTCCATGCCAACACTCTACCATTATGGGGGCTGCTGAGGATTTTCCCCACAATATGCAAGGTGAGTCCCTTCCATATGTTACAGGAGCCACATGGCTACCTTGCCATGTAGTATATGTTTTTGTGGCAAAAAAGAGGTGCTATAACATATGAAATGACCCTTAAAAATTAAAGTGAAGAGTTCTTGCTGTAACTGGCTGGCACCTGAAAAATAGTATTGCATTGAGTCTCTGGGTAATGCAGCCGGAAGTAGGGTCTACCACAGGGGTGGGAAATGTTGGTTTTCCAGATGTTGTTGCACTACAACTCCCATCATTGCTGACCATTAGCCATGCTGGCTGGGACTGATACAAGTTGCAATCCAACATCTGGAGGAGCACATGTTCTCCACCCCTGGTCTACAACAACTCTGATATACGTAAAAATGGACGCAATTTGCGTAAATGCCGTTTTTAATGTATATTACGCTATACTGTTGTGACTTACGTACAAATTCGACTTAAAGACAGACTTAAGAACGGATCTCGTTCGTAACCCGGGGACTGCCTGTACCAGCATGCATTTTTAGGGTCCTGCCATTTTTCCAACATTCCCAATATGCTCCCAAAGTTTTATGCAACATCATACCTCATCTAGAATTGGTTTTAATGTAACTTTCAGGTAGTGCTTTCCCACTATTTTCATCATCTCATCTAGGCATCGAGTAGCTAAAGAGTTTCCTCTGAAGATTGTATTTGCTTCTCTGCAATAAAACATGAATAATTAAGAATTAAAGACAGAAGGAATGTATAAATCATAGCAAAAGTTATCTGCTGAATAGTTCCAGCTCATACATCAGAGATGGGGAACATGTGGCCCTCCAGATGTTGTTGGACTACAAACTCCATCATCCCTGAACATGTTGGCAAGGACTGATGGGAGCTGCAGTTGAACAACATCTAGAGGGCCACACATTCCCCACCCCTGTACGCAGAAAGCAAGGTTGGGTTTTTTTACATCTTTAATATTGTTAAGACACATTCAGGTAACTAATACTAAATGTCTACATCTACTGGGTGCCAAGCTAATTATCAGCTTCAAGTCATCTCTACGTTGAGCTAAAAGGAAATATCTGTCCTAAGCAGACATCTGTCCTACTCAAAACTGACAGAAATCAAGACACAGAAATTCTTCTACTCACCGTGAATTTCAGTTCTCCACGAGTGGAGGAGGCCAGCAAGCTTGGGGTAAGCCCCGCCTCCGGGGCTGGAAAGGCACACTTTGATCTGAGCTTCCCGGAGGAGGCGGGGCCTCCCCCAGGAAACCTCAGTTGATACTTCCAACGAACCGATTCTTGCAGACACCCTTGCTATCTTGAATAGAGGGACTGTCCGGTCCGTCGACAAGAGGAGAGACTCCCTCCCACGGCCCAGATTAATAGGCGCCCAGGAGGAGGCCGACCCAGGGCAGGCCTTGCTGGCCTCCTCCACTCGTGGAGAACTGAAATTCACGGTGAGTAGAAGAATTTCTGTTTCTCCTAGAGTGTCGGAGGCCAGCAAGCTTGGGGATGTAAAAAAGCAGTGCATCCCCCGGGTGGGCCTAACACCCATGGCCGGCCTCCTACTGGGGCGAAATGACCTTCTGCCCACGCGCCTTCTGAAGGCGCCCTCTGCTGAGGCCATAATGTCAATTTTGTGGTGCCTGGTGAATGTGTGAACAGAAGACCAGGTGGCTGCTCTACAACTTTCATCTAGAGGTGCCCTCTCACTAACAGCAGCTGATGTGGCCATTCCTCTGACTGAATGGGCTTTGATGCCCTCCAGGACCTGTGGGTCACCGGAGGAGTATGCCATCGCGATGCAATCGCATAGCCATCTTGCCAGAGAGGCCACTGACCCTTCTTTCCTAAGGAGGGGTCTCCGAAGAGACAAATGGTGAACTGTGCTGTCGGGTTGGCTTAGTTTTATCTAGGTAAAACTTGACCGCCCTCATAGCGTCAAGTGTGTGTCACTCCTTCTCCCAAGGAGAGGAGGGATGCTATCAGAAGGAAGGGACCCCCTAGATCTTGGGACCTGTGGAATGGGGAGTTGACTTTTGGCATGAAGGTCGAGTCTGTGCGCAGGATGAGTTTGTCCTTGTGGAAGATGCAGAGATCTTTACTGCATGACAGTGCGCCTAGTTCTGTGACCCCTCTGGCGGAGTGAACGCTACTAGAAATCTGGTCTTCAAGGTCCACCCCTTAAGCGAGGCCGCTCCTAGTGGCTCAAAGGGTGTTTCATTAATGCTTTGAGCACTACATTGAGGCTCCAGGTGGGGAACCTGTGGACTTGGGGGGGGGCTATCAGGCCGGCCGCCCTGAGGAATCTACTAATGTGTGAGTGTGCCCCGAGGGGCGAGCCCTTGGAGTTGCCTCGCTCTGAGCCCAGTGCTGCTGCTTGGCGCCTGAGTGTGTTTTGCTAAGGCCAGATGACAGCCCTTCTTGAAGGAACTCGAGAATGTCTGGTGTTTCAGTTCGTAGTGGGTCCCATCCCCGTGGCTCGTGGCCAGCAGAGGAAGGCGCGGCCAGGCGCGGTCATATGTTTTATGTGTAGAGGGCCTCCTTGAGGCCTGGAGTGTATTGATTACTTTATTGGAGTAACCACGCTTGGTTAGGAGGCCCCTTTCAGACTCAAGGCGGTCAGCTTCAGGAACCCTGGATCCTGGTGAAAGATCGGGCCCTGGCTGAGAAGGTCGTGCCTGAGAGGGAGCCTGATGGGTCTCCCGACTGCCAGGTTTAGTAGGTTGGGGGACCACGGCCCACTTGGCCAATGAGATGCCACTAACGTGACGTGTTCTTGTAGGTCACTGATCTTCTGAACTACTTGGCAATTAGTGGAGGGAAGGCATCTAGCAGACCCTCTGGCCAGTGGCTGGTAAGCACATCCGTGAACTCTGCCCTTCTTGTTTGGTAGCGAGTGGCCAACGTGGCAGCTTCGCGTTCTGTGTGTTTGCGAAGAGGTCCAGACCCAGGTGACCCAGGGTCTTGACTAGGAGACTGAAGACTTCTGGGTTTAGGGACCATTCGCATTGATCTATCTAGCCCCCGCTCGGCCATGAAACTCACTGCATGGCTTTGGGCCAGTCACTGACTCTCAGCCTAACCTACCTCACAGGGGGTCGTGATGGAGCCGAGGTTGCGTTGTGCGCAACTGAACAGGGTCATGGCTTCTTTGTAGAGCTTTGGATCTTGTGCCAATTTGCTTGTTGACGTAGGCCTTTGCTACTACACTGCCCGTCCTCACTAGGACATGGTGTCATGACAGTGTTGGGCAAATTCTTTTTTTTCTTTTTTTTTTTTAGTGCTAGCTTCGCTGCTCTCAGCTCCAGGAAGTTGATGGATAGCTGTGTCTCTTGCTCTGACCAGAGCCCTTGTGCATGCCCTCTGTGCCAGACTGTCCCCCAGCTTATTAGGCATGCGTCCATTGTTGGCGTGATGCGTGTGGGGCTTGATTGTAACTCCATGGGAGAGGTGTGCTGGGTGGCACCTCTATTTCAGTGCCTTGGCTACTGGGAGAGGAAGGCGCAGAAGTGGTTGAGACTGCGAGCAATTACGAGCTGGAAGCCTAGGAGGAAGGTCTGTAGGGCCTGGAGTGATACCTGGCCCACTGTACAGAGTCCTGGCAGGGCACCATCATCTCCAGGAGCTTGTTAGCTCCCTGAGGGGGACTGTGTCCCTGGAGAGGAGGTGTGCTGCCAGCCGGTTCGTTGACCTTTGCCTGTCGGGGGACAGGAACATAATATCCCTGACTGTGTTCAGGGGAACACCTAGGTATGAGAGTACCTGGAAGGGAGCGAGGGAGCTCATCTCTTCGTTGATCATGAACCCGAGGCTTTAAAGCTTTGAAGCGTTGACATGGCCAGGCTTGTGTCATTGATGCTCTACGTGTATGAGCGAGTGAATCAGGATGTAGTCACGGTAGGGGTGCAGCTGGACTCCCTTTGAACGCAGTAGTGGCCCGTGGGCCCGTAGCACATTAGTGAAGACCTTTGAAGCTGTTGACAAGCCGAAGGGAAGAGCTCTAGATTGGAATTGTTTGCTGCCATAGCTGGAACGCAGGTACTTGTGATGGGCAGGGCGTATGGGAATGTGGAGACATGCCTCTGTCTGGTTTATTGAGGGGAGGAAGTTTCCCTTCTGTAGCACCCCTTGATGGACTCACGAGTCTCCATCCTGAATTTATACTTCTTCTGGAAGCTGCTGGCTTTCATTAAGCTTAGGATGGGCTGCTTGACCGGGTCTCTGAGCCAGTGGGTCTTGAAAAAAAAAAACCCTCTTAGGCTTTATTCTGAATACTAAGGAGTAGCCATTTTGGATTATTTCCAGAAGTCAGCAGTCGGAGAATAGTTGTTTCTAGGTCTCTGAGAAGCCATGAAGTCTCCCTCCCACTGAGGGAGGGGCGCAGTCAGGCGGAGTTGGGCTTCTTGTTCTGGCCATGAACCCTTAAGCGATCATCATTTCGCATTGTTGCCCTTGTGCCAGCGAGGCTTGTGGCCCGTTATGCAGCCATAGGTATCTTCTAGCCCTTACGCTGGAAGTTGCTGCCCTTGCTCCCAGCTGGGAAGAGTCTAGGGAAGGATGCCGTGGTGAGAGTGCATTTAATGAACTCTTCAACATCTCTAAAGCTGGGCTTCTCTGCAGTAGCCTGTCAGCCCTCAGACGGGGCGCGCGCCCAGGCCTCAGTGATTTAGATGTCAGAACTTCAGCTTGGCCAGCTTGGCCCACTCTTGTTGGAGGAATTGCGGGTTCCATGGGATGGGGACCGCGGGATGTGACGGCAGTAATTCTGGTGGGAAAACTGCTAGGCTTCACACACTTTACGGAATTTCATCAGCTGTAACGCTGCTCTAGCCTGACAGGTCAACCTCGGTGAGAACCCCGGTATCATCTTGGGGAGTGCTTCTGCTGCAAAGAGTCGCCCTTCTGAGGGTGTGTCACTCTCTGTCGCTGTCATCAGAGACTTCACCGTCTTCACTGTCGGAGATGGATGCTGCTGCACTTGCCCGAGCAGGGGATTTGCTGCTGATGGTATGCACTGTTTGTACCATTTGCGTCTTAAAAAAAAAAAAAGGCCCATTGTGCCCTATTGCACCTGTGGGCATCTTGCATCGCCTCTTGTGGCTGTGAGGCCTGCTGTTATGTAATATCTCTGGATGATGAGATGATGTGGCCGCCGGCAATATTATGGTCTTGAAGGGCAAGAGATGAAGGTGAGGATTTGACCCGGGCAATAAGGACTTGTCAGTCTACCAGCTATGCGCATGAGAGAGACCCCAACTCTCTCTGGTGGAGTGAATTACCCTTTTCACCGGGACTCTTGTCCCCCCTGGTATGCTTCGCCCCAGTGGCGACATTGCTCTCTCACTCCCCATCACTTAGGACGAGGCTGCGAGCATGGCCTACGCGCCTGCCTGCCCATGTGCGCGCTCACGCGCACGCCCTGCTGAAGGCCAACAGTGACCGCGTGTGTGAGCGGCTCTGGGGGCCTCCAACATGGCCACCTGTGTAGCCGTCCACTTGGGCTGGATGTCCGGGCAGAGGGAGACGCAGGGCAATCAGGCCGCCGGCAGGGTCCATGCGGCTGCTGCCCGTCTGCCCCGCCGAGCAGGGGGCAGTGCAGCGAAGGCTGCTGGCGGGATGCCGGGCCAGCATTCCTGTGCCATGGTGGGCAGAGGCGGCACAGCAATGGCCGCAGATGGTCCCCGCCGGCCACTGGTGGTTGTCGCCTGCCGCACACATGCACGCCACTGGGAGGGTGCAGGCCGCTGTGGCGAGCAGGGGCAGCGTGGTGTTGGCTGCCAGCAGGAGGGCCAGACCGGCACTCCTGTGTTCCCGCGGGCGCCTGGCTGGAGGAGGGGTCCCTACTCACCCCAATGCTCGGTCTGGCTGGAGCCGCCGGCTTGCGCATGCTCGCGCGCTCGCCCACCGCTCCAGCGGTCCCCAAGATGGCTGCCCCCTGTAGCTGCACACGTGGGCTTGCTGGGGGGAGGAGCCGGGCCGTCAGGCTGCCTTGGGGCGGCCAGAGCTGCGGGGTCTCAAGGAGGGGGGGTGTCGGTGTCCCCTGCCGCCGCGCCGGCCGGAGGTGGTGCGGCACCAGCCCTGGTGCGGCCAGGGGACGCGCCTGCTGCGGTGGCCGCAGGGGGGAGGCCTGGTCGGCGCTCCCGCCACCGCGCCAGCTGAGGCGGCGCGGTGCTGGCCCCGGCGTGTCGGGGCCAGCTGGGGCCGTGGGTCGGCTTGGCGCGCCAGCTGCCACATCGGGTGGCTGCTGGCTCAAGGCCCCCAGCTCTCTCGTGCTGCGGTGGGCACAGGCGATGCGGCGGCGGCCAGAGGGGACCGTGCTTGCCGCCAGACTGCCCCCGGAAAAGGGAGGGCGGGCTGCTGCCATGGCGCCCGCCCCAGGGCTAAGCCAGCGCTCCCTATACCTCCGTGGGTGGGGCAGTGCGGCGCATGGCAGCGGCCGCGCCAGAGTGAAGGCGATGGCTGCGTCGGCGCCAAGCTGGTGCTCCCGTCACCTGCATGGGTGGGGGCCGCGCGGCTTAAGCGGCGGGCACGAGTCAGCTCGCGCCCGGCGACCACAGCTAGGCTGGGGACGCCGCCGCTGGGCGGGGGGGGAAGGGGGGAGCTTTAACCCTGGCTCCCCCATTGTAGAGGAGGGGGGGGAAGGGCCGAGATGCCTGGGACCCTAATCCCTTCCCCCCTTAGGGTGGGCTCAGAACCCCCAGGAGGTTGCTCCCTCCTCCCCCGCCAGGGCCCTCCTGGGACGGTTGGGACATTCCCGCCATGGATGGGGGTTTTTTTTGCCCCTGGTCAGGCCCTCTGCCTCTCCACTCGGGGTGGTGGCGTGGGGCCTTTCCTACCGTCCCGGTCTTCTCAGAAGTTTTCTTTCTTCTTTTTTCTTTCTTTTCGCGCTGGAGCAGCGCGAAGTGTCTGCCTCCTTCCCGAGGCAGGAAACAAAAACTGAGGTTTCCTGGGGGAGGCCCCGCCTCCTCCGGGAAGCTCAGATCAAAGTCTGCCTTCCCAGCCCCGGAGGTGGGGCTTACCCCAAGCTTGCTTGCCTCCGACACTCTAGGAGAACAGAAAAAGCATATACATTCATTATTAAAGCTAACAAGTTTTAAGGTACAGAAGGCAGAACCCTATAATCCTAAGTATTCCTTTCTTGAACACTTATTCTGTACTAGCTTGCTCTGCCCTTTTCTTCTGGTTCTATCTGCAATTAGGACTTGGTGCTATATCGTTTAATATTTATTTTTTAAAAATCAAATAAAAAAAATCTGTCAATATTGTAACTCATTAATAATGAAGGTCCAGGAAAAATTATCCACAGTAATGGGAACACATGGATTATTTTTAACCTAATATCAGAAGTCCACAAATTTTGGCTAACCTTAGCATCCACCTAAGTTTATGCTCACTCTGATCTTTCAACAAGGGGTGAAGTCTTTATTTCTGAGGTCATGCCAATCTCCGGGGGGGGTGTATTCTGAGCCCAGCATGATAGACAGGACAAGGTCTTGAGCTGTGGGTGAGGGGGACAAGGTTCGGTAGATCCCCCTGCTCTTTTCCAGGTTCAGGAGATCAACAGGGCTTGCCAGAACGTAAAACTAAAATGCACTCAGCAGTGACAAGTGCATTTACATACCCCTATCAAGTGTGAAATTTGCACCGGCATCAACCAACCATTATAGCCAAAAGCATCCTGGATTACTTGCTTTATACTTTTTGCCAACGACAGCATAGATTTCATAGAGTCTCATATAGCAAAAGACTGACAGTATCTACTGACTAACATAATTTCATAGAAAAGTGTGTGAGAGAAGTTTCACACACGTATCTACTTGTCATGGTCACAAATATTAGGGAGAGGGGAGAAGAGGGAAAATCAAGCACTTACTGGGTATCCTTCAATTCTAATTCTGCCACTGCAGTGACGAACTGTACTAGTGTCTGATGATGAAGCAACAATCTTACAAGAGGCAGAATGGCATCATATTTATCTGGACACACTTCAGCCAAAATATAACCAGTAGAAGCAGAAATTGGCTATAAAATAAAGTGACCAAAATAAGTACCAGTTATAACCAATTGGTAAAACAACATGAAGTAAAACAACATGAATGTGAATACATTTCAAAATGAAGATAATGTCCTAAATTATTAAAAGACACAGTTAGACTTTTAGATTAAAAGTCACTTCTTCAACAGAAATCTCATCCTAATGTAACTCATAACATTTATTACCACTTTGAGATATTTTTAAATATGGACAGCAGTATATAAATCTACCAAATAAATAATAAATTCATTAATAAATAATATTAGCTGTTGACCTTCAATCACTACATACTAAATTCACTGTAAATGTTAATATTCTGGGTCAGCTTTGTGATGTCACAAACAGATGCTGGATTTATAAGGTTTTCTACTGTTCCACAGGAAGGAGAGCAGGCAACAAAGGGCGTACTCATCCCAAATAAAAGTTATAGCCAAAAAACTTGACATCCCATCCAGGGAGGAGTACCCTCCCAGTTCAACTGAAAAAACAGCCAATAGGGGTGGTGGTGAGGAAAATCTCTAATGCCCAAATATGGGTGAAAAAGAAAAGCAAATAGAGAAAATTCGAGTATAACAGCACAGTGGGAATTCCCCAGGTAGCTCTTAACCTGTTCTAAGGGAAAGCAGACCAAGTAAACATAATTACACTTTCTTTCTCCAAACAAGCAGTTTCCATTAAATACATTTGGGTCTACCTGCTTCCCTAGGTATTGAACAGAAGAGAATCCCATAGTAAGTCTGCCTTTCCTTTCTCTTTCAGTTCACAGGATGGCAGCAAAGGCATGTCAAGAGCAGTGTCCACATCCAGCAAGTCTTTACAGTACCTGCTGGAGGATCCTCCTGCCAAAGGAGATGTCCACAGAGGCAGAGGAATCTATTCTGTGTGTGCCCCAAGTGGCTACAATATAAATATTCTCTACAGGAATATTAACACTCAAAATAGCCAAAGTGGCTGCCCCAAAGCAAAGTGAGCCAAAATTACAGGAAGTGGAGACTACACTTTTGATCCATAAGCCAAGGCAGTGCATTCTGTGACACATCTGCTGAGAGTGGATCTAATGACCTTTCGCTCCCGGGATCAGGATGTCTTACAGCAGGGATGGACATTCTCTTTTCATCTGGGGGCCAGATTGCACTCCCAGACCAAGCCGGTGGCCCAGATGACCTAAAGGAGGCATGGCCAATCCTGAAGCTCTCACCCCATGGTGTTATCTGACCCTTCCCAATTCTCCTTTCTCACCCTTCCATTGGGAGGGAGAGGGAGGCACAGGGGAATCCCCACAGAGACTGAACTTGGGTCTGCAGAGGGGGCCACATTGGGAACCTCTATAGGTCAGGTTGGGTTTCTGGGTTGGAGGTTCCCCACCCATCTTACAGGAAGGAAACATGTTGTCAGAATGCCTCAACTTCTGTGACTTATGTCTTTTGGGTGTGAAGAATTAGGACAAAAGTAGGGTAAAATTCTCAACTGGAAAATAGATATTATGTCCAGAAGAAACTTGAAAGACCCTCTGAACTCCAATAGAAAGCAGAGACAGAAACAAAAGCTGGGGTAATTCTCCTGTCAAGATGGGGCATTGAGTTTGCTGGCCCTTCTTTCTTGCTAGCTAAATGACATAGCATTTGTAATTCTTAACATCCAGAGAGCTCCTTTAGGCACACAAAGGGACTTACACATGCCTAGAAAACATTATTTGAATGGCAACTCCCATACCAGCCACATCAAATAGCTTCTGAAAAGCAACCTTTACAAAAGGAATGAAGGTCTACTTTGAAAAAAATTAAATGCTCTTACAGTTGTGCAATGTTACTCATACTGTTTTGGATTAGAACTATAGCTAATTTGGGTATCCTTTTGAAACTCTTAAAAGCAATGCAAAGTAGACTTTTGGTACTGCCCAACAGAAAAATGTGGTATGGGAAGTGGTGGCCATGCATTCACTTCCTCTTAAATTGTCAGTGTCCCCCAAAGCAGAGTACCTCAACTTCTGATGACTTTAGCAGCAAGTCTCTGAGGGAAACATAGTACTCCGATGGAAGGACATAGTCTTCAGCATAACATATATTCAGCCTAAGCGATCCATGATCATCACTTTTAGCAGATTTATTTCCATTATCCCTTGGTTGTAGAAGGTACCTTAAAAAAAAAAGAAACTGCAAGGGTTAAGGCATATTCTGAGTGACATAACCTGATTTTGCAGTTTGTTCACAATCTACCAGGAAGGTTAGGTTTAGAGTGAAAAAAGTATTAGCTTTGCTTTTTGGGGGGGTGAAATTGAATCGGTTTATTAAGATAAATCTTGGAGATTTCTAAATAATACTTAAATGCATCTGAAATTTACTTACATGAATTATTCTTTTAAAAAATTACCATTTATAGATACTGACTCTGAGTCTTAATGGAAGCAAGGCAGGAATTAGGATACAAATGTACTAATAAATACATTTGAAATATGTATGCATATTTGGCATATATTTATGCTATAAATCAGGAGAAAGTTGCAGAAGGAGGTAGACCACAGTCCACTGATCATCCACTAGCTAATTTCTGGTGGACCACTCATTGCCTGCATGCTTGTTAAGGTGGATTTCCAGATGCACTTATGTTTTGAAGCAAGTGCACATTCAGGTTCATTTATTATGTCTTATCTGCCATTGGCAGTTAAACTAATGATGGGCAGATTCTTCACCATGCCTGCCCCCCTGGTAAATGGGCACCCCATGAGTCCCCTCATTCTCGGCAACCAGGCACTTCAACCTGGTACCAGGCTCCAAGGATGGCCAAGCAGAAAAACTTTAACTACCATCACAGCTGTGCTAAGACTTCCTGTAGAGTGCATATTTGGCCACGTAAACATGTGCTAGCGCACACTGTACACACTTCTGGATGTGGAGGAAGACCTCGTACCAGATGTAATTGTCGCTTGCTGCATCCTGCACAATATCTGTAAGTCAAGGGAGGACATCCTCCTTCAGGACAACCCCAATCTTCCATTGACCAGGGGCTGAGAACAACACTGTTGCCATTGATGGGCGGATGAATGATCCCCCACTGCTTCTGCTGAATCCAGCCTCTGTAACAGCAGCATGGCAGGAAGCTAGAGATATCCATGCAGCTATCAGTGACTGGCTCTGGTCCCATTATCCATGTGTGAGCCGTGCAAAAAGAATGTGCACATAAGGAATGTGCATAAAGAAGTGCCCTCCTCACCCCGCAACTGTTATACTTGCTAGAGCAGGGCTCTCCAACCTTGGGTCCCCAGAGGTTGCTGGACTACAGCTCCCAGAATCCCTTGCCATTAGCTATGCTGGCTGAGTATGCTGGGAGCTGTAGGCCAGCAATGTCTGGGGACCCAAGGTTGGAGAGCCCTGTGCTAGAGTAATGTAGTCATAGCCTATATAAGCACCCTTTCCCTATTAGCCCCTAGAAGCATACCTGTGGCAAGAGGGCCTCTATAATCATCCCCCCGTCACAATCTCCCGTAAGACAGAATTTCCCATCTAAGCCCCCCACCACAGTAGTCTATTAGATCCTGACTTTTCCCACTTTGCTGAATATTCCATTTTGATCCACCCTCAATGCTATGCAGTTAGGGCTGCTCTTACAGCACACCCAAATGACACCCAAACATATTGTTGCACAATAAATATATCCTTTAGAGTTGCATAGCCGTGTCCACTACATGCTTCATGGGAGTCAACAGATATAGAAAGGAGTGGCATAGCAGGAGAGGAGGGCGGGCACAGTAGAAAACCTTATCGAGCAGTCTGAAAGGAATCATGGTTTGGGAGCAATGGCAGGAAGGAAGGGTGAGTGAAAGCAGCTTAGCTAACGGGTGTGTGTGCGCTAAAAAGCAAACCGCTATCTGGGAAGTTGGAGAAGAGGGCAGAGGATGGTGAGCAAGAGCTGCTTCTATGTGTGAAGAGGTAGGGTGGGGCAGATGACTGAAATCTGCTGCTTGGGCAGGCAAAGAAAGCAGCTAATAAAACACGTAAGAGGACATGTTAAGGTTTAAAGTTGTTATTTGAAAAACAAGTATAGGCTAGTGCTGGCCAGCACAGAGCAGCAGAGGGGTGAGGAAACTTTCCATCAGGAGCTGACAAAGGCAAAACATGCCCCGGCCCGAACACACAGTGGATCAATAGTAAAAAGGCTGCTAACATAGTGAGGGAGAAAGGGATCGCGGGATGCTGATTCTGCTGCAAAGGTCTCTGGGGTACGTGCAGGGAGTGTGCGGGAGGACTAAGTTTGAAATAACCCACGACAAGCCACGGAGAGGCTGATCATCTGTCGGCACTATCACGAGTAAGCGCGCAAACAACCAATGCGCTGAGGGTTATTCGCGGGGTGGCTTAGCATGATGTGCAAACCTGTCCACAGAGTATGCCCTCTTGAAATGTAAATTTAAACTCATGTTGGTGGACTACATGGATTCTAGTTTGAAAAAAAAGTAGGCCACACAAGACTGAAGTCTGCTCATCCCTGGTGTGTGTTTGGGTTTTTTTTTTTTATTATCTGGCTACTTCCCTTTTTGATCTGCAAATATTTGTTAAGCATCAAGAAATTTCAATTTTCATCTACTTACAATTAAACACGTGAGCAATGACCAAAAATAGTGCTTTTAAAGATAACACACTGAAATTATGATGAGAAATTATCTATATATTGGTCAGCTTCAGTGTGCCAGTAGTGTATAACTATGAAGATAAAACATGTATACTGAAGTACCATTATAATGTAATGTTGTCCAAGCAAGCATAAGACTGGTGTTTGCTATTTGCAATATCCTTCCCAAACTTGTGACACACACCTATAGCTATGGGGCCTTTTCTTCATAAGAAGCCATAGACAAAAATACGTGCCCTAAGATACTGGCCCCAATTCAACTAACGTTAGCCATGACTAACAGAGTAATCACTTCCCAAGCCCTGCCAGTTCAATCCAGCCAGGGCAGGTTGTGGGCAGGCTTTTATTTGTTTCTCATCAGTTCTGTGTCCCCACCCCACCCCCATCGATCCAGGATGGTGAGGGGGCTTTTGATCCTGCAGATCAAAGGCTGTCTATGCCTTTGGAATGCCCCATTTGGATCCCTATTGCCCATACAAACACTTATGGTAGTTCCGCTGCACCCATGGAGCTTTCTACATGTGTACCAGAGCAGGGCTCTTCATGTTCTTGACCAGCCTTTGGTAGGGTTAGGAATGCTCTGCCAGTTGGGCTTAAAATTGGTTGCAACTAACTTTTTCTATTGGTTTCAATGGGCTTTCTGTCTGTGGTTTGTTTAGCATTGACTGGGTTCACACAACATGACAAGCAACTGTTGTTTCTTACCATTGCTTGTTCGTCATGTCATGTGAATCCAGTCGTAGTGACTGACCATTGTGACTTATCGTGGTTGTTAACCACAATAAGACACAATGGTCTATTCTAGGGTTTGCTTGTACCACAACTGATTGTCGTGTCATCCGAACACAAACAACACAACCTATCGTGCTACAAGCCCTAGAACAAGTGAGCCACTTGGCAAGAGTGGCCGTTGCCGCTCTTGCCAAGTGGCTGGCCACAGAACGTGGCTGACAGCTGCCCTCAAGGTGCCCAAACGGCACTAGGAAGCAGGCTTCTCTGGCCTCTGTGGTGGAGTGGATCACCCCGCCTACTTCTCTAGAGTAGACCTCTTGAAGAGGAGACGGGAGGCGGCAATCTGTTCAGGGGTTGGGGACAAGCCAGAGGGGGGGCACTTCTCTCTGTCAGACCGAGAATTGCGCCGCCCCTCTGCAAGTCTCCTGCCTGAGAGGCTTACTCTCAGAGTAAACCTCTCAGGCAGGAGGCAGAAAGCGGAATGGAGGAGGTGCTTCCTGCTGTCACTGGCACAGCAGCGCGGGTGACAGCAGGAAGCGCCTCCCCCTTCCACTTTCCGAGGAGCTCCAGTGACAGCAGGAAGTGCCTCCCTCCTCCCTGTAGCCACACCGATGACGGAGAGGAGCATCCCCCTCCACTCCACAAGCCTCCTGCCTGAGAGGTTTACTCTCTGAGTAAACCTCTCAGGCTGGAGGTGGTGATCCACTCTCCGCTGCTGCTCCATTCACAGAGCAGCCATGGAGAGTGGAACTGGCACCCCCACCTCCTGCCTGAGAGCAGACCTCTCAAGGAGGTGGTGGGAGGCTCCCCCCTCCCTGTCACGCTTCAGGGCATGAGCCCTGTTTGCGCAACAGGGAGTTTTTGACAGCTGTGGTGAGCTGAACTTGGCTCGCTATCGCAGCTGTCAAAGAGAGGAGCCTCATTCCACCCCGTGATGTCCCCTGGGATATCGCTGGGAGGAATGAGGGGGAAAGAGAGGGAGGGAGCAAAGCAACCACAATAAACCTGATCATCTGTCGGGCTCATCGTGGTTGCTTTGTGTGTTCCGGCAAAGGGCAAACAATTGTAGTAACTTACCACAATTGTTGCCATGTTGTGTGAACCCGCCCATTATGTCAAAACCAGGAATTCTGGCTTCTCTCCTCTAACAAGCCAGAGAAATAACTCAAGAACAATTTCTCTTGCTTGTCAGGGGAGAGAGAAACCAGAGTTCCTGGTTTGCACATCATGGCAAACAGCCAGGTGTATCCTGCGTTATTTAGCCACTCCTGCTTGCAGCAGGAGCAATTGGGAGCAATCGTTCACGACAGCCCAATTTAAAAAAATGTGGTTTGTTGTTATGTGCAAACGAGGCCAATGAGAGACCTAAACAAGACAAAATTCAGCTGGACTGGAATCAATAAATGGCACTAAAGGACAGAACAAGCTATTTAATCTTGAAGGAAACAATTGGTAGTGTGACTGCTTGGTATCCAGTTACAGCACTTTTAATAATGTCATACATACTTCAAAAGCTGTACTTCGTTTCAACAGTGTGACAAGTGGACTTTTGCCCAATTTCTTACCATGCTTGGGAGGAATCACTTCCTAACATCTTTACAGGAATCTTAATTTCTCCTAGGAAAAGGTCCTGCACCAAGTTACCATTGTTCCATAAGTCAACCCTGAAAGTTCAACCACAGTTAATTATTTACTTTTGTAAGCATCATAATCAACTTCCATATAATTTTTAAGAGGAGTCATCTGATTTAATGTCATCACGTAGAGCGCCACACCAACTCAGCATGCACACAAACAAGGTTATAATCTCACACCCAATAGTTTCTTTAAGTTAAGAGGAAGAAAATGTCTTATTTCTGTAAAAGGCAACCATAGGAAGTCAGCATAGTAGTTAAAAATGAGGCTTTATCAGTAAGATAAAAGCAATACTGGATGATATTGAGACACTCAAAGAAAAAACAAGTGACTACGATTTTCTTTTCAGGCATTTACAGTTCATTTTATTAATACTCTTTTTTAATTGTCATTCTGACTGAACTGCAACACTTCAATGACACATGCATTGATTTAAAAGCCAAAACAGCTCAAGTTCTCACAACCTAAAAAGCTGTAAGACTCCCAAAGGCATGCACTCTGTTTGGGTTGTTGAGTCTTACCTCACCGATATTTCTGTTAAGACAGCACATATATTAAGAAGGAAAAAAATAAAATCCATTGTGTTGTGGCATGACTGATGTATCTTTTAGAGAGGCAAGGGAACATCTAATGTAATATTAACTTGGGTATTCGAAACTATCCTACAGATGAAGTTTAGTTGAAACCAGGTTAAGAAAGAAGCTATTCCTTATCCTCAATTCAGATGACAGTACCTTCTCCTCAGGATTCTAATGCAGCGAGTTCAGGAGTGGAACCTGGGTTCGTCCACTCCCTCCCTGCTCCCCTCCTAAGGTATACCATTTCTCCGCAGCAAAGAAGGCCAGAGAGAAAGTATGCAAATCCCAGGCCAGCTTACAACAATTTGACTGCAATCCCTTTGCACTCCTACTTCGGGGGTCAGTGCCACTGAACTTAATAGGCCTTACTTCTGAGTAGACATGCATAAGATTGCATTATTAGTTCTAAATTAATATAGAAAATAATACTCTAGTCAAATAATTTTGAATATGCTATAATTGCTTTACAGTTTGTCTTCCCCCACCCTGCAGTTGGAGTTTCTTTATCTTGACCATTTTCAGTAATCATTGAATAACTTTTTACTTGCATTATAAAAAGCACTGACTGTTTTGTATGAAAACAGCAAAATTAGTATTAATATGCTAAAGAATATACCTGACTTCCAGCTTCTCGATATCCTCCTCTTCCACCTGAAACTGTGACTTTTTGGTGTAACTACTGGACCTGGTTACCTGTAAGTAAAACTCAAAGTAATGTTTCTCCTTTTGTATTAACCATTTAATGCCCATTTTGAAATCTATGTCTTCCTAATAAATATTACTCATTAACTAGGAAAAGAATCAAGGTTTAAATAAAAAACATTTCCCAATATATCCTGAAATACAAGAGAGGCAGTCATCTTTAACATATATTTAGAGATTTGGAACTTCAATTGCCCCATCTATGATCTGGCTCTGGACTAATAAAACATTCAAGGTTTAGAAGCTAGTAAAGGACCACAGCTAGCATCCTTCCATTGAGGCCTGTATAGGCTTCTACAGCATCAACATAGAAACTACCATCAGCAATGCTCTTTTGATGGCTGGCCTGTAGTTTTGATGCCTACCTTGCTCTTCAGAGGATAGCATCATCTCTCTCCCCCTTGCATAGTATTCTAAAGGGTGGCATAACCTTGCCTGGAGTTAGTCCCTTCTCCCAATGGTAGCTTTGAAGGAAAAGGGAAGGGATTCTCACTTGTGTGAGGAAATGTCAGGTGTGGAAAATGAAAATCACCAGACACCAGTCATGTTAGAAATTAGCTTCTTCTGTTTACCTCCAAACTCCTGAAGCATGTTGTTAACTCACACTGTTTTGACTTTCTTCTTACAATCTAGCTTCTGCCCTCGCTAAGATCATCTTCCCAAATTATCCATCCAAAGGTCTCTACCCCAGATCTCCCCCTCTGTCCAGCTCTGCTTTTCCTGTCTGATACATGTATTTGGATATCCTACCACTTTCTCAAAATGAACATATCTCCGAAACTGGACTACTTATCTTTCCTCCCTAGCATTCCAGTCCTCAATCACATAATTAACATTCACTGAGTTATTCGTTTATTTACTATATTTTGAATCTGCCCAATAACAAATGTTAACCAGGAATATCTGTAATTTATGGTTTAATTTTCTGTTTTTATTTTGTTTAGAATTTAGATTGTATATTGCTTTTAAACTCATGTTGACAGCTGCTGGGTGGTTGTTATTGGATTAAAAGGCAGAGTATAAATGTTTACATAAATAAATACAACCTGGAATTGACTTAATTCTTCTCTTCCCTATGTTCTCCACATTAGATCAGTTGCCCCCTGTACTACATTTAAAAAAAGAAAAGAAAAAAGGAAGCCTATTGCTCTATGACATGTCAACTAAAATTCTGGTTCTCTCTCTGGTATTCTCCTGCCTTGACTACTGCATCCTTCTTTTTCGCCCTCCTTTTTAATATCTCAGTTATCTCATCCTCTATCTAAAATTCCTCTGCCACCATCACTCAGACTGCGCGACATCCCTAACCTACCTACCTCACAGGGTTGTTGTGAGGATAAAATGGAGAAGAAGATGATTATGTAAGCCGCCTTGGGTTCCTTGCAGGAAAAAAGGCGGGGTATAAATATAATAAATAATAAATAAATAAATCCCTCCTCCAGCTCCTTCCCTGGTTTCCCATTGTTTCCTCACTGTCCTCTATGCTTGGAACTCCCTCCTTGAACATGAATATGGTACCAGCTCTCTTTGAAAATTTCTACTCAAACCCCAGTTTTTCTGTGAGGCCTTTGGCTTAAACCAATTCCTATTCCCATCTTTTGCCCTCATTCATCACTCACCATCCTTGCCTTTCCCTCCCCTCCCTTGTTTTCTCCATTAATTACTTTAGATGGTAAACTCTTTGGAAGAAGGGAGCCTATTTTTGCCTGTAAGGCACCATGTACACTAATGTAATTTTTTGAAAAATGCTTCATAATTAGCACGTAGGTAGATAACAGAAAAGAAGCTTAAAACAGCATAAACTGACAGGCAACACACCAACAGGTTATTTTGATAGGAAATTAGTTACCTCAAAATAAAATGTTTCATTAAATTGTGGATTGCTTGTTTTCTTCTTTACCTTTGTCTTCTTTTGGTCATTCCTGTTCCAATATGGTACAGTTTTACCATACAGAACATAAAACATACAATTATAAAAATACTGTATAGATATGAACAAACTACACAGTTAAATAATATTTTTATGGAAGACTTATCTTCAAACTAGAAGGCATTTTTGGTAAACTGAGTGCATTACTGATCACTCGAACTTGAGTAGCCCCACTGAAGTCAATGTGAGTGTTAAATATTTGGAATAGCTAGGTATCTGCATACAAAGTGGCATTTTTATATATGACTCAGGGATGGGCAACATGTGGCCTGCAGGCTACATGCAACCCCCGTGGCTGTTTTTGCAGCCCCCATTTCGATCCGCTGCTGCTGTGACTGAAATTGTGCCATCAGCAAAACTGCAGTGAAACAAGGTGCTTGTTTCCAAGTAGGACTGTGCTCCTGGAAGTCTTGCAAAAGCACAATGTCTACTTGGAAAGAAGGTACACACTCCACACACCTTGTTTCCTGTGAAATCGCTCCAATTTTGGTCACCACCAAAGTACATTTGGTGGTGAGTTCCGGGGGGGGGGGGAATGAACCCCCGACCCCTAGATGTTGCCCATCCCGGATATATGCCCATATATTACTTTCATTTTATTTTCCGTTTTTGGCCACTAACAACTATGTGCAATGGGAATTTTAAAAGCTGCTTGTGGTGTGTTTTTGTGGGACGGTGATCAGAAAAAAAAGAGTTAAAGTCCTGATGTATGCCGAGAATTTCAAGGGTGATTTAGGATCATGCAAATATCCACAAAAGTAATGCCTTATGTACTACAGTCTGAAGTGGACCAGAAACATCAGTAACCATCATTTGCCTATCATACAAAGCATATACACACTTATCTGTTGGCATTTTTCATACTCTTTTATCCACTGCCAATTTCATATATGTTGAGACACAGCAGATTTCTTCAGATGCTCCTCTCGTGCACTGGACTGTGTTGGGGAGAAGCTGGGCCATGCTGAATAGCCCCTCCCCAACATCTGTTCATACAGCTGTATGTGTGAAGGCTTCCACACAACCTGAAACCGTGTGTACATGGTTCCAGATCATGTGGAATGCCTTCATGTGTACAGCTGTACTCAAAAAAGCTTCCTCCCAGTAGACATTCATAGTGTACGCGTAGATGCTAGAGGATAGGCTACTCAGCGCACCAAACATCAGCAGAAGGTCTAGTTGGCACGGCCCTGCTCCCCATTCACAGATTGGACCAATGGATGAGGGAAACATCTGAAGAGGACTAGTGTAGTCTGGTGATTAAAGTGCGAGGCTAGGACTTTAAATCTGTTCACTCATGAATATCAATGGGTGACCTTGGTTGGACTAGTCAATCTTTCAGCCTCATCTACTTGGCAGGGCTGTATAATGGAGGTGGGGGCTAAGAATAAGCACTCCGTGGAGGAACAAATGGATAACAATGAAATAAAATTAATGTATACATTAATGAATGCAGCAATGACTAGCATTCCTTAATCCAAATAACCCCATGTATTGAAATAAGCATACTAGTTTTTTAAAAACCTGCTCCTGCCTTACCTTAAAATTTGACATAGAAGGTGCATAATATGCAGAGCAATAAGAAAGGCAGCATTAGTCAGGAAATATATTAAATTCTTCCCAAAGCTGTATTAACACCATATTCCATTGCTTAATGACATGTATATACATTAATTAACTGAAAATTTGTGCACTGAGTCATTCACATATGAATACCACTAAGTATATCTCAGTCCCATTTTACTATATTACACTTAGGCAGCTTCAATACAGTTTAAACAATTACCTTGAAGGGCCCACAACAGATACTGTAGCATAAGGGTCACAATTTTGTCCATTGATAAGAGGCAGTCCATGACATTCTTTCAAGCTAGAGTTAAAAAAATAAAAATGTAAATTAATCATGTTGCACAATTATAAACATTTGTTTATAATGTTTCATGTCTGATGGATAAAAAGGCATTGTGTTAATGTAGATTCTACATATTATCTTTTTTTATGTCTACTCTAATGGGCTTCCCATTCAGAAAATAGTTTTCATTGCAATGCTAATCCTAATGCCAGCTGGCTAAAATTCAGGCCCAGACTATACATTACATTCTTCACAGGGATCAGCAAACCCATTGTCAGTTTTCCACCCTCCAGCAGTAACATTTATCAACATTAGCTATGTAATTCCAAATCAACAGGTACTGAGTTTCCATGCATCTGTTCCATATCATTGTGCTAGCAGGGAAACTCACTACGTGCTGCATATTGCTACATTTTACAGCTGAGGGCTGAACAGATCACAACATGGATTCTGAAACCTATTGCACCTAGGGCATCAGACTGAAGATTTTCATGAACAAAAGCACCCTGGAAGCAATCAATTCCTTGATATGCTTAGGGCGCAATCCTATGGGGATGCCCATAACTCTCAGAACTCAGAGGATTACGGGCATCCTATGGGAGGTGGGAGGAGCACGGAGGCAAAGGTCACCTCCATGCTCCTCTCGCTTTGCAAAGCACTTAGATTGGAGCGGGAAGGAAGGAGCCTGAGGCGCTGCCAGGATATATTGTATCTCAGCTGCTTCGGTCTCCTCCCCTCTCCTGAAATGCCCACAAAAGCCCTTCCTCAATTTTGCTATTATGACCTTGGAGAAACAGCTGCGAGGGAGGGAGGGGGATTAGAGTGTGGATCCCCAGCTATGAGGTCAGAGCAATTTTCCGACTTTGGATCTGGGAATCCAAAAAATCCTATGGCCGTCTAGACGCTGTCTAGTGGCCATAGGATTGCACTGCTAGTAAACAAAACAATTTGCAGCCAGACTTATTGCCTGATCCTTTGAATTGCTGAGTCAACACAGCAACAGTGCGTACGAGTAGGAACAAGGGCCCTTCCACTGGTACAATAGCACAACTGGCCAGGATTATATTAGCAATGTTCAACAATGCTATTAATGATAAGACCATGAGGACAAATAATGTTTTTATTTACAGATAGGCCTATGAACATGCTCAAACTGCTCTCTATTCAAGGTATGAAGACAGTCAAGCTGGGTGAATCACATCAGTTACAGGAAATCAAGAACAGATGTATTTAAGAGTTGGGTATTATAATTGATTTACCAATTTTGTGGGAGCCTGTCTATAGCATGGTTGGGCAGAAGGTGAATCAGCATCTACTGGTACTGCTCTAGCTGAATTGCTTTCATTTGCAAGTGTCTGACTCTCAATAGTTGAATAGTAAATTTGAAAATTTACAGAATATTCTCTGACATGGCTGACCTTTTGTTTATTGCTCATCTCTCAACCTCAATGTTCGTCATCTGTAAATTAGGAGTATTACTTGGCTGCCTTTGACCCAGTGCAGGTCTGCTGGCTGATTTTAGAGTTGTATTAAAATTGCTGATCTATAATTAAGTAACTCAGATGTAGATTTGCACTTCTGTATCCCTGTGTGTAGCTCTGCAGGTTGGATGGGGACCCCTCCAGCCTGGTAGCTTCTACCCCTGGCCTCACCCCCACTACCGTAAGAGGAAAAAGCTCTTATCTCTGATCAGCAGCTAATCGAAAATATTTTTTTCCCCTGCTTAGCACTGAAAAAGGCTCCCTTTCTCAGTGCTTAGCAGGGGAAAGCATTTATAGTTTTTCCCTGCAGGGCAGAGGGAGCAGGGCCAGGGGGAAGGTGCTTAGTGATTCATTCCTGCTTCCTTTTGAGCCTACTTACACCGAAATAGACATAAAAGGCTTGCTGTGCTTACACTGAGTAGACATGATGCCTTACATGTGAGTAGACATGATATCTGAAAGTGCTGCTGATTCTTTCCTGCTTACTTCTGAGGGTTTATTTACTTACAAAATTTATAAACTGCTCTACATCTAAAAAAAATTCCCTAGTAGTGAATAGTGAAGGAAATAAATAACGCAAATATTTAAAATCAAAATCAAGTTATATCAATAAAACTGACTGGTCATTCAGGAGAAGCTTGTTAGGGAATTCCACAGAGAGAGAGCCAGTACACTAAATGCTCTACTCCAAGTAGACTCTAAACAGACCTCAGGTCCATATGGAACCACCAGGAATAGCTCATCGAATGACCTCAGTGACTGAGCAGGTTGACAGCACAGAAGGTTCACTCTCACATGCAGAGGCTTGTCCTGCATGCTCCTCATGCTTACTTCTGAGTAGACATGCAAAGTCTTGATATTTGGGATGCTATCTGAAAGTGCTGCTGATTGATTCAGTTCTCCTTACTTCTGAGTAGACGTGCAGAGCCTTGTCCTGCTTATTCATGAGTATATATGATTCTCATGCTTATTTTTAAGTACACATGCTATTTGAAAGTGCTGCTGAGTGATTCTTTCCTGCTTCTTTTTGAGTAGACACGGGGCTCATGCTTACTTCTGAGAAGACATGCTTACTACTTTAAAACTGTTAACAATGGAAGGGGGGGTTAGCCCCACCAACCTTTGCTTTTGGCTGTAAATTAACTGATGCCAATTAATTTTTGGATTATCTAATTTTTGGCAATGCTTCCTTCCTGTGAGTGACCTGTGAATGTGTAAGATGAGTTCTGACATCCTGTGAAACTGGTGTGATTGCTCAGCATTTCACAAAGCTTAATTACATTTTCCTTCTAAACGGTCATCTCTGACTGGTTTATGCAAGCCTTTCACCCCGCTAGCTAGCCAACAGGGACTGGCTCACATCCAAAGTGATTGGTCCTTCCCTCTTCCAGTTGAACTAGCTTTGTCTGTTAAAAGGCTGAGTTGGTAATTTCAAATGGTTATGGAGATAGTGTACCAAGGAAAAGGTTTAGAGTAGGGATAGGCAACCTAGTGGCCTCCAATGTTTTGGACTACAGCTCCCATAATTCCAAACCATGGCCATGCTGGCTGAGGCTGAAGGGAGTTGTAGCCCAAATCATCTGGAGGGCACCAGGTTACCTATCCCTGGTTTAGAGTGTAGAGGAAGCCAGGGCTTCCTTTTACTTCATGCCGCCTTTGTTCTTAGATGAAACAGGTGTCTGTAACCATTTTTTTAAAAGATGGGCTAGACTTAGGACTATTCTTTGCAACAGTGTGCCTGTCTAGCCAGAACCATCATGAGTTAGGTATGTAAAGTGTTCATTTTTGTTTTATTTTTTTGGACTTTTCTTCCTTACTACCTATATTTTTTTTGCTTACTTTGAATGCCATGTAAACTCAGATTTCTTTAATTACATTTTTAAAAGGTCACGTCTGACTGAGGTTTAGTGTACGCTAACCTTACACTACTTGTGATCAATGCTACTATGAATTTGAACAATTCCTAAAGAAGGGGATACTTTTATAAGTGTCCTGAATTCCCCATAATTATTGATTCTTTAAGACGTGGCCTAACAGCTTGAATATTGACAAATAGTAACAGCTGTTCAAGTTGGTTCTTTCTGCTATAACAGTCCCAGATCCACAGATGCTTTTATTAACATTGTGTATACATTGTAACCAAATGACTGCCCGTTGTGAGGCTAACAGCCCTTTTTTAAACTATGCAAGTCTAATTCTTGCATCGTTCTTGTGGAGCAACAGCAGGGTGGATTGCTGAAAATGTATGCTTCTTGCAGCATACATTTGATACAGGGAGTCAGGTTGGAAGAGCACTTATCCAGTACTGCTGGCAGCAGCAGGCCTCAGCATGGAGGTTAAGTAACTAAAAACTGAGCTTTTGCAGGTGATCAGGCATTGGGTTGGGAGCCAGCTTGTGGTCATTCAGCCCAGCAAACAAGGAAGAGGCAGCAGAAGGAAAATGGAACCATGTGCATAGCATGCTTGCTTGCCCACTCATCATTTCCTTCAAAAGTGCCCCACTTGTGTGATAACACCATTGTGTGTACTGCTTGTGTGTTTGGCATGGGGTGGATAGCCAGAAACTTGTCTGGGGACTTGTAGTATGACTTAGTTACTCCATCCCTAATAATTTGTCCACTCTTATATGTGACTGAGATAGTGATTAAATCCAGATACAGAGTGGAGAGATCTTTCATTCACTTTGGGAAGAGACAGAATTGCACTATTAGGGAAGGAAAGAATGCGTGCATGTTTACTCAAAGCATGCAGCACTGAGTTCAATGGGATATACTCCTAGGTAAGTGTACATAGAGGGCGGCAGCAGGTAAGTTGCAGAGTATCTTTCCTATATTTGCCACAATTTGCACAACCTTAAACTTGCCTTTTTTCCCAACTGTATCTTGCTGAAACTTAAGGAGATCCTCACAGTTCTTCAATATTCAGTATTGGCAATATGCTGACGGCTGCTAGGATGACACTAGCAAAAATTAGAACTGGCTCAGTAGTCTGATTATTAATAACTGGCCGAATAAAACATGGAATATCATGTATAGATAACCTGACTAGTTATAGCTGTCATGGGGAAATACTGGCTCAGAAAAAAATCAATTTGAGAACCTTTTATTATCTATTGCCATTAAGGGGTGAGGGTTGCAAGGTACCCAACAAGTATTTATCTGATTAAGCCAAGAGATTGTGTGAACTAGCTCTTGAAAGGCCCTCAACATGCAAGGCAACATCTTCCCAGACTTAGTCTAAACCCTGGATCTGTTGCACATCAATCAGCAAGCTGCTAATATCTATTAGTTTAAGTCCATCAGCTTTTGTTTGGCAGGCATCTTTTTCTCCATCCCCACTCACTCTTCCGGAGTTGAATCCACTCTGCCTCCTTCCTTCCTAATAAGAAAACTAAATCCCATTAAGTACCATTCAGTGGTACTTCTGAGTAAACATCTACATCACTCCAATGGACTGTCTGTGTATGTATACGTGAAGATGATTGAAGATGTAGTGCACTATACTTTATTGCCCTTCATATAATGCCCGTAGAGACCGATTGTAAAGAACTCTAAGCCAGGGGTGCACAACCTCTTTCAGCCTGAGGGCTGAATTCCATTTCAGAGAAGCTTTGGGGGGCATGCACTCCAGTGGTGAGTAGGGCCAAAGTTGCCAAAATATCAGCATATTTAGCTTAAAGCTCTTATAGCCAGTAACTAAGCTTTAGGAGAGGCATTTCAACCTTTTAGAATAAGGAAAAAACTGCACAAAACCCAGAAAACCACAAAATGATTGGTGGTTCGAGAACCCCAGAGGGCTGGATTAGGACCCTGGGCCTGAGGTTCTGGACTCCTGCTCTAAGCCATGAATATTACAAATCTTTCTCTGTTGTCTGACCATGGTAAATATGACCATAAGTATGTACATCTGTTTGCTCAAGCAGCACAGAAAATTAGTACAGTAATACCTTGGATTACAAGTAACTTGGTTTGAGAGCATTTTGCAAGACAAGCAAAATTTTTAATATTTATTTATTTATCTTTTACTTGATATACAAGCATCGTCTTGCAATACAAGTACTGTAGTACGGCTTAAATTAAAAATCTCTGTACAAATTTTTTTTGGGGGGATTTCGTTTTGATATAAGAGTGTTTTGGATTACAAGCACCTTTCCGGAACGAATTATGCTCTCAATCCAAGGCATGACTGTATACAATACTTGTATCTCATTTTGGAGACCTCATTTTAAAATTTCATTTGAGTAGTAGAGTGTAAGTCAGGGGTGGGCAACCTGTGTTCCTCTAGATGTTGGACTGCAGCCTCCATCAGCCCCATCCAGCATAACCGATAGACAGGAATGCTGGTAGTTGTAGACAAAAAACATCTGGAGGACCACAGGTGGCTTAGCCCTGGTGTAAGACCAGATGATACAAAAGGTTAAAAATGTGATGTCTCTGAATGAAGTTGTAGTGTTCAGCTTGCCTATTGAGGCTTGCACCAATAAAATATTTTTTTAAAATATAGTTTGGCTGTATTATACCATTAAATGTGTGATCTATGGTTTAATGATGGGGGCAAATTCAGACTGTGGAAATTTGGAGACTGTGGAAATTTGGAGACTGAAGTCCCACAGTTCAGAAAACCTTCCCCAACACAGGCCAAGCTCAAACACTCTCAATGTATTTATTATTAACATTTATATACCCCCTAAAAAGCCTTAAAGGTGGTGAAGCCTAGCCTGAACCTACTCCTGGAGGCAGTTGCAAAAGAGTTGGGGGAGGTTTAGCAGTTGCTACAAGCAGGAGAGACCCTGTAGAATTCATTGTTAAGACCTATGTACTCAAGCATCATTTCTGCCAGAGTACATACCTCCAAAGTTAGGCTTGCAGGCAGAGGAAAATACAAAATTCCATGCAAACTGGCAGGAAATAGCAACCCTGAACATGCTCAAGCATCTGAACTTTAAGGATGAGCTTACAAGGCATCCCCTGTCCGTAGCAACGCTTCCCTGCTGGCCATTTCTCCCTCCACAAGATAAAGTTTGCTTGGGCGAATGCACAGAAAAACTGACAGGATAGCTAGTCCCCTGTAGCTTTGTTTTTTGAGGGTTTGAAAAGACCAGTTTTTCCCAAGAAAGCTTGGAAAAAATGAATTATGAGGTCATCAGTTACTAATTACTAAACAAACAATTAAAGGCCACTGAAATTGCAAAGCGATTTGCTTGGAAACATTCTTGGCAGTTTTTGACTTGTCCCTTGTAGACAAGGTCCCTAAGGCAGTTTCATTCTCAGCAGTTTTAATTACTCCCCTTTTTCATAAGCAAGCAAAACTAGAATAAGAATTGATAAATGTTCTTACTGTACTACTAGCTGCTGGCACACTGATCCATTATCTGTAATCAGTTCATTCAGTTTTAATTCGAGGTGAACTTTTCCCTGTCAATAAAAAAAAAAGTCAGTTGAAAGAATTTGTGTCAAATCATATCTCTTGGCATACAACAAATAAAGCTCTACATGCTTTCAAAATGTTTTCTGATCACTATTACGCTATAAGGTGACAGAAGTGCTCGCAAAAAAACCTGATAGTACTTCCACGTAGGGATAATACCCAAAGTACTACTGCTTTTGCCTTTTGTAGATTCCTGATTAATTTCAACCATGGTGCAACCTTGCTAGCCAAAGAGGTTCCACTGTACATCTTGAAGCGAAATGCTAGCAGAGTTCTGCACAGAAACATAACTATAGCTATATCTCTTCTACCTTATACATTAAAAAGCTTATAACAGGGAAGCTCACAATCCATATAAAGAGCTTACTACGCTAGAATAGTACATTAACCCTGTTTCCCAAGAGCAGAATCACATATCAGTCACCTTCTCAGGCTGACCCTTACCAATTATGTTTGCCACTTTGGCAAAAAAAATGCTGACATGGCCCTTTCATTCTCTGTGGCAAAACTCACAAAATGAAGTTAAGGGTGTCAAGAAGCCTGCAGACAGGAATGACTCAGTAATTTGGGTTTTCAAGAAGTTTTTGACATTTATCTTCAAAGTCTAAGAGAACTTAGTCATGGGATAAAGGACATGAACCCTATCCTACATTAGCAATTGTCTGAAAGACAATTAGCCAAAAATAGGAATAGAATATTCGAAATGGATAGTAAAAAACAGCAGGCCTCAGAGAATATATATTGGGATTAGTGTTATTTAACCTACAAATTATGCAGTCAGGGATGAACAAAAAGATAACTAAATTGGCATAACTGCAAATAACAATTCACATATTTGCCTCAATGTATGAGAGCACTAATATTACTTACACACACACACACACACACACACACACACACACAGTCACCCTGAAATGGCAAACAAATGAAAATGAAGTCAAAACTGGAATGCTTAAAGGACAGGCTTATCAATGGCAATTAAAACATGGATAAAGGGAACATCCATGTTCAGAGGTAGTTTAACTCTAATGTCAGATGGGAAACAAAACAAAGGATCATTATCACAATCACATCCTGCCTGTAAATGTCCCAGGGGCATGTGATCAGGGTTCAAAATTCACCCAAGGCAGAGAGTTGGATTAGATGGGTCTTGGGTTTGATCCAGCAAAGGAACAGTTATGTTCTTAGTATACAGAACCTTAAATCTGGGAACTAAGACATAAACATGGCTTTTCAGGCGGGAATATGGGGTGGGTTAGGATTTTTACGTTTTGTACTGTTTTTAATTGTGTTTTATACTGTGTGTGTGTGTGTGTGTGTGTGTGTTCCCCTCCCCTTTCTTGTATTTTATTAGATTGTACATCGCTCAGAGTGGCTGGTTGTCAGGCCAGATGGGCGATTCATAAATATAATAAATAAATATGATCAGTTATACAAGTGTTCTGGCATTACAGCAATTGTTAGGTGCATTTCAACAAACTGTTGAATACTCTTCAACAGAACCTTCAATCTGTAGGTTCATTCTAACACACTCTTTGAATCCAAATACTCTACCATTTAGGGTGGAAACAGAGCAGGAAAGCTTACCACGTAGTATCTAACTCCAGGAGAACTCGATATTGTAAGCTTACATTACCATAATTACCTTGTTCTCCCCTTTCCTGTCCCCCACTGAAAGTCTGCTAATGAAAGATTTACTGTATAGGTGCTACAAATGACTGTCTTACCACAGTTACAGGTAACATACTGCTTTTAAACAGCTGGGTGGTACCCAGTCATCTGATTTCATCATCCAACTGAGAGTGGAAAGTCATCCAGTGTATTACAGATAACACTTCCACTCCAGCCTAACACCTAGCACTTGCTTAATAAAAATAAGCTAAGAGCAGGCAACTTGTTTAGTAGCAACTGCCAGGCAGATGGCTATGACTGACTGACTAGTTGTGTGTGAGCAGGATTTACATATCACTGCCATGAACTTGGCAGGTGTCAAACAAGTGCTAGACATGCTGCATTTATTTTGCAATATTTTTATATAGAAAATTGTTACCCTCTAATGTGGAAACTCTACAAATATGCTCTTACTTCAAACTTAACTTACAAGATTAATTTTGGTATTACATGTATACAAGATTTTCTACTCAGTTTTCCCATTATCAGATTTTTACATTATCAGGATTTAAGAGTTATGATTGCTTCTACATGCCAGCAAGTTTTTAAAAATGGAAAATGAACATGTACACACTATGTTTAAATGAAGATTCCTCCTAAAAATCTTCAAGAAGGACCTGATGCTTTTCATAGAATCATAGAATAGAAGAGTTGGAAGGGGCCTATAAGGCCATCGAGTCCAACCCCCTGCTCAATGCAGGAGAACAGATGTGGGCAGCCCAGGCAGTCACCCATCCAAGCACTGACCGGGCTCATACCTGCTTAGCTTCAGCATTTGGCTTGCATTATGTGCTCTTGACGCCATTTGTAAATATCTAAATCTTAGCCTCAGAATAGCTTTAGGCAAGGAAGGCTAACCTATGCAACAGCTTCATAATTTTCACTCTTAAAAAATGGGATTGTGTATGCACTCAACCATGGAAATTAATTGCTAGCAGTATTATGTGTCTGCATGTATACACCCTAAGCAAGATAGGCTTGTTATTTAGGAAGCAATAAATAAGTCACTGCCAGAACACTTCCGGACTCAAACAATGAGCATCTCTGTAATTAACTGCTATTAGTGTACTGTAGATGCTTTCAAATATGCTTTAGGACAGGGATGGGGAATTTGTGGCCCTCTAGATGTTATTAGTCTGCAAACCCCATCATTCCTGACCATTGGCCATGCTGACTGGGGACGATAGGAGTTGCAGTCCAAGAATATCTGGAGGACCACAGGTTCCCCATCCCTGCTTTAGCTATTCAGCCTGTGAATATACCAAGCGACAGTTGTCTGAAACAGTTCAAATCCTAAAGGCTTGTGAAAAGCACTGCTCTCCTGAAAAAAAAAAATACAGTAGAAGACACATCCAGAGACAATTAAGCACATACTTAAGTTTCTCAAGTCGAATGGGTCTTGTAAGGGCCTACCTTTGGCTGAATTAGGCCCATGTTTTCCAATCTAGGCTGTACTCAAGCTTAAACAGGTCTAGTTGCTTCACTGTGTATTAAGTGTATACAATTGTGCTGACAAGTAAATAAGGCTGCAGACAACATACACAGGATTTGGCATCTCAAGAGTCTCAGATCTTTTACTAGGGAGTTTCCAGCTCACTTTTTAAAAGTAGCTACTGGAGAAAAGTAACTTGGAAACGTGTCTAGTTAAGGCACTGGAAACAAGAGATGCTGAATACTGTTTTGATTTGATTACGGTACTTCACCCAATTTGTATTGTTTATAGTTGCTCTTCCATTTTTCCATCTAAGTCTCCTCTAACCATCACTTTAGATATTGTAACACAGGCTGGGAAAAACCCCAGAATGTCTAGGTGAGACACAGTGAGAAATGTCTTTGTTAGAGGCTCATTCTGGCAGAGACATTCCTTCAAGTATCACACCCAGATCTCAATTCTACACAGTTTAATACAAAGCTAGTTTGCTTTGCCTACAACCAAGTCCAAAATATTTACTTGGAAATTCTAACATTCAGCTGCATGTTTGCCATTATTACACAACTTACAGCATGATTCACAAATGCCAGTACTATTTTAAGGACAACTAGAACTGCTGCGTAATCAAGAAGCTGTTACAAAAAGCTTTATAGGGGATCTATATAATCACTCAAATGAAACTGTACACCTCTGATATATCAGAGATGCTGAAAGAGAAAGGAAATCAACTATATCAACAGATGTGTTGCCACGCATAGGGAAATGAGAATTATAACCTGTTTTTACATGGATAAATTAGACTTTTCTTTGTCAACTATGCTCTAAATAAAGACTGAAAATGTTTACCCTACCCCAACCGCAAAATGCTATAAGCCTCTCTGAGAAGGGTCAAGATTACTAAGAACTAGCTAGCTACACAGAGGCAGTATGTTGCTGAGGGATCACCATCAGACATATGAGCCCTACTTTCTCTGCTCTCCCCCATGCCCTGCCAAACTTGGTATGCACAGTTAGTGCACCACACCACTCCAGGGAATGAATTACCTTCTATTTACACAATACTTTCACATTTATTCAGTTTTACCTGAACCTCTGAATTAGAATCAACAGGCTGAAGTATAAACCATGTTTCCTTGCCAGAATGTATGTTCAAGTCTTCCTTTTTGATAGCTACTTTACCTAATGGAGGAAAAATAAGTCAGATATGAATGCAATCACTTATTGGAAAGTATTAGCCAAGTGAGTGAAAGTTTTACCTGAAAGCTGAGCTTATTTTTTAACTGACACTCCTCTTTTAACAAAAAAATATTTATATATCTCTTGCATAGCTCTAGAGAAGATTGCAAAAGAATCATACGAGCATTCCCAAACCTGGCACCCTCCAGATGTTTTGGACTACAACTTCCAGCATTCCAGCCCACTGCTGGCTAAGGCTGATGAGAGTTGAACTCCAAAACATCTGGAGGGCACCCATCTGTGGAAGGCTGCATGACAATGTATATCCTAAGCAATTTTCCTCAAATGCAATCCAGTAACAGGTGCTTGGGGGCAGGGTGTATGACTATCATTGTTTGAAACTGAATGACAACCAAAGTTTTAGAATAAGATGCCTGCCTGTGGGACCAGTGGATCATTTGGGAACTCCTGATATAGCAAGACTGATGACTGCTGAGAGGGGGTGAGTCTGGTCAATTATCTGGAAGGAAGACCACATGTAAGAAAGAATAAGAAATTATATATATTTAAAAGAATAAGATGACTGCCTATGGTTTTGAATTATTCCACCTTTAATGAAACAAAATCACTGAATGTTAACTTTTCAAATTAAAAGATGTGGTTTCTTACCTATACGCAAGTCCCTCTGTAGAACATTTTTCTCATAAATGTAGAATGATAAACACTGGAATATCCTTGGTATTTCAAAGTAGAACTCTTCTCCAAAAAATGGGCTGGGGGGGGGGGGGGGAAGCAAAATAACTCATTATATTGTAACTAGCGATCTGCATCCAATTTGCCTGAAGTCCAAGTCAATTCAAGCCCCTTTGGACAGTTTCTGGTGCTTCCTGAAGACAAGTGGGCTTCTCTCCAATGCGTCCGGAACTGAAGCTGGACCTTGCACAAGGCTTTGCTCACAATTTGGCTATGGAAAGGCAGATAGCGTTTCTCCAAAAATTGTGTTTCTTTTCCCCCCTCTAAACAATGATGGGGGGGAAGGGAGGGAGTGACTGACAAGTCATAGGGCATATTTTACCAGGGGCTCTCCAATCATTGTGCTTTGGAGGACAGTAAGGATGGGATTGTGAGATGGCCATTCTTCCAACACCAGGCTTCACTATGAAAAAAGCCTTAAACTGGTTATCAATCATCTTAAACCCCTAGCCCCTGCACCTACCCTTTCGAAACTGTGCAGGCTTTTTGCCAAGAGACATATCTATGATGTGTGTCATTATCACACAAATTGCCCCCCAAAACCAGAAGGGGCAGAAGGGGAAGCAAATCACTCACCACCCCCCAAATTTGAGGACTCCTCTTCCACATAAACTGCTGCACATATTCTTCTGAAACACTGCAGTTTTCTTAGAGTCACTTCTATGCAACCTGCCATTTTCAGAAGAATGTTCCACAAGGAACATAAGAGGGATAACCATGTCCTTTTTTGGATACCCTCAAAATATAAAGGGTGTCTTGAACAAAAATCACTGCACATATTCATCTGAAACTTGGCAGGATCAATCCCCTCAGAAGGGGCAACTATTCCTGCAAATTTTATCCAATTCTGCCAAGAAATGTTATCCAATTCTGCCAAGAACTGGCAATTCCCTTAAAAAAATAAATCAATATATAATAGTGCGTAGTACAAAAAAGCACCTTTTCCCCTGAATTTTGGCAAGCGTAATCTCCTCCAAAAAGGCTACTGTGCATGCATATCTCATCCACTTCTGACAACCAAAAATGTTATCGCCATTTTTTTTATTTCCCATGATAGTCAATGGGAGGCATGAAGCCTCAGATTTCTAAATCTCGACTCAGGTTTGGTATACGAATCAAAGAGGATGGCCTCCAAATCGAAATAAGAAGAACTGGGCCATTTTCTAAAGTGCCAAATTGTGGTCCAAGTCGAAACTTGTGGTCAGTGCACAGACATTGTGCAACTTTTGTTTCCTGGTCATGCTAAATTTTAATGTGACTGGAGCCTAGCTGGAGGTCAGGAAAGTTCACATGGTAGCCCCTCTCCATTTCTTCTGTGTTTTGTTTGCACTGTGGAAGTGGTTTAGTAGCCAACGTAGGTGGAGATTACACTCTCCTCTCAAAATGGATTATGCCACAGAAAAGGAAGACTGGAAAAAAACATTTAGCTTCAGGCTCATGTGTTCCCTCCTCCCCCTATGGAACGGCCTATGCGTTTGGAAGCTCTTGCTTCCATTCTAGATGAACTGCAGCTTTCCATGGTGACTGAACCCAGACAAACTGTGGTTGATCATAACTACGTTTAACTAATTATAGTTTATGAAGCTGGCTTGTTTCTACTCATCATAATTAATCACAGTTTAGGGTTCAGACAACATGCTAAACTGAGAAGAATCTAAAACAGAAGTGGAAGTTTCCGATTTCCTACTGACTGCCATAATGGAAGGGGAAATGGGGAAGTTCATAAGCATGAGACTTGTTCTTGTAATGCTAAACCATGGTTTACCATCATGCCTGAATGCAGCCACTGTTCCATTGCATTATTAATGCATAAGTTATTGAGCTGTTTCTGGAACAAAAACACCAGTTTCAAAAGCTAAGCCAAAATGGAGAAGGTAACAACAACCAAATAGAAGTTAGATTAAAGCCCACTTCCACTGATGTTTTAGATGTTAAGAGATCTGCTAATACCCCAATTTAACCAATTTAACCAAGGGTTGCTTTCTCAACCTAAATAGGTCTACCATCATGATAAAGAGCTTACCTTAAAGACTTTTCTACTACCTGAGTGCGGTAAACCTCTTCTTGATCCAAATTGATTGTGCAAAAGCAGTCTCTCATTTTGTTTGGTCCTGAGCATGGCACTAAGTTTTTGGCTTGACCTAGTGACAAAATGAAACAGTGTTAAACAACTGTGGAGGAGAAATATAATGCAATCAATGTATACAATTGTTTATAGCCACAGTACAGAGCTTTAATTCAGAAAGGAAAGCCACAAAACATTGAAGACTCTAATGCATTCTTGTCTGAATTAAGAGAAAAAATGTTATCAGAAGATAGCACAGCACAAAAAGTTGCCGTACTACAGAAACAGTGACAATTTCGGCTTATAAAAGGAAATTTGGTCTGATATTTTGTCATAGCCACAACCTCTGCTTCTTCCTTTTTAAAGCAAGAGCAACCTCCTCCAGAATACCATCACATATGAAGAACAGGTTCACTACTGACTTAAAGGGAAGGGTTCCACCCATAGTCTCATTAACATCACTTCCTGCAACACCTGCACTTTCCTGAGAGTGGAATCCCATCCTGGTAACCGGTTAGGCTTGATGCAACTTGTTAAATCAGACATGCTTGCACTGAAAGTGATATGACTCTAACTTAAGTGTCAACCATCTCCTAGTATTCTTTCAATAAACAGAATCTAGTTTAGTAGTCTATTATTAAGATAATGGAAGTTTTGTCCATGTTCATTTAATTTCTATGTTTTCAGTGAGAAAGTACACAGTTTTTTGAACTGTTCTAAGTGAATAATCAGACTTTCGAGCTGCTCACACATTTGTGGCAAGTACATGACTTTTGAAAAGTACAAGCATAGTTTTAACTCCGCGCCAGCAAAACATGCAAACTAGCTCTTATGTAGGCTAACTTATGTATATTATTTGACAAGGATATTTGCCTATAAGTGGTAGGAACTGTTCAGGCAGGAAGGCTAAAGGAAGTAAAACATAAATTAGTAAAACAGATGTTGAGATTTCACAATTATCACTTTCCTGAAAGTACTTAATTTTGCTGTTGTAATACTGTAAAATGTGTTTTCCTGAGTTTGGGCTGATGTATTGTCCAAGCAGAACTATTTTTCCACTTGCATCCCTAAGACAAGTGACAACATAATATTTTCACACTAAGGAAAACTGATTTCCCTACCTGGTTTTAAAAGTGCACTACTTTGTTTTATGTTAAGGAAATTAGAACACTTTGGAATGCCCTGTACTACTACAGGATTGGTATAAATACACAGGATTACTGATCCTCCTCATCCAAGAGATAGGTTTAGCATGGTAGATATAAATATATCTATCTACATATATAAATAAAGGCGGCTGTGCTGGCCATAAGCAAAAATTCCAAAACCCATATAGTGCAATACCTTTAGTAGGCCGACTCAAAGATCACAGAAATTGTACACTCTTTCAAGATCTCCTGATCTCTTCATCAGGCAAGATGCTGCAAAAAGCTGATTGGCAACAAGGGGTGGTAAAAGGTGGGATGTGGGGGGTGGGGCAGAAAGGCTGACTAGGTATTGTATGCAGGATATCAGCATGGTCAGAGTCAGATGATATAGAGGAGGAAGGATGTAGACATTCAAATTGGGCTCTGCCAAGTGATGTGATGGTTTCAGTGCCCCGAGCACCACTAGGTAGAAATAAGTCTCAGTCAATTGTAGATCTCATTTTTGAAAATATAAAATCCAGCGCTTAACTCAGAACTGTATCTATCCAGGGCATACCAGGCAAGTTCCTTGGTCGTAGAAGTAGATATCAACTAGGCAGTGTATAAATTAACAAATTTAGATGCTGTGCTGGAAATCTTGCACCATTTTTGTGATCTCTGATTTGGCCTAAAAAAGGTATTACGGTTTTGGCATTATTTTATATTAGTGGTTTTTCAAATTGGGGAAGCCTGGTTTTCTTCAGATGCTTACCCAGCATTTCTCAATGAGAATGTCAGTAATGGCAGACAAATTTCCCTGGGATAAACTGGCATACCACTATTGATCTTGCCTTGCTGCAGCTAAAAGTATTGTGTGTGTTCAAGGTCATATTCTCAATTCAAGTGGGGCAACAGGGAGACCCAACAGGCCTTACTAGTGCCTTAAATAAGTTGTGCACACTCTCTAAAACAAGCCTTAGAATGCTCTGCAATGCACTGGAATTCCTTGGCAGACGAGCTACATAGATAAAGTTCCCTGAAAGAAGGAAGTTTGAAAACCATAGTATTATACAAAGTATTTTTTAACCACAACAATTAACATCTGTGTCACCCTCTTCATTCAGTCCAACCCACACATGATCAACACATGTAAGGAGGAGTGGGGCTATGGCACTAAGCCCTCCCCCTACATGCAAACAGCATAGGTCCTGGCCATGAGTACAAGCCTACATAGCTACAATTCATAGCACTGAAGCAACGTTACACATGTGCACATTAAGTCATGTACAGTGGAGTGAGGGGAAATTATGTGAAGAAAGCTTCAAAGGATAACCAAAAAATTTACCACTTGTTTCCTATGAACCAAATGTGATTCCTGGAAACAGCATTAAAGCTAATGCATTCCATGGGTTAAAGGAATTCCCAATTTGAGTTACATTGCCCCCTGACAGCTGGTGAACAGGTACACATGGAAAGAAAGATGTATTTAGTACAGCAGTTCTCACACTTTTCCACAGAACACTTGAAAATTGCTGGGGGTGGGTGCCTCAGCAAACCTAGAGATGTGAAGGTCCAGAAATTTTGGGGAAAAAACTGTTTTTCTCCCGTTTTTCCCCTGGAAAAAAAAAACATAGGAAAACACACATTTGTTCTGAAATTTTCCGGTTTTTTTCTGGGCCTTCACATCTCTACCACTTGATAAAATGTGTTTTGTTCTACAAATTAACACATATACTTAACTCATACATTTTTTCATCAGTGCCACCAGTATTGTCAAAACCAGTGCTGTATTATGAAGCCATGGACCCTAGGCAAGGCCACTGAGAAGGATCCCAGTAACTGATAATTTTTCAGGGAATTAGTAGACTGAACCAGAGCCATATTATGAAAATCACAGGCCCAAGGCCATGGCCTTGTTAGTTTATTTGATAATTCAGCCTTGGTCAAAATGGCTTTAATCATCAGAAAAAATAAAGTGCAGGGCCACGTATATTCTAAACTGTTACACAACCAGAATGGGCCACATGAATGGAGCTTACAGATTACCAGTGGTCCACGGCCACAGTTTGAGAACTTTTGATATATAGCACAGTTCAATTCTAGGGGGAAGTGTTAGGGCACTTTCTAGTTTTATGTGCACACTGGAAGGCAGAAATGTAGGTCTCAAACCTCCACAGCAAACAGACAGTGGAGGCCTACGTGCACAAATCAGTGTTACTCAAATTTAGACTCCATTCAGGGAGGCGGCCTGTGAAGGCCTCCCCTGATATACTATAGCTATTCCAGTTGAACACCAAGGCAACTGAGCATGTCTCCTGTGCCTTTCAGCAGCAGAATATCCAGCAGTTCAAATTGCAATCAGGTTGTAGTCAGCCAAATGTACTAGTTACTCCTGCGTATAATACATTTAGCTGTTGGAAGGGGCTGCTTCTCTAGCACAAATCAGCTTCCTGTAACTCCACACTTTTTGCTTGTGTGAGGTAGGTTTCCCCCTTGCCCCATGGGTCGACATTTAGGGGAAGCAAGCAAGCATGCAGGAATGCACCTGTACTTCCTAGCATTTATGTGGAACATCTGAATTGGCCTTTATTTTTCAGTTTCTGAATATTGAGGAGCTTTTTCTTCTTATGTCTGGACGGTAGAGCACAACCAATAAAGTGTTCAAATCACTATTCATTGCTATAGGTACTACTTCCCATTCCCCAGCAAATACCCTGGAGGTAAAACTGCTTTCCCCATTTTCTCTTAAAAGGAGAGGAGTGTGTGTGAAATAGAGTTAATCAATTTAAGTCAAAGCTAATTTAGCATAACATGAATAGCAATTAAAGTACAGCATCATGTACTGGTAAAGAAAATCAGCTATGAATTGGGAAGCCCCTGACTCAAATCTCAGCTAAATATAAATCTTATATTTATGCAGAAGTGCCATTGGGTTGTATCCAATGGCATAGTTCCACCAGTGGAAGGGAAACTGCTGGCGGAATGTTTTTCCCCTTTGTCCCTGCATGCCCCCCAAATCTGTTCCGGAGGATTGGGAAATCCTCCAGAGCAGATTTGGTGTGTGTGTGCAAGAGTTGCAACAGGGAGGGGAGGATGGAATAGTTGTATCCATCGTGTGATGCTGGATAATGGGATTTATTCTCAAGTGTGAATGTAAGTGTACCTTAGGCAAGCAAGGTACACTCAGCTTTAGCCATCCCTCAAGATCTGGGATAATACTGGCATAGTATACAAAACCTTTGAAGGATTACTGAGATAATACGTGAAGTGCTTTAAACAAGTGGGGAAAATCAAAAAGGAAGTTTGTGTCTGAATGTCCTGCCTGTTCTTATAGATCCCTTGGTAAACAAATGCTATTATTATTATTGATGATGATGATGATGATGATGATGATGATGATGATGATGATGCTTTCAGGACACACTGCCCTCACAAGGCAGCTTTCAATACTACAAAAAGATGAACATAGAATTACAGTTAAATACAGACAGACAGCAGTAGCAGCGAATGATTTTTAAGCACCAAATGCAAACTAGAACAAATGTGTCTTCAGGGTTGTTGTTTTTTTAATCCAGCAATGGTTAAGTCATATGTATCTTCCTGGGGAGGGAATTCCAAAGGTGTGGGCCACTACTGAGAAAGCCCTATCCTTAGTACCATCCAGTTTAATAACTCTTGCTGGTGGGCCGGAGAGTAGGGCACCAGTGCCAATCTTAATGCTTGGGCATGCTTATATAAGTATAGGCAGTCCTTCAAACAACGTGGTCCCATACCATTTAGCACTTTTAAAAGCCAAAAGCAGCACCTTGAATTGGGCCTGGAAACTAACAGGCAGTCAATGTAAATAATACATAATAGGAGTAATGTGATCCTAACACCTAGCTCTCACAAACATTCTAGCTAATGCATTCTGTACCCATCTTCAAGGGCAGCCCCACATCTGGACGTAACTAAGGCATATGTCACTGTGGCTAGGTCAGCTTCCTTTAGATAGGGCTGCAGCTGCTGAACCAGCCTAAGCTGGTAAAAAGCACTCCTGGCAACTGTCACCACCTGCACCTCCACAGAAAATGCCAAGTCCAGGAGCACTCCCAGACTACGTACCTGACCCTTCACAGGGAGTGTAACCCCATCCAGAGTCAGATCTAAACCTACATCTAGATTAACAGATTTCCCAACCCACAGTCCTTCCATCTTATCTGGATTAAGTTCCAGCTTGTTAGCCCTCATCACTTCCAATATTGGCCCAAGACACCTGTCCACCAGGGTTTCAACTGCCTCCCTGGGATTAGATGGTGGAAAAGAGAGGTATAACTGCATGTCATATGCATACTGATGACACCTCATTCCAAACCTCCAGATGATTTCTCCCAGCTGTTTTATGTAGATGTTGAAAAGCATGGAGAACAAGATGGATCCCTCAGACAACCCAATTATCAGTCAAGGGTTGGAACAAAAGTTCCCCAGCACCACCTTCTGGATTCTATCCTCTCAGCAGGGACTGGAGCCACTGCAACACCATGCCCCTAAGTCCCATCCCAGAGACACGGTCCAGAAGGATACCATGGTAATGGTATCAAAAGATGCTGACAGGTCCAGGAAAACCTATAAAGTCACACTCCCCACATCCATTCTCCGGCGTAAGTCATCAGGGCAACCAAGCAATTTATTTATTTATTATTTTTTTAAATCACCCATCTGGCCAGCCACCCAGCCACCCTAGGTGATGCACAATCATGGTAAAACACTATTAAAACACAATTAACACACAATAAAAACAATATCAGTGTTTTTAAAAAATCCTAACCCACCCCATATTCCCGCCTGAAAAGCCATGTTTTTAGTGACCGGCGGAAATTCATCAGGGAGGGGGCATGGCAAAGGTCGCTGGGGAGGGAGTTCCATAACTTGGGGGCCGCCACAGAGAAGGCCCTCTTCCTAGTCCCCACCAGCCTGGCTGCTCTGGCTGATGGGACAAGGAGAAGGCCGTCTGTGGCAGACCTTGTTGAGTGGCCTACTTGATGCTGCTGGAGGCGCTCCTTGACCGGAGCTGTATAGGGTTTTAAAAGTCAAAACCAACACCTTAAATTCGGCTTGGCAAGCTAGTAGCCAGATCAACTCCTTGAGCACCGGAGTGATGTGATCCCGCCGGCGGCTGCCTTTAACCAGGCGAGCCGCCGCGTTCTGTACCAGCTGTAGCTTCCGAACCATCTTCCAGGGTAGCCCCACGTAGAGCGCATTACAGTAGTCTAGGCGAGAGGAGACCAAGGCATGAACCACCGATGGGAGATGATTAGGAAGGTAGGGGCACAGCTGCTGTATCAGATGGAGTTGATACAGCGCTGCCCGGCTCACAGTCACAGCTGACGCTTGAGCCTCCATGGACAGCTGGGAGTCTAGAATGACTCCCAAACTGCAGACCTGGTCCTTCAGGGGTAGATGTACCCCATTCAGCACCAGGTCAACATCCCCTAACCTTCCCTTGTCTCCCACCAGAAGCACCTCGGTCTTGTCAGGGTTCAGCCTCAGCATGTTCCTTCCCATCCAGCCACCCACTGACTCCAGGCACTTGGACAGGGTCTCAACAGCCAACCTCGGTGAGGACTTGAAGGAGAGGTAGAGCTGCATGTCATCTGCATATTGATGACAGCGTACCCCAAACCTCCTGATGATAGCTCCCAGCGGCTTTAGGTAGATATTGAATAGCATCGGGGAGAGGATGGAACCCTGTGGCACCCCACAAGTGAGCAGCCGAGTGTCCGAGGCCTCCTCCCCGAGAACCACCCTCTGGTACCTTCCAGAGAGGAAGGACCGGAACCACTGCAATACAGTGCCTCCCATGCCCAACCCCTACAGATGGTCCAGGAGGATACCGTGTTCAACGGTATCAAAAGCCGCGGAAAGATCGAGGACTAGAAAAGAGCATTCGCCCCTGTCCAAAGCCCTCCTCATATCATCCACCAAGGCCACCAAGGCCATTTCCATCCCATGTCCAGGCCTGACGCCCGACCGGCATGGATCTAGATAATTTCTGTAACAAAGCCAGACTAGAATGTATCTAAACATCTGGTGTCATCAAAAACTACCTCGAGCTGACATGATCCTCTCTGAAACCTTGTTCAGATCCACAGCCAAGGGATCTAGACCTGGCTTCTTCAACAGTGGTTTTACTACTGCCTCCTGGAATGTATAAGCATATATTATATTTCCATATAGATACCTAGCAAATATGAAAAGCAATGCTTTCTCCAGTTTATGTTTCAAGCAGAATGAAGTGCAACAATTGTTTTTGAAAACTTTCTTGTTACATTCATGGTAACATTACCCATTGCTTCAGACCTTTAACAATAAATCAGTCAACTAAATCTTTAGTTGATTGTGTGTGGGGTGTGTGCGTGTGTGGACGCACGTGGTATATGTGTGAGAAAGAGAGGGGGGTTATTTTGGTTCTACTAAATAACTGGAGAAGGTCACTGAAAATATTAAAGATAGCTTTTCCTTTTAATGACAGGTAATTGCTTCTACATGCAAATATACTGAATTTTTATCTTATTCCACTATTAAAATGTATTTCATTGGTTGGCAGTCCTAAAGCAATATTTTAAAGGTTAACGATATTCTACAAGGATTACAAGACAAAGTTTTTAGAAACAAGATCTAGAAGCATATGAGATATTTAACACATGGATCTCTCAAAATAAAATTTTCATAGAAAATATTTTTCTTGCAAAAAATTAAGTTAAGATGGATGAATCTGAGGGGTAAGATTTGGTGTTTAACTGTATAAGAATACCGTACTTCTCTTTTATCCTCAATGCTGTTCAACTGAACCATTATGAAATCTAGTTCCGCATCAAAATGGAAGTTATACATGCTGCAAGTCACTCTAGAAGACTGAATAAAGGAGTGAGAAAGGAAGTGGGTTACGTTCGACTTACATGAATGTACTTCAAGCCCTCCCACCTTCGGAAAACCACTACATCCTGTTTGTTCTAGATGCCCAAAAATCTACGTCAGCCACATAACAATCATTTTTTTGCCCCATATACATTAAAATACTCAGGTTTTCTAGCTTCTCAAGTTTGTATGTTTCTTTGCCACATTTGGCCCAGCTAATACAGATCTCACAGCTTCCCATATCATTAAAATACCCCCAACTGTAAGTGATCACTTCCAAAACATCCTGTACTAACTTCCTGATACATCACGTTTCACAAGAATCTTATGCATTACATTTTTGTCCATTGGTCGATTTTGAGTCACAAAGTGAAGCACATTGCCCTTGAAGGACAACAGTTTCATTCCTAGCAATGTCTGCTGTGCCTCCAAATCAAAACATTTCCCACCTAAAGCCAGGACTTCCCATCAACTAGTCACAGCTTTCCTTAGCTACTAGGAATGCACCTGCCTAACTACTTTGCCAGTTATAGCTACAGCCCAGCCCATCAGTTTATGTACAATTTCAAGCCTCTCCTATGTTTGCCATTTCCACCCTATTGCAGTGCTTCTCAAATAGTGGGGCAGGCCCCCCAGGGGGGCGCGAGGCTCCGTAAAGGGGGGCTCGTTTGACCTCAGTTAAAAGTTTTTTTTAATATTGTGTTCCTTTAAATCCTGTGCTCCTTTAAATCTTTTCTGCTACAGTTAATAAAGCTATTCTTTGTTGTAAATTGATCCACATTTCTTTCTTTTTTTATTCTCTTATACGTTAATAAGGATACAGTGTTATGCAGAGGTGTACTTATAACAATTTTATAGACAAATGATACTATTTACAGTCGCGCGGGGGGCGCGAAATGTTTTCTTCTTCCTAGGGTGGGCATGACAGAAAATAATTGAGAAGCACTGCCCTATTGTAACATAGATATGAGAAACTATTCGTCAATTGTGCCAGTAATAGTTGGACTACAAGTGTCTAGTACTATTTTGGCAGGACAAGGCCTAGAGATGTTAACACACATGGGAAATACAGATCTGTAAAAGTATCTGGCAAGAACTGTAGATAGGTTTCACATCACCCAGGTGGTGCATAATTTCCAAGTTCAGCTTCCTTCAAGGTATTTTGACCACTGTATATTCCCAATTCACTGGCTGGTAATATTCAGCATGATGCTGTTGACAATCTTTCCCCCTTCATACAGAAAATATGCTTGAACCTGCAAGTTCTTGTTCAGAGAAACCTTCAAATGCTCCAATAATAGTCCCAGTTCCCTATATTTAAAATATCCCTCTGTTTACCTGACCCATCTGTCCTAAGGGACCACATACAAGAACATTTTTCTTATCCTGTTATTGCTTTCCATACACCAAGGACTTCAACCCTCCCTCTGCCCTTGTTCACCACATCCTTTAAAAAAAAATAAATCTCCACAACACCATCTTCCTTCACACAAAATTCAGTTCTATGACCTCTTACTGGCATTGGATGGGCAGCATATATAAATGCTTCTAAAATGTTAAGATGTGTGTGCTTTGAACACAAAGTATTTATCTAAATGTTCAATATTAAATAGGAAAAGAGATTTCCAAGGTCTACAGCTAAATTAAATAGATACAGTGTACACTTAAAAATACTAAGCCTACTCATAACCAGCAAGCATTTGCAGACATGCACACTAGACAGATACACAATCCTCAGGTAGCCAAGATTGGGCAGGGGCGCTCCGTCAAGTGCAGAATGTGATACCACCCTTCAGATAACGGTTAGGAAATAATTTGGCTTCAGACAACACAAGGAGTAAAGAATTGCCTTGGCAGGTATTCTGAATCCCTTCTGCTCGCTATAATGCAAGATTCTCAATCCACGCTCCCAGATGCTCCCTTAAATAGCCAATACCCCCCCCCCCCGACCGCAGGCACACCCGGTTTAGCTGGTATGCTTCTGCTATCCTTAATGGCATCGCAATACCCGCACCCGTCGTCGATACAGCAAAGCCTTCCTTCGGGAAGACACCTACGCTCACCCCTTTCACTTCAACCCCCTCCTCAGCTTCCCTCTCCCTTTCCCCCACCCTTCTTTTCTTGTTTTCCATCACAGCCGCCCGCAGGTGTGCTTCCCAACCAAAGACCACCAACCCCCCGCCCCCAAGCCTTGGCTACCCACAGCCCTTCGCCCTGAGGCAGATCAAGCCTTCCCTCAGCACCCCTGAAGAAAGGAAAGGAAGAGGCACACAGCAGCATCACCAAGGCACAGAGCAACGGCAGTAGGGGCTGGACGACTGCGGCGGGTGAGTCAGTGAGGCCGCCCCGAGGCAAAGGCCCTTTCTTCCGGCTCTGCCCTCTCCGTCCCGTCCCAACCCCCCTCCTTTCTTCTCCTTCTTCTCTGTCACACAGAGACGCGCACTCACACGTACACAGACACCGGGCTCTATTTCATTCGACCCCCTCCCCGTGACTCACAAATCTTCCCGCGGAGGGTCTGCAGCACCCGCACCTCTTCGTCGCCCCCTTCGCCAGCCGCCATGGCCAGGGGCCACCCGCTGCGCAGCGCGCGGCCAAGGAAAGAACCAAACGTCTGCCGCACGCGCGACTTCTACTCGCCCAACTGTGTACAGACCTCCAAAGCGACAGCAGGCAAAGGCCTGACCAGCGCAACCACGCCCACTCGCCTTCCGTCACTGGTTAGGAAAGCCGAGGGCGGCACGCTGGGCGGGATGCGCGCATGCGTGCTTTCGCTTTGAAGGGAGGATTCTCCCTGGCGCGGGCGGCGCGTTCTGTGGTCCATCGCCCCGCCCACTTAGGGCGGCGCTCGCCCCGCCATCCGTTTAGGTGTGGCTGACTGGAATGGCTGGCCGTAATCTGATGCTGGCCAAGCATCATCTCGGTGAGAGCTTGGAACCTGTCCGCGTAAGCAGTGCGCCCCAAGAGCCAACGGGAAAGCAAAATATGGCGGGTGGAAGTGGTATGAGTTTGTTTCAGTGAAGACTCCCAACAAATACTTAACATGTTTATTGTGGCATAGGCATATGTGAAGAAGCAAGTCCGTTAGGCTTTAAAGTGCCACAAGTCTCTGTTGTTTTTGCTAATGATTTGAACTCCTGCCCATAGCTCAGTGGTAGAGCGCCTGCTTTGCACGGAAAAGGTTCCAGATTTGATCCTGGCATCTCCAGGCAGGGCTGGAGAAACTCTTGCCTGAAACCCTGGAGACCACTGGCAGTCAGTGTTGACAGTACTGGGCTGGATGGACCAATGGTCTGACTGGGTATAAGGTAGCCTGCTATGTTCCTTTCTGTTTTGCAGGGCGAAGTCTAAATGTATTTTCCAGCACAGCATTCGGGTAGTGTGCACAGCTTCCAAACAATTCCTTAAAGAACAAAAGTATATGAAATGTGAAAGTGTGTGAGGCCTAGCTGCCTTTCGTTTTGCCCCAAGTGTTCAGTATGAGGGCCTCTTTGCCCCTACTGTGGCTGTTTTGTTTCATTCAGATAACAGTTTGTTGCTTACTAACTTAGGCACAAAAATATAGAACAATGACTGAAAGCCCAGTTTTCAGAGATCAACAAATTCCAGTATTTAGACTATGCTAAGACTGGCCTGTGCCAAGGCTTACTTTGTGTTGGGGCTCATTAGGATTCATACCGAGCCCAGTCAGCATACTGGGGCATTTGGCACGTCATTGCCACCACCTACAAGTGAGTGAGGGGGAGGATGGCAGCTTCAGCAGAGCCACTACTGGAGGTGGGGGTAGACACTGGGCGGGAGGGTACCTAGGGCAGCAACAAAATCTGAAACCAGGCCTGATTTACACCCAGAATTTGATCTCAATATCAGGGCTTCCATTTAGCCTTGCTTCGTATCTTCCTCCCGTCTCTCTGATGCTTCCCCGTGGCTAATGTTAGATTGTAAAAACCTCAGGGCAGGGATCTGTCTTCATGTTGTAAAGTGCCATAAGGATAAAGGGACAAGAGTGGATAAAAAAATAATAGAAGAAAAGTAATGCCGAAAAAAGTGCCTCTGAATATGCTCAATGATATTTTTCTGTTTCAGTGGTATTTTAACAAGCAACAGGAATACATTTAGGATTACAGGGAAGTCTTTTCTAGACAAGTAGATGTGTCTGGTAGGCTGCAATTAGAAACACACTTGCTAGAAAGTTCCATTGAACATAGAGGGACTTGCTTCTGAGTAAACATGCATAGGATTGCACTGTTAAGCAATCAAGCCCTGTAAATTATTTCAGAAATTAAACCCTGGCCTACACTACATACTCATGCATGTTGAGCTGTAGTTGTAAGTTGCAGCCTTCCAAAATGTATCTCGAATGAAAAACCGATCAAAATATATACGGTGTTACAATTTCTAACTCTGCTTCCCAGTGACTTGCAGTCATCCATTCCTAGTTTGTAATAATGATGGATTCAGGGAGATTCTGTAAGTGATAAGCTACATAATGGCTGCTTTGAGTGAGCTGCAATTGTAGCATATGAATCCAAATTAATATGGTGCAATATGTTAAAAATCCACATGTTTCTGGAAGATGTATTTTTAGCAGGATAGGAGTAGGAGGATATAAGCAGAAGGCTTCAGAACACTGAGTACAGATGGATATATGGATGCAGCCTCACTGTAGAAACAGAATGTTAACAAGAAAAGATTCCTTTTAATGGGATATAACAGAGGAAAAGGAAAAATTTGAGTAATCCCAGCAGATTTTGGTATCAATTGTCAGTCAATAGTTACTGGAATTTATTCCTTGTTTTGGATTCTTCAAGGCAGTCTCAAGGCTGCAGTCTTCTTCCACTTAAAAGGGGACTACTGGTGATGCTGAGACTTACTGCCTGGTCTTATGTTTGCTGTTAACAAGTAGAAATACAAGGCACAAGTAATTTAAAAAATATTTTAGATCACATCACAGCTGAAGATTCAAATAGAACATAGGAGAAGAATATGAGATGGGATGTTGAAAGGGGAAAGAATAGAGTATTCATTTTGCTTTCCCCATATGGACTGAAAAATCCTAACTTTGCATACAGGCTGATGGAGACTGAGCTGGCAGTGACTCACCAGGAAAGAAATCTTGGGGCTATGGGGGATAATGCAATGAAAACAACCCAGTGTGCAGCTACTGTGGGGAAGGCAAACTCCATGTTGGGGATCATTAGAAAACAAATAGAAAATAAAACTGCCAATATCATAATGCTTTTATACAAGTGTATGGTGTGACAATACTTGAAATGTTGTATATAATTCTGGTCACTGCACCTTAAAGATAATGTAGAGTTGGAAAAGGTGCAGAAAAGAGCAACCAAAATGATCAATGGGCTGGAGCAATTCCTTTAGGAGGAAAGGTTACAATGTTTGGGGCTCTTTAGCTTAGAAAATTGGTGAGTAAAGGGAGACATGATAGAGATGTATAAAATGATGCATGGTGTGAAGAAAGTTGATAATTTTTTCATAATACTAGAACTTCAGGTCATCCCATGAAGCTGAAGGGTAGGATATTCAGGACAGGTAAAAGGAAGTACATCTTAACACATTGCATAGTTAAACTATGGAATTCGCTACCACAGGATGTAGTGTCTTTAAAAGGGGATTAGGACAATTAATGGAGGATCAGGCTATCATTGGCTAGTAAGTAGTCATGCTGGCTCTTTGCTGCCTCCAGGATCAGAGGAACAATGCCTCTGAATACCATTTGCTGAGAAACAACAATGGGAGACAGCTGTTCCCCTTGTGTCCTGGTTGTGGGCTTCATATAGGCATCTGGCTTCTTATTATGGGAAGTAGGCCTGTGGGCTGATACAGCATGGTGGCTCTTGTGCTCTTAAGTATTCTCTTTAGCATTCCATTGTGTTTTTCTACAATCATTTCTGTTAATGAGTTCATTTGTGATCTCAAGATCTGTTTGGTTTCAGCATCTGGTAGTCAAGTTCAGCTTCACCTGTTTTGCTGTGCCATGATGAATGGGGAAGGTGCACTCCCCTGTAATTGGAAAATGCCACTTACATGCTTTAGAAACAGTACTGATTTTATTTACAGGGTTATTTTTCCAGGTACGTTGCTTGTGCATAAAACATAATATGGCCAAGGTATTTCTAGGAAATATGATGATGTAGACTCAATATTAATCTTTTGATGAATGGGAAACTTTTTAATACTTACAATCCCCACCCCCCATTGTACTCTCTGATGGGAGCAAAATGTTTTTTATTTGGATTTGAATATGTCTTACTATACCTTCAAGAAGCCATTGGAAAAGCCTTGAGAACAAACAAAAAACACCCCTTGAATTCAAATCCCAGAGAGCACTATGTGAGCAACCTCCATGCTGACAAGACACAACCCCACATTGATTCTCATCTTCAGAGTGAATGGATACAGAGGAGGTGCACGGTAAAGTGGATGGCCATCCATGCTCTTGATGTCCTCAAAGGATTCAGCTGATGTTGAACACAGTAGCTTATTTCCTGGTTGAGGTTGGTCACAGGGGAGTTACAAATGGAAGACATCTTCTAAACTCCATACTCCAATGCTGCTGGGATTGCACTGCCTCAACTATACCTTCTGGATTCATATCAAAGCATTGGTTATGACCAATGAGGCTTTGCATGGCTTGGACCTATGACTTGGGCTCCATATATATCTATAGATAACCTGGTTACAGTTATCCATGCTCTGGTCAACTCCTGGTTGTATTACTGCAATATATTGTATGTGGGGCTACTGTTAAAGATGGTTCAGAACCTTCCATTAGTTCAAAACAGAGCTGCTAGGTTACGAATGGTGACTGGCCGATATGATCACATTCCAGAAATGGACTGGAAGACAGTGCAGCTGATGAAGCACTGGCATCAGCCAGTGCTTCATCAGCTGCACTGTCTTCCAGTCCATTTCTGATCCCAATTCAAAGTGTTGGTGTTGACCTTTAAAGTCCTAAACAGCTTGGACATGAGTATCTAAAGGAATGTCTTCTCCCATGTGTCTTCAGATGGCCTCTGGGTGCCCCTGCTAAGGAAACTAGGCGACTGGCTACAAGAGAGGGCCGTCTCAGGTGTGGCACCCCACTTATGGAATACCCTCCCCAAAGAGGCTTGCCCAGCACCTTCATTGTTATCTTTTTGTTGGCAGGCAAAGACCTTTCATTTCTCCCAGATGATTGTAACTGTTAATTTTTGGAAATGTTATATTCTGTTGTGTAAATTTTCTTGATATTGTTGTAAGCCAGTTTGAGCATGGTTTTACCATGGAAAAGGGACATACAAATAAAGTGATAAGAATGTTGAGGAGGTATTTTAGAGACCTAGTTCTAGATTTTTATGTCCGTTCTATTTATTTATTTATTTATTTTATTTCATTTTTATACCGCCCAATAGCCGAAGCTCTCTGGGCGGTTTACAACAATTAACAATACAGTCCCTGCCCGCAGGCTTACAATCTAAAAAGACACGACACACAGGGGAAAAGGAATGGGGAGGGAAGAAGGGGGAATACTAATTATTACTTCTGTAATTCTCTGTGTCTCAAGAAGCTCCAGCCTCCTCCTTCTTCCCCACAGGGCTGCAGATGTCAGTTAGCCCTGTGGGGGGGGGGGCAGTCCAACTGGAGCAGGCCCTGATGTTCCCTCGGCCTGCTCCAGCCTCCATCGTTCCTTCTTCCCCACAGGGCTGCAGATGTCAGTTAGCCCTGTGGGGGGGGCAGTCCAACTGGAGCAGGCCCTGATGTTCCCTCGGCCTGCTCCAGCCTCCGTCGTTCCTTCTTCCCCACAGGGCTGCAGATGTCAGTTAGCCCTGTGGGGGGGGGGGGCAGTCCAACTGGAGCAGGCCCTGATGTTCCCTCGGCCTGCTCCAGCCTCCGTCGTTCCTTCTTCCCCACAGGGCTGCAGATGTCAGTTAGCCCTGTGGGGGGGGCAGTCCAACTGGAGCAGGCCCTGATGTTCCCTCGGCCTGCTCCAGCCTCCGTCGTTCCTTCTTCCCCACAGGGCTGCAGATGTCAGTTAGCCCTGTGGGGGGGGCAGTCCAACTGGAGCAGGCCCTGATGTTCCCTCGGCCTGCTCCAGCCTCCGTCGTTCCTTCTTCCCCACAGGGCTGCAGATGTCAGTTAGCCCTGTGGGGGGGGGGGGCAGTCCAACTGGAGCAGGCCCTGATGTTCCCTCGGCCTGCTCCAGCCTCCGTCGTTCCTTCTTCCCCACAGGGCTGCAGATGTCAGTTGATTGATTGATTGATTCCTGTGCTGTTTGTTGTGCTGTATTTTATTGCATTTCTTAAAATATTTGTATTTTATTTTATGTTTTAATTGTTTGTCTGTATGGCATCTTAGTCCTTCAACTGTAATTTACCTAGAGAATGTTGATTATTGGGTGGGTTAAAAATATAATAAACAACATATCTGAGGCTGCATCTTGAAACATAGATAGAGGTAAGTACTGTGTATCAGAGACTTCTGTCAGTGGAACGGGCGGGGAGAGGTGATTTTTCACTGATGCTGCCTCCCCACTGCAGCCCCTTGGCTCCCCCTCCACAATCTGATCCAGAGGAATGAGGGACACATTGGAACAGAATCCCTTCTAAAAACCACACCTTTGACCTTTCCCACTGTGATACCCTGCAACATGGTGGTTTATGATTTAAAACCAACAATAAAACTATACTTAAAGTATTTGAATAAAAGGGCAGCACAGGGTAAATTCAGCAAATCTTAAAAGGATGTAAAAGTTGTGTTAATAAAAATCTGGGGGAAATAGGATGGCCTTAGCTTAGTACAGGGGCAGGCAATGAGGTGCTCCAATCCCTGACCATTGGCCATGCTGGCTGGGTCTGATGGGAGTTGTAATCTAAAACATCAGGAGGGCACCAGGTGGCCTACCGCTGGCCTAGAACTTAAATGACAACAGTGATGGCACCAGGCTAGGTTAACTTCCCTAGGTAGGTAATGCCCAAGCAGAAAAGGCCCTCTCTCAAGTAGCCATCCACCTAACTTCTGATAATGGGGGGTGGGGGTGGAATAGAGAAGGGCCTCAGTTTGCTTAGCTTAACTTCTCTCATAGGAGAAGGCAATCCTAGATATGTGCTCCCAGATAGTTTAAGTTTAGGGCTTTAAAAGTAAAACAGCAACAACCAGGAACCTGAATTGTGCCTGGAACCTTGGATACAAACTGGGAGCCACTGGAGCTCTTTCAGTGTAGATGTAATATGATCACTGCATTAGGCCCCAGTCAACAGTCTTGCTACTGGTTTTTGAACCAGCTAAAGTTTCCAAACACTTTTAAAGGGCACTGTATCTAACATATAGCCATTTAGAACTGGTTGACCCACAAACACTCACCAGTACCTCCATCTTGTCTGAATTGAGCTTCAGATTTTTAGACCTCATCCAGCCTGATATTTACTCTCAACACCTGGATATGTAATTTGTTGTTTGGGATCCAACAATAAAAGTTACTGAATATCTTTAAGACTGTCATTTCCTTTGTAAAGACATGGTATCCTGCAAGACTGGTTGCTGAAGGAGAAGGGAAAGTCACAGGGTTCACAGCTTAATTCTGAGTCAGAGGAGCTGGATGCAGAAGAAAATAGGTTGTAATCTATAATATGTAGAAAGGATGAAACATAGCTTGGATGAATAGACTTGTATCATCTGTTATGCATACAGGTAATTAAGAAACATAGATGAAACATCTGCAGTGCAATCCTATGCATGTCTACTCAGGTGTAAGTCTCACTGAATTCAATGGGATGTACATCTAGGTAAGGGTGGAGAGAATTGCAGCTTTATCCAGTTAGCACTAATGCATTAGTGCTATCTCACGATCTATTTTATAGCAAGGAAAATGTGATCAAAACATATGTATAGCTTATGTAACTTCTGTGCAATCTCACAATTATTTTATAGCAAAAAAGTGTTCAAAACATATGTAACTATATGCAATCTTACTGAATCTTCCCTTATATTCTATAATTACAAAACCTCTAAGGACACAGTCCTATACATTTTTAGACAGAAAAAAAGCCCTACAACTCCCAGCATGGCCTACCCAGCCATGCTGGCTGGTGTACACTGGGAGTTATAGGACTTTTTTCTGTCTAAACCTACATAAATTCCTTTTTTAGGAATAGATAACCTTCCCTTAGTAAGGGGCAGTGGCACCTTGGTTATGGAATGCCTCCCCAAAGAGGTTTCCCTGGTGCCAGCATTCTTATTATTTATTATAAAAATTGTGAAGGACTGCCAACCGGTCCTTTTCTCATAACCAGAGATCAAAGGTGCAAAACTGCCAGCCTTAGCTCTGCTGTCTTGACTTGATTCTCTCAGGGCCTTGCCCTTGGTATATACACTGGATTTAGCACTGAACCACAGAGAAACCACACACCGTGTGGGGTAAAACCAGGAAAGTTTATTCAAGGTAAACAGATTACAATAAAAGGTGGGGAATGAGGGAAGAGGGAGAAAGGTGGGGAGACACTTTGGTACATACAAGTAGAGCTATAAAACAATAAAACTAGTTCTTTCTAGGGATGTACCCGAGTAGCCCGGCAGACAGGATCAAGGCCTGAACTGGGCCTGCTCGTGTCCGCCGGGCTATTCGGCCACCCGCGCGGGCTTACCTGCAGGCTCTCTGGCTCTGCGAAGAGCCTGTCTCCCCGTCCGCTGGTCCTGTCGCGTAACTTCCGGCATGGAGGAAGTGACATGATGGGACCCTGCTCCGTCGCGCTGGACCCCCACGCTCTGTTTTTGGCGCGGGAAACCAGGGCAACAGGGCTGTTTAAGCCCTGTTGCCCTGGTTCCTCCCGCCAAAACAGAGTGCGGGCGGAGGTCCAGCGCGCTGGAACAGTGGCTCCGGCGGAGGCGGCGCGCAGGACCAGGTAGGCGGCGGGGGGGTCCGGCAGCAGCAGCGGCCGGGGGTTTCTCCGGCGGCGGCTTGAGCAGTGTGGAGAACGCTCCGCGCCGCTCTGAAGAGTGAGATGGGGCCGCCGCTGCTCGCGGGGGGCCGAGCCCGGAGCGAGCCTCCGGCCGACTCCAGGCTCGGCCCCACCACTATTTTACTATATAAATACCCAGGCACTCCCTTTGCCTGGGGGTTGGTCCTCTTCCCAGGGCTTGCCTCAGCAAAAAAGCCCTACTCCCACGAAAGCGTGCAGACAACAATAAAACCCAAAAGCCACAGCAGCAGTATAGATTCTTCCCCACCCCCCATTCCTCCTTTCAGTAGCCCAGGTGTCTTTAGCCAATCAGGATGAACTTCATCTGGGCCAGGCAGAGGAGGGGTGGCTCTTTGCTGCATTTGCATGCAAATAGCTGTGGCACCAGCCATCAAAGTCATGGGAGACTCTGCGGCGTCAGGAGCCATCAGAGAAACTATGTACATTTTGCATTTCCCAGCTCCCAGCTGGGATTATACTTGTTTACATGTGAGGAGGTGTGTGTGTGGGGGTGTGTGCAGGAAACTCTGACGCTTTTTCTCCACAAAACTGTTTTTGTTTACCCAGATATTTTAACAAATTTTAATTGATATAATTTAAGTAAATCTTAGTCTGTTTTAATGTTTTATCTGCTCCTTTTATCTTTCCTTTGTGTCCTATATGTTGCACACTGCCCTGAAATCTAATACAATGAAAGATGATATATAAATCTTTAAATAAATAAATGCATTTATTATGCAGCAGTGGTCTCCTGTGATGAAGCTGCAGAGAGCCCCTGTTTTAAATAATGAATCCCTATTTTAAATAAATAATCTGGCCAGGGATTCCATTGTTAGGCATGATTCAACCAGTTAGGCCCTTTACTGCATTACAAAACGATCCTATGCATGTTAATTCAGAATTCAGTCCAATGGAGTTCAATTGAACTTTCAGATGGACAACTCCTGGCTCCACCAGTCAGAAGGCATTGTGCCACCATTCCGTCTTCCCTTAACAGATTTTTTGTGGTAATAAAAAAGGGGAAAGCAGTGGAAAAATAGGGCAGGGTTACAAATGGAAGATATCTCCCGGACCCCTGTAAAATTTCATGTTTGAAGTAGGGCAATCACACAATAAAAGCCTCATCTGGAAACTCCCTTACTCCCAAGTAGGTGTGAATGAAACAGAGATCTAACGTCCCATTGATTTCAGTGAGAGAGATTCGGTATATGCTGATCTTTCCCACTGAAATGAATGGGAGTTTAAAAGGTTCAACTATGCATAGATGGACCACATAATGGCCCAGTTTGCACGTAACAAGAAGCCACTGTGGGGGAATTTCCCCACAGGGCTTCTTGTGGCAGTGGCTGCCAAGTGAAGGCACACTTGGATGAAGCCGATTATTTACATCTATGCCACTCGGGCTTCAGGCCTGGACATGGGATGGAGACGGCCTTGGTTGCCTTGGTGGATGATATGAGGAGGGCTTTGGATAGGGGCGAACGCTCCTTTCTAGTCCTCCTCGATCTCTCAGCGGCTTTTGATACCGTTGACCACAGTATCCTCCTGGACCGCCTGGAGGGGATGGGCGTGGGAGGCACTGTATTGCAGTGGTTCCGGTCCTTCCTCTCTGGAATGTACCAGAGGGTAGTTCTTGGGGAGGAGGCTTCGGACCCTCAGCCACTCACTTGTGGAGTGCCGCAGGGTTCCATCCTCTCCCCGATGTTATTCAACATCTACCTAAAGCCGCTGGGAGCTATCATCAGGAGGTTTGGGGTGTGGTGTCATTAGTATGCGGATGACACGCAGCTCTACCTCTCTTTTAAGTCCTCACCAAGGTTGGCCGTTGAGACCCTGTCCAACTGCCTGGAGTCAGTGGGTGGCTGGATGGGAAGGAACATGCTGAAACTGAACCCCGACAAGACCGAGGTACTTCTGGTGGGGGACAAGGGAAGGTTAGGGGATGTTGACCTGGTGCTGAATGGGGTACATCTACCCCGTGAAGGACCAGGTCCGCAGCTTGGGGGTCATTCTAGACTCCCAGCTGTCTATGGAGGCTCAGGTGTCAGCTGTGAGCTGGGCGGCACTGTATCAACTCCATCTGATACGGCAGCTTCGCCCCTACCTTCCTAATCACCTGCTCCCATCAGCGGTTCATGCCTTGGTCTCCTCTCGCCTAGACTACTGTAATGCGCTCTACGTGGGGTTACCCTTGAAGACGGTTTGGAAGCTACAGCTGGTACAGAACGCGGCGGCTCGCCTGGTTAAAGGCAGCCACTGGCGGGATCACATCACTCCAGTGTTCAAGGAGCTGTACTGGCTACCAGTTGCTTGCCGAGCCGAATTCAAGGTGTTGGTTTTGACCTTTAAAACCCTATACAGCTCTGGTCCAGTCTATCTCAAGGAGCGTCTCCAGCAACACCAAGTAGGCCGCTCAACAAGATCTGCAACGGACGGCCTTCTCCTTGTCCCTTCAGCCAGAGCAGCTAGACTGGTGGGGACTAGGAAGAGGGCCTTTTCTGTGGCGGCCCCCGTACTGTGGAACTCTCTCCCGAGTGACCTCCACCATGCCCCCTCTCTGCTGAGCTTCCGCCGCTCACTAAAAACTTGGCTGTTCAGGCGGGAATATGGGGTGGGCTAAGATTTTAAAATTTTATACTGTTTTAAAAGTATTTTTTTCCTGTTTTTATCTTGTGTACATCGCCCAGGGTGGCCGGTTTGCCGGCCAGATGGGCGATAAATAAATGTTAATATATATATATATATCAATATTTGTGGTGGGGTGGGGTGCACTGTAGTTTGCTGTTACATGTGAAGCCAGTGAGGGTGGGTTGTTGGGGTGGTTGACAAGCCACCCACAACCCTAAAACATCCCACGAGTTCTGGGTGGCTTGTCAAGCACCCCAACAGCCCACCCTGGCCAGGCTCACATGTAACGAGAAGCCGCTGCGGCAGGGGCTTGGATCATCAACTTGGTGCCTCTGGGTGCCACAACCCCTCATGGCTAATAAGCCACGGTGTGCTGCAGTGATGGTGTGAACCAGGTCACTTGCTCTGCATCCCTCTTAAACATTAAGCTGCAGCTTGTCCTGGGTCTTTACTGTTTATTTCCATCCTGTCCTTAGCTGTGCTGTATTTATTTATTTACTACATTTCTATATGGCCCAATAACCAAGGTTCTCTGGGTGGTTCACAAAAATGAAAACCCCCAAATACAACATGATAAAATATAAAATGTTTAAAACATAAGACCAAAGTATACTGTATGCTGGCCAGCCTGATTCTGTCCCCCTTTTCTAGTAGGTTCTGCCTCTTTCTCCAAAATCTCCCCTGTCCTCTTTTGTCTCTGGCTATGGAAGAAAAGAGACCATAATTTATGCTCTGTAGAAAGAGTGAAGCACTGTTTTTGTGAACAGGCTGAGTGTCATTTAAATTCTGCACAAAAATTATCTAACCGCATACAACGGCCACTGCTACAACCATATTTCTTGCAGAACAAAATTTGTATCATATTTTCTTCATTTGCCAACTGTCAAAGGATCAGAAACAGCTGGTATGCCGTGACACTATGTTCTGCGCCTCCTCTGCAGTTTCTGTCCTGTTCTTCAAAATGTCAGATAACTTAAAATAAGTGTCTAGCTTTCATGGGAACAGAGGAAATCTCAGTAACATGTACTCTTTGTACATAGTAACAGCCAGTGTAATTTATTTTATAATTATTTCTATAATGCACAGGTAAGCAAGAGGCCTTGTTATATATCCATAAATCATAGAATCATAGAAAAGTAGAGTTGGAAGGGGCCTATAAAGCCATCGAGTCCAACCCCCTGCACAATGCAGGAATCCAAGTCAAAGCATCCCTGACAGATGGCTGTCCAGCTGCACCTTGAATGCCTCCAGAGTGGGAGAGCCCACCACCTCCCTAGGTAGTTGGTTCCATTGTCTTATTGCTCTAACAGTCAGGAAATTTTTAGTTTCCTAAAAGTTTAGGTGGAATCTGGGTTCCTGTAACTTGAGCCCATTATTCCGTGTCCTGCAAACTGGGATGATCGAGAAGAGATCCTGGCCCTCCTCTTTGTGGCAACCCTTCAAGTACATGTATGTACATTTAAGGTATATTAATATTGTTTTTGTAAGCTACCCCCTATTCCTACATAAAATTACAGCTATGATACAGAGACAAGATGTTAATCTAGAATGGAGGAGGTGAAGCAATTTAATACATCCGATAACAATATCTTACAGTGCTCCACAGTTATGCTAATTCCAGGGACTTATCTAGACAACTGGGAATTTGTGCTGGGCAGCGCCATCCTGTGTGGCTGCTTGTAACCCTCCATACCTGGGTAGTCTGGCCACTGCGCTCCCCTCGCCCTCAAAAACATCTAGACGGCCTTTTGGCTGTGTAGATGTTTTACACCTCCTCCTGAGGAGGAGAGGCTGAGGCACTGCCTGGATTCTGCAGAAGCCGGTGGTGCCTCACTCCTCCACTCCCCACCCCTGGGAATGCCCCCCCCCATGCCAGAACCAAAGTCGGTCTTCTGGCTTCGGTTCCCAGCCAGTGCAGAAAGAACCGTGCTGGCTGTGTGTGTGTGGGGGGGGAGGGTGCTCTGCTCTCGGACTCCCCCCTGTGACCTCGGAATGATTTCTGAGGTCGCAGGGGGGAGTACGACCAATCCTATGGCCCCCCAGGCAAGGTCGGGGGGCCATAGGATTGCACCCTAAACCACTTTACATCCTTTGTGCAATGTTCCCCCAAGTTCCAGTACAAAGACAATGGTATAGTATATGCTCCAAACACAATAGATTCTTAAGGGAATAGCCATACTGACGTTTACTTCACTTTAAAAAAACACAGGGTGAATGTGTACTCTGGAGATGGGAGAAACCAGAACATTAAAAAAAGAAAAAGAAAGCAAAAGCCCTAGAAATGATGAGGCAGGGGGAAAGTAGCCTTCCTGGGATCTGCCACTTAAAAAACAAACAAAAGGCTAGATGAGCGCTCCCATTCAGGGAAATATTCAGTCTCTAAACCATTTTTATAACTCTTGGATGCTCAGGTGACAGTAGTGGTGAAGGGTCATACTAGTTGTGATGCTATACATGTCTTCAGCCCCGGCATGTATTATTTTTTTAAAAAATAAATAGCTGGTGTGCCCACCCCGGGACAGATGAGGATGAGCAGTAGCTTTAATACTTTGCCCGTGCAGTATTCTCAGTCCAAAGGGCAGGGAGGCGTCACACAAGCTGATGCCAAGGGATGACACACAGCTCTACCTCTCCTTCAAATCCTCACCAAGGCTGGCTGTTGAAACCCTGTCCAAGTGCCTGGAGGCAGTGGGTGGCTGGATGGGAAGGAACATGCTGAAACTGAACCCCGACAAGACCGAGGTACTTCTGGTGGGATACAAGGGAAGGTTAGGGGATGTTGACCTGGTGCTGAATGGGGTACATCTATCCCTGAAGGACCAGGTCCGCAGCTTGGGAGTCATTCTAGACTCCCAGCTTTCCATGGAGGCTCAAGTGTCAGCTGTGAGCTGGGTGGCGCTGTATCAGCTCCATCTGATATGGCAGTTGCGCCCCTACCTTCCTAATCATCTGCTTCCATCCGTGGTTCATGCTTTAGTCTCCTCTCGCCTAGACTACTGTAATGCGCTCTACGAGGGGTTACCCTTGAAGATGGTTCGGAAGCTTCAGCTGGTACAGAATGCAGTGGCTCGCCTGGTTAAAGGCTGCCGCCGGCGTGATCACATCACTCCAGTGCTCAAAGAGTTGCACTGGCTACCAGTTGTTTGCCTTGCCGAGCCGAATTCAGGGTGTTGCCGTTGACCTTTAAAACCCTGTACGGCTTCAGTCCAGTTTATCTCCAGGAGCGCCTCCAGCAACATCAAGTAGGCCGCTCAACAAGATCTGCCACGGATGGCCTTCTCCCTGTCCCATCAGCCAGAGAAACCAGGCTGGTGGGGACTAGGAGGAGGTCCTTTTCTGTGGCAGCCCCCAATTGATGGAACTCTCTCCCCAGTGACCTCCGCCATGCCCCTTCCTTGATTAGTTTCCGCCATGCATTAAAAACGTGGGTTTTTAGGTGGGAATATGGGGTGGGTTAGGATTTTTATGTTTTGTACTGTTGTTGTTGTTGTTTTTATTGTGTTTTACACTCTGTTTTTTCTTGTATTTTATTGCACCGTACATCGCTCAGAGTGGCTGGATGACTGGCCAGATGGGCGATTCAAAAATATAATAAATAAATAAATAAATAAATAAGGGGAGTTTTCCTCCCATTGAAAATAGCTGACCCCTGATTCAGAACAGGACTGCAGTGGAAGCAAAAGGCTGAAGTTTCCCTCTCCTCTCCTCTCCCCTCCCCATGCCATAGCTCCTATCTCGATCATGGGGCTCTTGCACCAGCTTTTTTTAAAAAAAATTATGAATACCAGGGCTAAGGACATGAATAACCTCACATCTCATTTGTCCCAAAGAAATGCTTTTCCCCAGCTGAGTCTGGTGTGCTAGCTGTGTTCTTTCCTTAATAAGGCAAACCTGGTCACAGTCCTTTATGTCATAGTAATATTTAGGTTGGAACACTGTAATCTGCTGTACATGGGTCTGCTCTTGAAGACTACTCAGAAAGCCTTCATTAATGAAATTTCCACCCATCCCTCCTTGCGCTAAGCAATGGTACCCATTTTTGTTATGAATGCAAGTGAGTAAGCCCTTTCCCCACAGCTAATAATCACAGATACCAATAACAAAGTTCTTTGGAACATCATTGAAACCATGAATGTGGACCTTCATCAGGTACAATCTTTGGCAGGAATCAACAATATCTCCCCCACATTATTATTTGGAACTTGAACCCTTCTCCTAGCTACCTCTTTTTAAATATCCTGCATTTATCTTTTCTTATAAGGCAATAATTCAGCATTCATAAATCCCTTGTTTCTCAAACCTGTGACCATGTAATCATCCACCCTCCCATGCTCTTATTCACTTGCCATTGTCCTGTTTGGTGAGGCAAGCCTTGACATCCACAACATTATTTTAGCCAACTGAGATGAGAGCATTTAAGAACATAAGAAAAGCCATGCTGAATCAGAACAAAGGCCTATCTAGTCCAGCATTCTGTTCACACAGTGGCCAACCAGATGCCTATAGGAAACCCACAAGTAGGACATGAGTGCAATAGCACCCTCCTGGTTGTGTCCCCCAGCAATTGGTGGATAATCCATTTGTTGGACAACGCTGCTGATTTCCAGTTCAGCCATATTTATAATTCTCTATATAGTATAAATTGTATTAATAGTGATGAAGCATCTGTGTTGTCACTTGCAATGTCTCCATTCTGGTGGCATCTTTCACCAGGAATGTCTGGTGCTAGTGCAGATGTATGTATGTGGGCTTTCAAACACTATGACCACCATATGCAGTACAGCCATGCAGAAGCACTCCTTGGTAGTGCTTCCCAAGGCATGGTTCATCCATCACAGTGCCAGAGTGAGATGGGAATGTGTGTGTGTCTCTAAACCTTTAGTTAGTGGGGTTAGTCTTAACTCCTAGCTAATTTTTAACAGGGGTCATGTTTTCAACTGGCAAGGGCCAAAGGGACAGCAACGCTGGCTTCACCAAAGGAGCAGAACCACAGGAAGTGTTTTTTTGTTTAACTTCCTCAGTATGAACAATAACAAAGGCTTTTTGCCAATAGCCCTTCTTTGGACAACTCATCTGCTGCTCACTATCAACTCCCTCCGTCTTGGTTTGTGCAGAGAAATGAGCAGCTACTGATGTGTTTAATAAGGAGAAGGCTCTGCCAAAGCCTCCCTTGCCGTTTATGCTGCAAGAAAGGGGTTTAAAGAGCCCCTTGCCAATGTCTGAGCTTGGGATGGTGTTTTTGGATCAGAAGCTATGCTGGAGACCAGATGGAATGCTGCTGGGGTCTGGATTTGGCTCCCTGCTCTCCAGTTATCTATCCCTACTCTAAGCCTAAACCTACTCTAAAACATTGGCCCCTGAAACCACCTCTCAATGCACTGATCCATATTTACCCAATTCTCACTAAACACTCTTCCCGCTTTCTGACACATAGTTCCTGCCATGCCTCCCCATCTCATCTTGCATTCTTGCTTCTATGTTTTTTCTCTCTTCACTTCAAGGCCCTCGAATACTATAGCACAGAGCTTCCACATCCACCCAGATGATTCACTGAAAGTCTTCCCATGAATATTCACTAGTCACCATTTTGTGAACATCATTTACTTCCCCCGCCCCCAAGATTTGAAATGTAAGCTATTGTGTGACCACACCATTAGGCCTGTGGAATTTTAATATTAAATTAGTGTAAATCTTTAAAAAAAACATACGACATGAGGGACCGAATGATTATCATTTCCATTTTCAAAGCACCAGAATAAACCATTATCTTGAGTGTAGTTCCCTCAGAGTGACAAGTTTCAGGATAGTTGGCTAACTACAGTATGCAGAGGAGGTTAAAATAAATATCGCTTTGAAAAATATCTCATTTAGAAATAAAAGACTGGTTATTTTAATGAAGGAAACCCATTATTATAGTCATTAATATTGCAAATTAAGATGCTTTTCATAGTTCTGAACACCAGATTTTAATAGTTTTTTAAAAAACAAAATACATATGCCATTATGTAGCAAACCACTGTCCTTAACAATATCTACCATTATTTAGACTTGTTTTCATTCTAATTTGGTCAATAATACTTTACCCATTATGCTGATATAATAAAATTTCAATAATGAATTATAAATGACACTGCCATCTTAAAACTGCTTTTCTATAAATTGTAGCGAACAGACAGAATTACAAAGTTATTGTGTTTTATCAAAATATACAAAGCCCTCAGACATAACAGAAGCTATTATTTCCCATATGAATTACACAATTATAGAAAATACTTGTAAAAGTATCACTATGTATAAATATTACACATTATTGGCTTTGGTCTAGAATAATTAACGTATGTGTCATTTTAGAAAATGTCATAATTTAGGTATTATTATGTATTTGAAATACCTCACTAAAGTGAGACTATATTTTCTAATTGAAAGGGTCTCAAACCAAAGCAGCTAAACAACAACCCCAAAATATTCTCAGTATACAATTAACTTCTTTCAGTACTGATATTAATTGTGGGATATTTATTTTCTTGCAACAACAACCAGATAAGTTTAAGGTAAGTATACTATCATTATTTGCTTACTGCAACCAAAGATATTGATTTTAAATGATGTATAAACATGAACATACAAGGTCAGTGTCAGGTGTAGTATCATGGATATTCTCTAAAGCATTCTCGTATAATAAAACGTAGACTGCAGGCTTCTACTTTCTTAGTCTTTCTGAGACTTTGAAATGTATTAATTTCCCTTTTTATGGGCTTAATGTTCTCTTCTTTTATCATGGCCCTCGTCTTTCCATTACTGAATATGTGACACCATTTAGCTTGATCAACACAAATAAAAGTATAACTGATGGACAAAGACCAGAGATATTCCTCAGTAGATGAATGATCATTGTCTGCTGAAGAATCTTCCAAGAATGGCTTCATAATGTATATTATCAGTTCTCTGGTTATTTGACAGCTTGTTGAATGGAGGCACACAACTCAATGTTCCAAAGCCAGGATAGGGGTGCTTGACAGAAAGACTGCAGTATAAAGGGCTGACGTAGGCAAGGAAATTTATCCCTTACAGCAGGATGAGTAGCCTTTCAATTCCATAGGGATTTATATGAGTATGAAGGAGCCCAAAAACAGATTTCTATAATTCTCATATATAGGAGCCAGAAGACTAGTCTGCTTCTTCCTGTGATATGCTGGCAATTTGGAGGCTCTTTAGACATAGCTAGACATAGCAGTGTAGGCATTTGCCTAAGCATTTAGGCTTCTTCAAGGTCAGCAAAAAATGTTTACAGAAGAGCTCTAAACATCAGAAGATTTGTGAGCTCCAAAATGTTCAGATTTATCAAGGATTCTATGAAGTCTTGAACCACCCTTGGGCAATAATGCATTTCTACAACAACCCAAACTTTTCAATGGTAACAAAACATTAAAAGAGAGAGAAGGTGCCTCACAAAATAAAGCAAATGAAGAGATTGAGGAAACGATCCTATGGTCCCTAGACAGCATCTGGGGTGCCATACGATAGTTTGGATTCCCAACTCTGAGGTCGGAGACAGCGCTCCAACTTCGGAGCTGGGAATCAGAGCGCTGATCCCCCTCCCCTGCCCCCTCACAGCCAGCACAGAAAGAACTGTGCCAGCTGCTCCCTGAGGTTGGAAAGGCGGCTTCAGAGATGGGGTAAAGGGGGCATTTCAGGCGCCACTCCAGCCTCTTCCCCCCCCCCGCAATGGCGTCACAAGAGCAGGAGGAGCAGGGAGGCAAAGATCGCCTCCACCTCTCCTCCCACTCTGCATTGGATGAGCATGAGCCTCCGAGTTCGGAGGCTCCCGCTCATCTCGATTGGATTGCGCTCTAAAGTAACACTGAAAACTCAGTGATTAAGTCTTTCATGACAGTTCCACAAATCCTTGCTGTTAGAAATGAAGTGTCTGTTTTCCATGTAGTTTCTGCAAACTAGTAAGATAGGTCTGTGTCTCAGTATACCACTGAGGCTTTCGGGAATTGGGTAGTCTGGGAGACAGTGAACTGAACCCATGTTGTTGGATGCTACAAGCTGGTTATGATATACATATCATGCCATAAGAGTAGACTAGCAACTGTATAATCACAATCACATGATAACTATGCATGTATGCACTTGATGACTATGCATGTAAAACCCAGTGACAGTCAGCCTGAACTACAATCTAGTAAAGTCCAGTATTTAAGAAGATTGGTCTTGGATTAAATCTAAGGGCACAAACTAAACCCCACCCTCCCATGGATGCAGGTGTAAATCTGGAAGGGGATCATTATAAGCCAGGGATGGGCAACTTGTGGCCCTTTAACTGTTTTGGCCTACAAGTCCCATCAGCACTAGCTGGCAATGGGGAGGGATCATGGGAGTTGTAGGCCAAAACGTACTGTATGGAGGGCCACAAGTTGCCCACCGCTGGCATAGGGCTCAGTGGAGCCATCTTCCCTCTTCCTTGTCTGTGCCTTGGACATGCACACACAGGGGCACATGCACTCCAGAGTGCCAGCTGTAACTTTCAATGGGAGACCCATGCGTAAGTCCCGTATATGCATCCAGCCATCCCTTTCTTCCCCCGGTCCCTTGCAGGTTACTCCTACTGGAAAGACAAGTAACTTGTGGGCCAAGAATGGCTGTACATGGGAGACATGTATGGCCTTTTCATTGAAAGTCATGGCCTGAATACTACGGTGTATGCATGGCAAAGGAGCAAGAGGGTGAGGGAGGAAAGAGGGCTCTGTTCAACCGTATATCAATCATTCCCTTCTATGTGTGCAGCTGTGCCCATGGGGGGAAAGATCATGCTGTAAACATTTAAGCAACTCGATTGTTGATCAAGCTACGGTACATATTTAACATACGAGGAGGCTGTGACACACTGCAGTACAGTCTTAACAATATAAATATTTATTATTGTTATTGTTGTTGTTATTATTCCTCACAAGGCTGTTCTCTAACAGCATATTCAGACTTTAGAATAGTTGGATGTACTTTTTCAAATAATCATTTTTAGAATCTTTACCAGATGCTGTAAAGTGTACACATTAGACTATGGCTAAATTTAACTTCCAAATTACAGTACTGAATTTTGAACAAATTAACATTACATTCCAGTTAGGAATACAGCGTGTGGTTTCTTCCATCTCTAGCATAAATCCTTTAATTATTATACTCTGAATCTATATATTTTATCTTTATTTTGTCCAGAATGGTTCAGACTCTTAACAAGCTAGTCATAATCCAGTTCAAGTGAATCACTTATATATCTTTTTAAAAGGTTTCAATTAGGTATATTCTTGTTTGTCTCTTTTTAAGTATAGACTTTCTTCTGTGGAACATGAATGTCTGCTTCAACTTCTATTAGGCCTTCATACATGAGAAATTCTATATAATTCCCATTTTTGCTTTTCATGGCACATTTTTTCATGTAATAAATATTTATATGCAAAAACAATACCTCACATTTTAGAACTTCCACAAGTTTGGACATTCCCCTGCCCCCAGCTTAAGGTCCCTCTTCTTTCTATTTTCTTTAATCTACTCTATGTTTTTCTTACTCAAAGTCCAACATCTGATTGTATTTTTGAATGTTACTTGCTTCACGCCCATCTGCATTAATTACATGTTGAGTTTGTAATGGTTTTGTTGTTTCCTGTCCCTCTGAAACAATGAAATGTGGACTTATAAACGGCTTAGCGCTTTCATTAAGCAAATAGTCTTTTCTATCCTCTTGCTTGGGGTTTTTGAATAAATGCTTCTTCTGGTGCATTCCCAGAGCAGCTGCTGTCTTGCAAACCTTGGGGCACTGAAAACATGCATATCCTTTCCCACTATGATCACGCTTATGTCTTTGCTCATGATTCCTTTTGGTAGAAAGATATAAGAAACTCTGAAAGCAAAACTGACAGTGGTAACGCTTTTCTCCTGTATGAATTCTCTCGTGTATTTTGAGTGTTTCATTTAGAGCGAATGCCTTGTTACAATACTGGCAGACAAAATCCTTGACACCCAGGTGGGTGCGTTCATGCTTCTGCAAGTTGCCTGAGATCGCAAAGCTCTTTCCGCAGGTTTTGCAAGAGTAGGGTTTCTCTCCTGTATGACATCGCATGTGCATCCTTAGAGCAGATGGACTCTGGAACTCCTTTTGGCATAACTCACAAGTGTAAGACTCTGAAGTAGTTGTGTCCCAGTGTAAATGATCCTGGGTTTCTTCAGTAGAAGAGTTCTCCCTTTCACAGAGCTCACAGTGAAGATTTGGCATGTTCCCGTCATCTTCTTGATTCTTTTCTTCAGGAAGGTTCCTAAGTGCATAATTTGTGACAAACGTCTTTTCACTTTCTCTGCAGGAATCTCTGCTCTTGTACTTTTCTCTCCATTTTGCCTTTCTCATTTTCCTTAGCTGTTTAGATTTCTTTTTTGGTTTGTAATTGTAATATGGTCGCCATGGTTTATCATTGGAGTCATGGTCACTCACATCATCACACATTTCATTAAGTTCAATGTAGTCTGATTTACAAACTCGAGACATGCTTCTTTCTCTTTTCTCCCGTTCTGTAACCTGAACTATATGATCTTCTTTGGATTCATATTTAGATCTTCTGCCTTTTTTGTAAAACAATTTGGACCCCAAAATATGTCTTTTCACAATGGCTTCATTCCCGATTTTAACTGTGATTTGACAAAGAGGAGCGACGTTGCTATCAGCAGATGTTCCCGGTAATGCCGGTTTTGCAATATAGGTTTCAGTCTTACTTGAAGGTTCAAACATATCTGTTGGTGTGTTAGAAGACATTCCTGTATTTGCCATGTACTTTAACTCTTCTGATGTCTCTTCTCTATCATATAGTGATAGTTTCTTCTTTTCCTTATTGCTTCTTGTTCTAACATTGCTTTTGCTATCGTCTGACCCATGTATGCGGTCATCATTTGCTACGTGGCTGGTTGTAATATCTGAGGTTCCTATGCTGCTATTACTTCCTATTGCATTGACAGCATTACTGTGCATTATTACAGATGAAACTCTACTACTGTGCACTATCACAGAGGATGCTGAATTATTATAATTAATAACCGAGGTTGAATTTTCACTGGCATTGGTACTGCTAATTGGTTGAAGAGAGGAACCATATTCCTGAGGACAAGAGTTAGTTTCAGTGGAGGACAATGGCCTTCCAGTAGTATAAGTATCACTTTTAAGGTCTGCTTCTGATGCACCAGCTTCCCAGGTAGAAATATTTGGAGGTTTCATGGGTGCCGCTGTTGCATCACTGCATGAAGATGTATCCAAGGAAAGAGTTGTGCTTGACAACATATTGTGTGGAAAATCCAGTGATGGCAGTTCAGAAGTGACAGTATTATGAATAATGCAGGTACTAGAAGGGTCTTCATTAACTTGTATGCTTCCTTGAATGCTTTCATATGATGAGTTTCCATAGCTTTTATATGGTGGCCTTTTGCATTTCATAGGCAAAAGCCTATAAAGTTTGTAAGGATATACACTTGGTTTCAAGGTGCCATTAGCAGTTTTCTTATTTACTCCAACCCGGTGGTCAATTGCATGGAAAGATTTCTGGTGGTTTTTGAGTATGTAATATGTCATAAAGGTCTCAAGGCAGAAGATACACTGGTACCGCCTTTCCCCTGTGTGCCAGATTTCATGTCTGGTACGGTATTCTGCTAAAGCAAATACTTTGTTGCAGTAATGGCAAGGGTAAGTTCTTCTCCATGAATGAACATTTGAATGTCTTCGGAGGCTAGACAAGGTAACATAGGTACGTTTGCAAACAGTGCACGTATAAAGTATCTGTCCATCAACAACTTTAACAAAGTGGTCTGTTTCTGGCTTTGTGCAGTTTGTGACAGGAAAATCGGTAAGCTCATTTTCAGTCATTGTGGGCTCTGGGTTTATATAGGAGGTGCCAGTTTTTTCATTTGAAGTAGCAAAATTATCTAAAGAACTCTGCTCATTTTCACTTTGAACATACAAACTGTCCAATTCCCTGCATACTTGCTCATGTGTCTCTAGTCCGGCAGTACTTTCAAATTGTTTGCTGCAGTATTTGCAAACTAACAGTTCTTGAGGTTGTGAGTGAAGCTGAAGATGGGTGCTGAATTGAGTTCCATCACTGAACGATTTTGTACAACAGTTACAGTTATAAACATGTGGAATGACTGTGACTATTGATCCGGAAATATGATCAGATTTATTTTCATCTTCCTTAGAAGGGAGAACATTGCCAGTATTTGGGTGGGATTTTTGAAAAGAAATGGTGTGATCATTTGCTCCTTTCTGGTGACCTTCTGCACTGCTTCCCTTGTGGGTTGATACCTTTACTGCAGGTACATCAGTGACCTGGGAGTTAAAGATAGCCTTTGCTGTACTATATGTTTGCATTACTGATTCAACCAGTGGTATTGACTGGACAGCTTCAGAACCGTCTTCACCCATTTTACAAAGTGGACTACTTTCATGATAAAAGGCATTTTGTTGAAAAGTATCACAACCTGTAGTCACTGCATAGGAATGTTCAGCTAATGTACTGGCTCGCTCAACGTCTTTGCAAGCACCATTCCTGTCCAGACCAGTACTGGATGCTTTATTTGTTTCAGGTGTTTTTTTGAAACTTGCTCTCAGGTCAAGAGGAGAAAACAAATTATTACTATTCTCAGATTCAAAAATTGAGTATGCATTTGTGATTCTTGGGCCATTTGTGATGGCTGAGTCTTCTTGTCTTTTTTCTTCTTTCACATCACCCTTTTCGGCATTGCAAAATGAGTACAGACAGGGAGAATTTGAAAAGCTATTTTCTGAGAGATCTTCCAGAAATGATATTCCCAGTTTTTTTCCTGCAGCTGCAAGGTCTAAAACATTCTCCTGTCTTTTAATGATTATTGTGGAACTGTAGATGTAATTAAGTATTTCTGTGAACACTTCAGCCTTGAGGTCATCTAGTTCCAGCACATGTCCAGAAATACAGATTGCCCGACTCCAAAATATATTTTTGAAATAGAGGCTTGAAGCAGCCAGGACATTGCTATGGGCCTTAAATTTGGTGTCTTCCACAATTATCGTGACATCGCATAAAACACCCCGAATGCGTTGTTCATTTAAGATGGAGAGTACTGTGTTACTGTGGAAGTCGTCTTTGAGATCCTTGAAGTGGGACATGATGGTCATCTGTTTAAAATAAAAGGGATAAAAAAGTTAATGAGATCAAATAGCATTATTATTATTATTATTATTATTATTATTATTATTATTATATTTATATCCCATCTTTTTTCCAGCAAGGAACCCAATGCGGCTTACATACCCTCCTCTCCATTTTTTATCCTCACAACAACCTGTGAGGTTTGTTAGGCTGAGAGTCAGTGACTAGCCCAAAGTAACCCAGTGAGCTTCATGGCTGAGTGGGGGGGACTAGAACCTGAATTTCCCGAATTCCAGTCCAACTCTGTAACCACTATGCCACATTGCTTCTTAATATTATGTCCTGCTCAGTAAAATTTCAATCCTTTTGTGTGTGTGTAGACATGGATGTTTCTATAGACAACTGCATTATCTCAGCTTTAAGGAGAATATTTTTTCCCATGTATCTTATAGAGAATTTTGTGATCCTATATCTATCAGCAGTTCAGTGATAGGCTACCTATGGAAAAGGTAACCATCTCTGCATACTCAGATGACTCCCAAGTTATGCAGGAAAAAAACTTGTTTGAGTTCTATTTTATTTTTTTAAAGAGATACTCCCATGAGGTCAGAGGAAAAGTGCTTCCTCCAAGCCTAATAAATCACACACCCCCATGACTCTTTAAGCTGAGAAGGGAGGGCAGAAGGGAGGGCAGAAGGGAGGGCAGAGCCCTGAAAAGCTTAAAAAATCCAGGAATGAGTGGTGAAATTAGGGTCCAGATATATGGAAATTAGGGTCCAGAGCTTCCAGAAGGATGATCTTTATCCCTGCAGTGCTTCATTTCCACTTCCTCTTTCTTGTCTGTGACATTCTCCGTTAAGCCTATTTGCTCTGTGAATATGCCATGGCCTTGTTTCTGTCTGCCTCCCTTCCTGTCTGGGTCTGCATTTGCTCCTGCCTACCTACCCTAATCTTCTTGTCTTTGGATTTGTTTCTCTGAGCATGCTGACAAATGTTGATTCGGAACTCTGGCAACATCTTTGCCCAAGTTAGTTTGAGCTTCATCCTGTTTTCCAGCTCCGCCCCCCTGACCTGCTTTGATTCTTCCCCCTACTTATCCCCTACTTATCCCCATCTAGAATATGATCCTGCCTGCACTTCTATCCCATAGGAGGCCTGATCCCACAACTGCATGCTGTGCTAAGGAAAGAATGCATGAAGCACAAATAGCCAACTGCTGTGTAACTTCCGTCTGAGGGAGCAATGCTGATAGGTGATTCCTACACAAGACAAAATAATATCAATTGTATATTATTTTGTATTATATACAAAATATTGTATATTATTGTATATTATTTTGTATTGCATATTGGCTCTATTGTATTTTATTTTGTATTAATGTAAGTATAATTTCCCTATTTAAAAACAGTCATTTTACATTACATTAGAAGGGAGAGCAAAATTAAATTTTAGGGTTTCCAAAAGAACATAGGCTGTCTTTACACTAGTCATCCCAAATATGTTAGGAAGCTCAATAGAAGCTTAACCATAAGTTAAATTCCTCCTAAAGATGATACCTGATCTTAGGTACTAGTTGAATTGCTTTTGCCATTATCAGAAAGTACCATATTAATTCATATGAAAATTGAACTACACTCTCTACCCTAAAAATGGCTCTTCCAAGAGGAATGTGATAGGCCTCCACAAGGATATTTGTATGCTGCTGCAAATAGAGGCTATGACTAAATCAAGGACTTATGACTCCTGAGCTAATCTTAACATAAAATAAAACAATCACCCTGCATTTTGTACAATGCACTCTTCCTACATGATCACATTAAGCAACTGTTGGTGGATTGTACCCAATATAGGCACTAACAATGGAGCCAAACTACTAGGGCTGGAGCTTCAAAAATGAAATTTCCTGCAGAGATACAGAGGACTTTTGATTTTTTCTTCTTTCTGGAATCAAGAAGTAACTATGAATGATCAGGCTTTGGGAATGAACATATTGTCTAAATCAGCAAGAGTATATTTGAAAAAGTATATATTAGATATGTGTATATATAAATCACAAAGTTCACTTGTCAAATATAATATACCTAGTTTGATTTATTACCATGCTGGTTATTCCTAACTTTCAATAAAATTTAGGACAAACTAAAAGTTAAACCAAACCTGATAGCACATCACTTGGTTGTTACATATTTGCTGTGAGTTTGGACTGAAGGCAGGTTTTTCTTTATTATAAAGTTTAATAAGACCCTGCTTGATACCCACAATGGGTTAATGCATCATGCAAAGCCAGGTCTGAAGCTTATGCGTTAGGTCTGAAGCTTATGCTATAATATTAAAATATATGTTCTCCCTTAAGAGTGGTGTTCTACACATCATTGTTGACTTGTGCAGATTAAACATTTTGATCACTAAACAGAGGAAGCACAGGGGGGGGAATTGGGGAGAGCACAGGGGTATACAGTTTGGCAGGGTGGAGGTAAGTGTGTAAAAAAATGCCTTTCCTTGAAGTAACCACAAAGGTCCAGCAACAGTGGACGGGGGGGGGAGCTATTTGTCTGGGGTCACTTTGTCCCCTCCTTGCAGACACTGACTATTTCACTAAAATTTAGCTCAAGAGTATACACGTATATGACACTTCAGTAGCCTCTTCTAAAAAGGTATCGTTAGGCTTCAGTCCTATACACACTTGCCTGACAGTATATCAGACTGAACTCAATAGGACTTGCTTCTGAGTAGACATGTATAGGATTGCGCTATTAGTATATAACAAAGAGACCTAATACAGAGAAACAGGTTTTTTCTCCACACTGATTTAACGAATATCCATTTTTTTGGAGGTTGTATTTTGCACACCAAAGTCTTAATATTTTTAAAATATCATTCCTGGGTTTTAGGGCTACAAATGTTACCTTAGACATCTCTGTGAGAGACCAAGAAGTATGACAAATGATCATACTTCTTGCAATACAACTGTGAAACAAAGTAAACGGGCCTGATTTCTAATTGCCCGGTTCCAATTGAAAGATGGGTTCTTTGTTCCCTCTATTTTAATTTGCTCTGATGAGAATATGGAGGGTGATCTGTAAGCCAGAACAACAGCAAAATCAAAATCAATTTCAAATTTACTGAAATAGCAGACAAGATGGTAAAAAGTCATAGATATTCATGAAAAACACTGAAGACATGGTATAAAATAAACATCACACTTCATTCAAAGTGACTAAGTGTGCAATCAATCCTATTCTATCGCTTGCACCCTCAGTGCTCGTGAGCCTCAGAACTTGGAGGTTTATGAACATCTACTGCAGAGTGGGAGGAGCGGCAGAGGTGATCTCTGCCTCCCTGCGCCTCCTGCTCTGCAATTCAGCTAGATGGCCATTTTTGGCCATCTAGCTCTTGCACTTTGGAGGGGAGGGAAGGAGGCTGGAGCACCATCAGGATACCTTGTATCCTGGCAGCCCCAGTCTCCTCCCCTCCCCGCTCCCTTTACCCCGTCTCCAAGATCTATTTTCCAACCTTGGAGAAGCAGCTGGTGCAGTTCTTTCTGCGCTGGCTATGGGGGGTAGGGGGATCGGAGCACATATCCCCAGCTACAAGGTTGAAGCTCTGTTTCTGACCTCAGATTTGGGAATCCAAAATATCCTATGGCCCCCTAGACACTGTCTAGGTGCCATAGGATTGCTCTTTAAAGCATAATAAGTGGAGCAGTTACAATAGGACTACCATAAAAGCAATGATTAAAGGCTACAGGCAGTCCCCAGGTTACGAACGAGATCCGTTCGTAAGTCTGTCTTTAAGTCGCATGTGTACATAAGTCGGAACAGAAGCCGCACAATGTTTTTAAAGTGTTGCAAAGTGTCGCAAGTATAGTGTGTGCATTTGTAAGTACGAACCATTGTATTTAACCCAGATTTTTACATATATGGGGGTCCGTTCTTAAGTGTGAGTTGTCCGTAAGTCGGAACGTTAGTAACCTGGGGACTGCCTCTAAATATAAAAACTAATTGCACTTACTAATTAAGGCATAATAGATGTCAAATAGATGTCAGATGTCCTTATCCAAGAGTCATAAATATTTGTACCCCAAATTTTCTCCCTGGTACCAAGTGAAGAAACAGACTTTATCAGTCAACAAAAATCTGTCTTTAACTTTTAATTGAAACAGGAAAGATGAGAAGCCTTAAGCTTCAAAAAAATGAAAATAAAATAAAAATGGTTATCTGGTGTAACAACATATCTGTGAGCAAATTAGAGGACTAATGCTGATTTACAGGAATTCGTTTTATAAAGGGGAGGGTCATATGTATCAAAACCATAGATCCTTGGCAGGGCTATGAGAAAGCAAAGGCCCTATAAAGAACCTAGTCATAAGAGCAGAAGGGAAAACCTGCCCTTCCTACTGACATCAAGAAACAAAATAATATTGGTGACTCTATGATTAAAAACATAAGAAAGTAAATGCTAACTTACAAAGTTTCATAAGTAAGATATCTTCTAAAATCAAATCACCCCTCTAAAGGAAAACCTAAAGGAAACCTGTTCTTACTAAAGGAAAACCTTCTGTGACAGAATTTATATTTCAACATATGTAGTTGTGTGAGGAGAGCCATAAACACAATAAAGAAAAACAGGAAGATGCAAACTTACATGTATTTGAACTTAAAGCACTGTAAGATCTTTTCTTGACTCTGCTCTGCTTGCTCCTTTGACTAATTAGTTCTGTATTATTCCATAACCAGAAATGGACAGTGCAGTGATAAGAGCTCATTTTTTAATGTTTATTTTAAGTGCGTGTGGGGGAACCTTTCCAGGAGCTGTGTTATCTTCAGGGAGAATCACCAGCCTTTACAGCGTCATGGCTCCCAGCTGAAAGGACTATCTGTGCTTTATTGCACCCTTCACACTTCCATGTTTTATTGCAATGAAGCCCTTTTGATGGTGTTTTCTGCATACCATTCTCAAGGACTTACTGTTCACAGGTAACAACAACCCATCATTTGAAAAACTGATGGGTTGTCGTGCATGAGTGGGAGAGAGCAGGCATGCTGCCTGCAGCATGCCCTTGCCCATCTCTTTTGCTTTTACTCTGCAACCCACAATCAGCTCCTTTATAGGTTGTGTGTGGAGCATAACATCCAACCCCAGATTGCTGGTTTGAGTAGGGGCTAAACAACCCAGTGGTTAACACAACAACAAACCATGGGTTAACTGCTGGGTTGTTTAGCCCCTAAACAACCCAGCAGTTAACCCATGGTATGTTGTTCGGACGTCTCTCTCAGCAACCTTTGAAGGAGCCCATCATGGGTGGTTAAGTAAAAGCAGAAGATTATAGGGGTGTACCCGCTTAAAACAGCCCTGTTGCCCTGGTTTCTCCAGAAAATACACAGTGTGGGGGCCCAGCGCGGCGGGCTCGAGTGGTGCAGAGAACTGCTCCGTGCCGCTCAGAATATCAAGGCGGGGGGGCCACCGCTGAAAGATGAGGGGGCGAGGCGGGGGCCCCCTAAGGTTCTTGAACACCACTACAGAAGAAGCAGGCACCCCACTTGTGCACCACAACCCATCTAAACCGATGGGTTGTCATTACATGCGAATCAGGTCATTGTCAGCTTTTCTCAGCCTCTCCTTGTCCCCAGAAAAGCAGAGGAACACCATCACAATGGCTGGGTTCAGACAACATGATAACCCACACTCAAGGGTTGAATATGGGTTGAGTGTGGGTTGTCATTGAACCGTGGGTTGTTGTTAGGCCTGATCCTGGAAAATGAGACTGGTATTAGTATGGCAATTCCAAGAGCAAAGACTTGTATAGGTATTGTAATAAACAGAAACAAAGAAACACATGGTTTGGGGATATTTTACTACCCCAAGTCACATTCAAATGTATTTTGGTGTAATAAAATGTTCCCCAAACAAAGCCATAGGTGTGGCTGCAGAAAAATGGAATGTCATTCAGCATCCTTGTATTGTGGGGCATTTTTTGTACCACTGGGACTTTTTTAAAAAAAAATCCCAATACTTTGCACTGACTGGAACAAAAAATGCTATTTTTAATTTTCTGAAATAAAACTCTGGGCACTTAAATCTGCTTCCCTGGATCAGTTTTTGTTGGGAAAATGTGACCCCCCAACACATTACATTGGGCTACTTCTTTGTCCCAACCAATCACCAGACTCAGTTGGGTTTTTTAGGACATTTTTTGTTGTTGTCTGAGGCCCTTTTTGTGTACAAAAAGAAAACTGCAAATGGTAGGTGGCTAAAATTTGGGGACATTGTTTACTATAATGCAGGTGACAATCTTGTAGGACTACAGTATAGACTTTCTGTGTAAAATCTGGAATGAAAATTGCATCTGGGACAGAATTTACCCATTGGAAGAAGGATACACACTGTTGTAGATTAAAAGTAAGGGTTAAATATTAGATGCTGTTTATAAATAAAAATAACAAGTACTATTAGGGTGCAATCCAATCGGGATGCCCGTAGCCCTCTGAAATCGGAGGATTACAGGCATCCTATGGAGGGTGGGAGGAGCGTGGAGGTGAAGGTCAACTCTGTGCTCCTCCCACCATGCAAAGCTCTTAGATGGCTGATTTCAGATGTCTAAGTGTGGCACTTCAGAGTGGGAGGGAAGGAGGCTGAGGCGCCGCCAAGATACCTTGTGTCTTGGCGGCACCTGTGTCCTCCCCGCCCCCTAAAACCCTTCTCTAAGGTCACAGAGTGACCTCAGAGATGCACTGGTGTCCTTTCCATGCCAGCTGCAAGGGGAGAAGGACGCTTCAAGTACAGAGACGTAGCTACAAGGTTGGAGCAATTTTCCGACTGCATAGCTGGGTCTCCAAAAAATCCTATGGCTGTCTGGACGTTGTCTAGCAGCCATAGGATTGTGCTGTTAGATGCTATTTATAAAATGTGAGAAATATAAAGTATAAAGATGCTAGCTATTAAATATAAAACTAAGAAAATTATTACTCCACCCCCAATATCCTCAGTATTCTTTGTGATACTTTTGGCAAAAGTCAGCAAACATATATCTTAAGACAGTCTGACCACTGTTGAAAATGTCCCAAGTTTGATAGCATATTACAACTATAGCATTACAAAGTTATAGTTGCACAACATGTATATTGCCGATTAATAATTTATAATAATTCATTTATTAGGTAATGAATTCAGGAGCATGCTCTGAAATATGAAAATAGTAGCTACACATATAAAAGCAACTGAACTACATTCTATAGATGGTGGTTTCTGGGTCAGAATGTCAGCCATTACATACTAAAAAAAATAAGTGGAGCTATTCAAATATATGTCAGCTTTGAAGCTGTACCTCCCATTTTGAGCCCGTAAGTCTAAAATATTAACAGTTTATACAGAGACAGAAAAGGAAATGTTAGTTCACATCAATCAGAAGGATACTGACCTGAAAACTGCGCTAGTTAACAGAGCTCTGTCTTTTGGCCACATATATAGAAACCTACATCACTTTGGAGCTTGACGTACAAGTAAGTATCTTCAACGTAAAGAGTACTGACAAGACTGCTGCTTCAGGCAAGCAGCCACAGTCCTACAGATAACCCTGTATTCGCAACTGCGCTTCCCATATACAAGGTCTGAGATTATGTCACCATGCTCATGTGATATGGAATTAGAAACACAAGCATCTGACGTCTAAAGTGGATTTCACAACTACAGCTATTGATGGTTATTTTTTGTGTCCAGAAATGCATGCTGACAACCTTGCCTCCTGAAATCCAAAGTAACAAAAAATTACTGGATTATCTGTCTCTCCTCCCACCCTATGGACAATGCAACAGAGCTACTACTGTTTTCAAAGGACTGATGGTTTGACTTGACATACGGTTCCTAAGTATACCAAGACCAATATATGTTCAGTCAGACTAATGGACAACTTGTAATAAATGAACAGGGAGGATTATTTTTTGGTAGTTACCGTATGTTTAGCTCATTATTGCCACATATCCTTAGAGACAATTGCCAATATATTAAGCAGGCATGTGATACATTAGGGTGCAATCCTATGCACGTTTAGACAGAAAAAAGTCCTACAGCTCCCAGCATGCCCCAGCCAGCCATGCAGGTTGGAGGATGTTGGGAGTTGTAGGACTTTTTTCTGTCTAAACATCTATAGGATTGCACCCTAAATCACTTTGTCATAATATTTCCTTGAGAGTAGCTGGAACTATAAGCTATCGTTCTCATGTTGTTTTTATCTGCTATATTTTCCACTAATCAATCCTAGGCAATCCTCCACCAATACAGAACAATTTCCACCCAACTATATATGCTTCCTTATATCAGCACCCATATTCACAAAATGTACTACTTAACCTCTTTAACAGACATGACATGATATTACACCACCATCAAGAGCAAGACCAAACCCTGAGCAAGCACAAGATTTGAACTAAATCCCACCCCAACTACCATGCCCTCAACTCCGCCCAGATTTTTTCCCTCTTGCTATTTATGTTCCATTGGTGTAGGGCAGGGGTGGAAAACTCTTTTCAGCCCGAGGGCCAGATTGCCATGCAGGAAACCTCCAGCCCAAAGTGGGTGTAGCCACCCCACTCCCACATTCCTTTCACACAGACTCACACACATAATTCACACCATTCTCTCATACACCGTTCATACACACAGAGCCCATCTAGACAATTCACACACACACACACACACACACACACCCTTCGCAGACTGCTTCCTCCTCAGTTGATCCATGCAGATCAGTTGGGGTGGGGGAATTTTCAGTGCTCAGTGCTGAGAGAGGCTCCCTGTCTCAGCATTGAGTAGGGGAGAAGACTTATTTCCGATCAGCTGCTGATCAGAGATGAGACCTTTTGCCTGCAGAGAGGGGCAGGGCATGAGAGAGAAACTGGTGGGCCAGATGGGGTGTAGGGTTAGGGTTATGCTGGCAGAGAATAGCATTGATGTAATGATGGCGCAACACTGGGTACAGTTTTTCATTCCACTGATTCAGGGGAATATATTAGCAATCTAGTAGATGTAACTCCAGGGTAGGCTTTCAGTGTAACTCCTGTGGGGATTGTGGCCAATCACTAGGATATTAAAGTGTGTGTGTGTGTGTGTGTGTGTTTTACCAGCTCTTAGGAGATGCCAGATAAAATATTAATAAAATATCTGTTGCTGGGAAATGATAATGAACATATCTTTTCCTTGGGACCTCCTACCAAACAGCTCTTCAGTCTTTTAAATCTCTGATTGCTAATTTAGTAATCACTGAGATAGTGGGTTAAAACGTTAGGGGCAAACTACATATGATGACCACAGTTCCTGCCCAATCGTGTAAAAAGTAGGGCTGGAGTCCAATTTTACAGCCAAAGGGGCTGGATGCAGCTGAAGGCTATGGAGCTTACATGGGGAGAAAAACGCTCAAGGACAGAAGCTGTGGGGAGGTAAGCTGTAGACAGAGGGACAGTTCTGCACTCCTTGACCCTGTGCCTCTTTTGCTTTTACTATTGGATCCCCCTATTTCTACATGATTGTGATAGTTCCATATTTAAACATACGAGATTGCTGTTGACATGTCTAGTTGGGTCCTAAGTAAAATGTACTTGAGGCACAATCCTATGCACATTTAGGGGGGGAAAGTCCTACAACTCACAGCTGGGGAATGCTTGGAGTTGTAAGACTTTTTTCTGTCTAAACATGCATAGGATTGTGCCCTTAGTAAATTAATTAGTAATATGATTAGTGATCATTCTGTCACCAGTGCCTTAAACTTTTTGGGGAGATGACTGAACAAAGCCCTCAAAGGCTGTCATTTTGCCTTTCTCTTATCAGTAAAAAAATTATGAAAGAGATGCTGATATCTCTTCAGAATATCAGACTGTGTTGTTGTACCATTTTACCCTACTTCCTTTTATTGAACCACAAACATCCTCATACTTATTTCTGCAGATTACAGCACAATATATTTAAACTTAGAATAATAATTATTTGTCTTTGTTATAAACCCAAAACAGCATCTCCCTTCTTTTAAGAGAAAATAGCGAAATAATGCTGGCTGAAATCCAGAGGGTTCCTTGCATGAGCATGAAGCATTTCTGCTCATGCAAAGCCCCTCCGCCCCAATTACTGACTATTACTTACTGGAATCCCCTGCATCAATCTCACACTGTTCCAGAGTGTTCCCCCAAACCTTAGGAGTAGCTTCATGGAGGGGATGCTATGTGAGGGACTGCAACAGAAGGAGCTGATGGGAAAGCCCCACTACACACGTAGGATTCCACTCATGCTCATCCACTCTTTGGATCCAACCCATTATTATTCCCTAATAACAGGAAAAGCTAAACATATCTCAGTTATGTGACCAATAGCAGATCCATCAGGCCTTATGTAAGCAAGCCACATTCATATGCATTTTAACTACAGATACCAGGGCTCCCCCCCCCCCCCCGTCCAATCAAACATTTACCACAGGTTTCAATTTTTCCAAGGGAATTTAATGGTGACGTTTTCTCACATGTGTATGTAAATCCTTGATGTTCATTATGATATTAAGAAGAGGTATTACTAAGATACTAAGGGCACAATCCTATGCACATTTAGACAGAAAAAAGGCCTACAACTCCCAGCATGCCCCAGCCAGCTGTGCTCTTTGCCCCTTCCCCATGCTTCAGGTGGGCTGCCCCCATTCCCCAATCCCTAGACCTTGCATGTTTATCTACCGGTAATTAGATTTTTGATACGCACCCCACCCAAATTCTTTGGTACTCTTGAAAAAAGAAAGAAGGAGGTGGCTTTGTGGTGGACACAAGGGCCAGCCGATCAACACTACTACATAGCCTCTCAGCTATGAAGTGGAAGAACAGGTTTCCACCGACTTGGACTTGGAGAAGAAGGTTGGTATGTTTGACCAAACTGTGTTGAGTGGACTTCTACAGCAGACTATACCCCAAGATAGGCTATGGGAAAAACTAAGTGGAACAAACATTTATTTATTTATTATTTATTTATTATTTATATTTATTTATCGCCCATCTGGCTGGCAACCGGCCACCCTGGGCGATGTACACAGAATAAAAACAATAAAATACATTTAAAACAATATAAAAATTTTAAAATCTTAACCCACCCCATATTCCCGCCTGAACAACCAGGTTTTTAATGAGCGACGGAAGCTCAGCAGAGAGGGGGCATGGCGGAGGTCACTCGGGAGAGAGTTCCACAGTACGGGGGCTGCCACAGAAAAGGCGCCTCTTGATTCTTATCCGCAGTCTGTATGAAAATACCAGGCTTCGGATTAGATGTGACCGGAAGGGCCACCTAACTAAGCAAATTCAGACTCACAATGGAGTAAAGCAAGGTTGCATACTTGCTCCTATTTTATTCAATTTTTATATTAACTCCTTAGTAGATTGTATGGAGAAAGAATGTGCTCATCCACCAAAATTGGCAAATATGTCTGTTCCGGTACTCTTATATGCTGATGATGCAGTTTTACTTTCCTTTTCCTGTGTGGGGTTAAGACGAATGTTAAGATCCCTAGTGTTTTATTGTAAAGCCGAACAAGTATTAATTAATTATACTAAGTCCAAAGTAATGGTGTTTTCCAGGAAAAAACTGAGATATAAATGGCAAATAGACAACCAGTCAATTGAATAAGTGACGTTCTTTAGATATCTGGGCATGATCTTCCAAGAAAATGGTTTGTGGCACATCCAGATTAAAAATGCCTCCTCAAATGCTCAAAGGAACATAAAAGCAATTATAAGATTCTTCTACAGAGAAGGAGGTCAATATATCCCCGCAGCTATCCAGGTATTTGTAGCAAAAGTGATATCCCAACTGCTATATGGCTCACAGGTGTGTAATTATAAAAACATTGCCCCCTTTGAAGTCATACAAAATAAATTTTATCGTACTCTGCTGGGGGTCCCATCCTGTGTGCCGAATACAACAGTTGGTTTGGAGGTCGGACAAATTCCAGTTAACGCCTGGATATGGATTTTAAAGATTCATTACTAAAGTTGATTTTTCTCCCGGTAGGTCTCGCACCCTTGACTTTAACAGATATATGCCAGACAAAATGGAAACTCTCATTACAAGAGAAATTGAGAAACCTAGGGTTTACAACACAGGCTTTAATAACCCTAGGATATGAGAAAGCCAAATCCACAAATCAAGCAACGGATTTGGGATGTCAAGTTGCAAGTTCATGCATGCGGAATGGCCAAGTACACTCAAATTAATGATAATGGGAGGGGGTTTACTTTGGCACGATATTTATCTAAGCTAGATATCCCCAAATTCAGAAAAGCTTTTTCCCTGGCCAGATTCAATGTCCTACCATCTGCTCTATTGCAGGGTAGATTTGAAGGCAAACCAAATTCTGAGCGATTATGCCCATGTTGTCTGAAAGAAGTGGAAACGGTCACTCACGTTTTACTATTCTGCCATTTTTATAGGGATATACACACTATATTTATTAATCCATTAAGCAGCAAACCTCAAATAAATCTGACGACCATTACTTAAAACATTTATTAGAGGATAGGGAACCAGAGAACTCCTTAAATGTAGCTAAGTTTTGTGCGGCTGCAATAAAACTAAGGAGTCAAGTCATGAAGAAATCAAATATATAATGTGCTAACATGTATTTTTTAAATTAGCGGTTAAGGTTTACCTTACCTTATATGTTTTTATTGCTTTTATATTTGTATTGATCTTATTGCTCTGTCTTGTATCTCTGGTCTGTGACCGAAATAAAATTTATCTATCTTATCTACAGCAGCCTAAACACTAGATTGATGCATGTTGTGTTCTGAATTCTCCTGAAATGGAACATATTCTATGAAACTCTGGAGTGCATTATGCAATACATCCTCCTCTGTCTGTACTTTTCTCTTAGATGCTTTCTCTTTGTCTTGCCTGTGTGTCCACAAGATGGAGCTATGTGCAAAGAAGACTGCGCCAAACTAATGGAAGCAAAAATAGCTAACATAATTTCAATAATATGAATGAGTTATTCATAAATAGGCTGATAAAATTACCTATTAACAGTTTGCGATTAACAAACCACACTTTTTCATTTTTTTTACTATTAATATCAATATCTTTTATTTATTTAATTTGTCTTGCGCCACCAGAAAATGTGATCCCGTTGCAGTTATTTAACATTTAGATGTTTTCTGTTTGTGGATAATTGCTATCCAGCCATGATTTAGACCATTAAGCAGCAAACCTCAAATAAATCTGACGACCATTACTTAAAACATTTATTAGAGGATAGGGAACCAGAGAACTCCTTAAATGTAGCTAAGTTTTGTGCGGCTGCAATAAAACTAAGGAGTCAAGTCATGAAGAAATCAAATATATAATGTGCTAACATGTATTTTTTAAATTAGCGGTTAAGGTTTACCTTAAGGTATAGTGTCAGATATAGCTATTTACTGCCATTTACCAAAATTATCAACAAATTAGTATCAATATACTGTTCTGCAGTTAGTACGGCTAGAATAATTGCTTTTTAATTGGAAAAGATTAAGTGGTTAGAATCCAACACTCTAACCTAGATTGAAATGAGAAGCCGTGGTAGCCATATTTATTGTGGGCATGCTGGTAATGGCCTGACAGCACAGTAGCAAATCGGAGTGTATGGATTTGCATACTGCACAAGTCATGGCAAACATCATGGGACTGTGTGTCCCGCAACCGTAGAACAGCTGTTGTTCTGTGATTGGCTGAGGCATTGGCATTATCTCTTGAAACATGAAATAGCTTTGCAGATAGTCCAAGGGAGGATCACATCTCAGTTTCTCTATAGTGAGGGGCAAAGAGTTCTAAGCATTTGAGCATCAAACCGGCGCTCCCTAAAGGGCCTGATTTTTTACCTGGTTATATCTCTCTAGTAATGCAGCCCTAAGCGACATCTAGCCCACAATTAACCATGCCATACATTTACAAAGCATAGAGAATAACATAGCGATTATGTAAGCCGCCTTGGGTTCCTTGCAGGAAAAAAGGCGGGGTATAAATAAAATTAATTAAATAAATAAGAGTCTTGGAAAAAGTAGGAGTTTGACTTTTGGAATTTGGTATGTATTTCTGCTGCTCTACAATACTTGGAGCATGATCCAGTTAAGTACATTGGAGTCCCAATGAGTTCAATAGAAAAGTCAAGCAGCTGCTTAAATCTCTCCCACTGAAATCAACAGGACTCTAAAGTGCTTTTTACTGGATCATGTCCTGTGTTTCTTTGCTTGGAGTTAAAAAGAAAGCTAATAGTTAAGCAAAGGCTAATTAGCATACATATACCAATTCCATAATTCACATATCTGCAAATGATACTGCATGTAATACCTCATGGACAAAGTAATGAGCTGCTACCAAAGACAGGGACATGGTCTTTGAGGAGGTTCACATGACCCCACTCCCGCCCCCTGCATTGAAAGAACACATAAGGGGGGTTGCAGGGCCATGTGGGCTAGCCCCACCCCTGCACATATGCACGCACCACGGCAACGTGACCCTGCTGTCTGCATGTTTGGCCAGTGTGGGGGAAAGCTCTTCAAGCATACTGATGTACATACATCGGGCCCTTTCTCACACCATCTGAACATGTGGATGGTGGGAAAGCATAACCACCGTGAGCCGTGGCCATAACACACTTCAGCTGTAGTAGGTGACATACTTCCTTTAAAGGGCATTTCTATCTGATCAGTAATGAGTGTTTCTTGTACTTTTGTTCCAGCTGGTATAGCATCATTGTGGGTTGCTGCACAAAAATATAGTTTGTGTAAATGCACTATTTTGCATTTCTCTGCCCGCATGTCAGTGACAGCTCAGATTGTTCCTTCTGCTGAGGCACCTGCTTGCAGTTACCAACTCTGCTGGATTCTGCTGCTCAGCCATTGCCAATCTGGCTAAATGGCCTCCTTTGCTTTCAGTCTTTGTTTTTGTGCTCTGCTGTGATTTATTTATTTCAGGCTCGTTTTAAATGTTGGGAGCAGAGCAGTGGGCCCTACACATTGCTACACTCTCTCTGCTAGCACACCCACGCCCCTAAAGTTGGCTCAGTGTCTGCTGTAGTGTGCACATACCCCCTAATACTATTTTAAGGGAACTGGTGTTCTAAAATTGTGCTAGGAGGGATTATTTTTTTAATTTATTGTTACATTTATATCCTGTATTTTCTCCAAGGAGCCCAAGGTGGCATACATGATCCTCCTCCTCTCCATTTTATCTTCACAACAACCCTGTGAGGTAGGTTAGGCTGAGAGTCAGTGACCATCCTAAAGTCACCCAGCAAGCTTCATGGCCAAGTGGGGACTAGAGCCCAGGCCTCCTGAGTGGTTAGAATCCAACACTCTAAGCACTACACCACACTGAAGAGCAGCTTATAGGTGAGGAGATAGGACCTGTAACGTTGTCCATCATAACCACTGCTACTCGAATCCACACTCCATTCAGGGGAGTCTGGCGACTCCTATGTCAGTGGGGCTCCATATCCATTTCAGCTTTTATTTTGAGCTTTATAGGAACTATCCAAGGTGCTCCATAATGGTCAATCTATTTTGCGGATGGAGTTCAGCACTGACATAGGAGCCCCACTGACATAGGAGTCACCAGCCTCCCCTGACTCCATGCGAACATCAAAAGAGCCCTGCTGGGTCAGACTGAGGTCCATCTAGTTCAGCACCCTGCTTCCCACAGTGAGCAACCAGATGCCTCTGGGAAACTTAGCAGCAGGGCATGAAGGCAAAATTTGCTGTTGCTCTCCAGCTTTTGGCATTCAGGGGAACATTATATAGAGTGCCATTGTAGATATATGATAGCCTAGAAAATCCCAAAATCTGAAGATGCCCTAAAGGTGGGTATCTGAAAGTACAAATGCCAAAATGCAAACTCTCCATTAGTACAAAGATATATTAAGTAAAGCCCCATGTGACTCATTATACAGAGAACCTGAATTTCAATAGTTACAGCAGCTTTCCCGAACCTGATGCCCTCCATATGTGTTGGACTGCAATTCCCATCATCCCCACCCATGATCACCATGGGATTCACTGGCTTGGGATGATTGGAGTTGTGATCCAACACATCTGGAGGGCGCCCAGTTGGGGAAGGCTGGGTTGCCTAGGACACAGCACAACCTAGGATCAGGTGGTAGAGTCCCAGTGCTGTGGAGGCATAAACTGGCACCCGCAAGCTGGTCCCAAGACCAAACAACTGTAGAGCTGCAAAAAGCAGTACTGTACTCAAACCTGCAGATGGTATAAGAGTGCTGCCTCTGGTCCACTTGCATGGTATCCCATAAAATCTTTGGGGCCCCCTGGGACTACAGAGAATGTTACAACCCTGATTACAGATCTTTTCTACATACGACATTTATTGTGCACTTGTCATTCCCTACTCACAGTTGTTTATGGGTTCTTTACACAATGTTGTGACCCTCGTTTCACTTCTGTTTTTAAAGAGCACGTTGGGTGCATTTTTTTTTAGAGCAGGGAAAATGCTGTATTATTTCTGTAAGCAAATGAAAATGCTTTTTCCACTTTTGTATTTGTGCTATTCTGCTATACCACAGTGCCACCTAGAGATTATGTAGCAGAAAAGCTATAAAGGAAATGCTCTTCATGTAGTGCTCCGATCTCAATTCTGCAACAAAACCAATAAAAATAGATACAGTGGATTAACAGTCTCATGTAGAAAAGCCCTAAGAGTCAGCGGTTGGAGAAATTCTACTTTTCCTGTAGCTTGTATGTGCATCTGATTCTCCATTATTTGTAGACATTTGAAAATCCACTATATTCAGAAGCAAGGACATAAGGAATCCAGGGACATTTTTATGCAGCTTGATTCTTTGCTGTGGAGTAATTTAGTTATTCATGAGAGGGCAAACTGCTCAGCTACCATTGTTCTTTGTGGATAATCCTAATAGCCTCATATTTGAAACTGTAGCAGCCTTTCATAATGATGTTATGAATAGACAATTGTATATAATGGCTGCTCCCTTTTATTCACATGGGGAGGGGCCACGGGAAAGATACGAATCAGGCACTGGCCAACAGAAGCTATCCAGCAGCATCCAAGTTATTACTACAATGTCTCCTCTTACTAACGTTTGAGAAAAAGGCTTGGCTATAGGCTATCACAGCTGAGAAAATACAAAGGTATCCTGCATTATGGCCAGCTGAATTTCACAGCAAGGAAGAAAATCATATACAACATGAATATGCATACTTGTGCTTTTGAAGGTTTCAGAATGGAAGCAAACCTAGATGATGAATCATGTCAGCCATAGAACAGTTTTATTCTTCTGTGGATCACAGAATTAGATGTGGCTGGACAAATCTGTCCATTTCGCTTTCTCCCACATTTGAATTTTTAAAATCTCCTTTCCATCCCAAATATGAAGAAATATGTGTGTGTGTGTGTGTGTGTGTGTGTTGTTGTTGTTGTTATTATTATTAAATAAATTAATTTGCAAATGCTGGTAAATTCTTACCAAAATCAAGCTGAAACTAAATTCTCACCCATTTACAGCTGTTCCTAGCATGGGGAGGACCATGTTGTAGTACCTACCTGCCATATATCTGTTAAAGATAGGACCCTGTCAGAAAAAAGAGGCAGCAACTCTAAATCAGCACTAACATAGATGAATACGCAGGGATTCAAACCCAGACTTTTAAGAGCTAAGCAGTTAAAGGCCTGGTCCTGGATGCACAAATCTGTCAGTTTCGTTTTCTCCCACATTCAGTTTTTAAAATCTCAAGTTCTTTCTATCCAAAACATGAAGAAATTTGCAAATTTTGGTACATTTTTATCAGAGACAAACTGAAATGAAATTCTCATCCATCCCTAGAAGGGAGGGGCTATAGCTTAGTGGTTGAGCACATGCCTTGCATGCAAAAGGTCCCAAATTTAGCTAAAGGATCAGGGAGCAGCAGATGGCCTACATGGAAGAAATATAAGACCTTTGTATAGTGCAGTTTCCTATGTTCAAACACTTTTGAGAATAACCAAGAACATAGGCTGAGCTTCACTCTATGACCATACATCATCTCATATAGAAAGTATAGAACAAAACTTCAAGGCAATTGTGGAATGGCTGATTGTCTTATTATATTTGTGATATAATTTCTAATTAGAGGGAGCATTAGATAAAGGTTTACAAAATTATGACTGGTGCAGAGGGAATAAAAAGGAAACATCCCCACCCCTCTCTCTTGTACAATGCTAGAACTTGGGTTCAGCCTGCGAAATTGATTTGGGACAAACAAAAAGAGATACATCATCACACAATACATAGTTAGCTTATGGAAATCATTACCACATGTGTGCATGTGTTTTTTTTTTTAAGGGAGTAGACAAATTCATGGAAGATAGGCCAATCAATGGATATTAGATCTTGCTGGCCACTGCTAGAGACAGAGACCTCGTTTGCACATAATGACCCATAGTACAGTTTGAGTATGGGTTATTGTTGAATTGTGGATTATCATTATGTGCGAAGCACAAACAATCAGAGTTCACAACCCAACAACAAACCAGGGTTCTCTTCCTGAGTTGTTCGTGGTTAACAACCCATAGTTAATCCATAATGCAGGGTTCAAACATAACGACAACCCTTGATTCAACAACCTGCAATTCAACAACAACCCCTAGTCAACCCATACTCTGGGTTGTCGTTACGTGTGAACCAGGCCATTAGGATGGATTAGATGGGCTCTTGAACTGAGTTTTACCAAGGCAAACTCTTAGGTTCTTATGTGCATTTTGCCTCCTATGCAGACTAATCATAAAAAACATGTTTTAACACATAGTAATGGAAATTTCTCAGTTCCAATGAAATGATTAAGCAGGCTCAGATAAACATACGTCAACGAAACTACTCTCTGTGTTGTCATTTCCACACTCCAGTTATGAAGAAGGAAGTCAAACAACTGCATTAACTCACATACAGGCAAATACAGGGCAAAAAAAATTAACTACTTGGTCTAAAGCTCCACTACTGAACATACATCTTGCTCTCTCTGCTGAAGAGGTTTCAGTATTATTTCCATGTTTGCAAAGTTATTTGCCAGCTGACATCAACTACAATTATGAATTTGTATTTATGCATTGTCATCATAGCAATATGACTTCCCTGTGAGATTCCCTTATCTTTTGCTGAATATTTTTTTTTACATTTACAGTGCTTCTACATGGATGGTTCTCACCACTACCAAGCAAAAGACACTGGGCCAGTTCACATGATCCCCGGAGTGCCGGCACCCTATTTGGAGCCTTTCTGGGTCAATGTCCAGGGTTGGTACCTGCTCCACTTTGACAGCAGGTACCCCCCAAGGACATTGCCCAGCTGAGGCTTCCCATTTTTGCACCTGTGAAACCGCTCACCTCTGCAGTTGCACAAGTGAAGCTTCCTTTTTTTAAAGTAAGAAAATATTTGCACACATTGTGGGTGCAATTTTTTTTTTTTAAGGTTGCCAACTACTGACAGCCCCTCCAATGTGCTGCTTGGGCACTTTGAAGGGGCTGTCAAAACAGAGATCATGAAAACTGGCTGTCGAACCAGAGATCATGATCTCCAGGGAAAAAAGTTTAAGGTGGGGAAAAGGCCATGGCAAGTGAAAAAAGGAATTGCAGTCGTGGTGGTGGTGGAGCAGAAAACGTGGTGCTGCCACGGAGTCCCCTGGGATACCTGTGGGAGGACCGAGGGGGAGGGAGGGAGGGAGGGAGTGAACAACACACAGTGAGCCTGATCATCTGTCGGGCATACTGTGGGTTATTTGGGCAAAAACCAACCCACCGTGGCTTATTGCCAGGGTGGGTTAGTGTGATGTGTGCATGCGCCCAGTATGTTAGGGTTACATGGGTTCAGAGCTGGCATCAGCGGTCAGCATCACTGGACATCTGCCAGGGACCATGCCTCAACAGAGGGACCACAGCTGCTGCAGCTCCTCTTGCCATGGCTGTCTGCTTGCTCTCTCTTTATCCCACCTCTTGCTTTCCTCTCTCAACTAGAGCTTGTTTGAAAAACAATCTTTCTGCCAATCTCCCATTCCATATTCTGTCAGTTCTACTTTTGTACATCCCCATTTGCTCACTTTCAATCCATTTGCTCGCTCCTGGAATTCTTTTAGCATATTAAAAAGGGCAAAGTAAAACATTGTGTGCCCCTGTTCTCACGCAAAGCAATGCATATGAAAAACATTTTCCAAAAGTGTGCAGCAGTGCCTTCCTTTATTGGCTGACACAGTGGCTGGGCTTCAAGTTATTTTAGGTTAGTAGAATGCACATATATTGATATGTGCTCCCCACTTCCTCCAGCGGTAAGACAGTGGGTGAATGTGAGAAGCCTTCTAATGCTACATCTTATTTAGATATGTATAGGTGTAATCTACCACCCCGATATCCATGCATATCCCTACAATATATAGAAAAGCACCCTGACAAAGCTTGGTAAGTGACAGGCTTAGCTACCAGTGGGTTTCAACAAGGCTCTGGACAAAGAGGAACAGGAGCTCAGCACTTTAAGTACATGTATCTGGTTTTCAGTAATAAATCTATAGGGCCAATTCCTTTGAGAATTTAAAATCCTCTCCAGGGTACATTCTTGTAAGCCTTCCTCTTAGCAAATGCCCCACTCATCTGTGTTATCATGAGCCCATCCTATGGAAATGCATGCTGCTGGCTAATATGTATGCACCAGTGCACATCTGCAGCTTTGTTAATTTTCCCTTTATTGCTATGTGGTTGCTAAGGGAACATGCTATGGTTCACATTAATTCTAGATAAAAACATGAGTGGTTGCTTTTGGTCATTCTCAGGGATGTTGAAGAGTCCTTGGTCTCGAGTCACGAGTCGAGTCACGAGTCTTTGGACCCGAGTCTCGAGTCCGAGTCCAAGTCCTTGGTCCAAAATGGTGACTCACGAGTCACGAGTCCTGAGTCACTCCCAAAACTGACTCCACGAGTCCCTATTAAAATCAATGGGGGGTTTTCCCAACAAAATAAGGCTACTTCAGATGTGTGGCTTAAATAAATTCTAGGCACAAGTGTGCCTTTTTATTTCAAAACTCTGCCACTGATTTTGGCAAGAACAGACCAGGCAGACAAACCCAAAATAACCAGGCAGGCAGAGGAGGCAGGGAACCCCAAAGCAGGCAGGCAGAGGCCTTTGTCTTGGACAATTCAACTGTTGAACAGGTCAAGAAGAGACCAGGCAGGCAGAGGAGGCTGGGAACCCCAAACAGGCAGGCAGAGGCAGCCAAACCCAAAATGTCTGACCCTAACCCAAACCCCCCACAACAACACATAAATCAAAATAAATCTCAACACATCGTTGGGGCTGCGCTCCTGGTAGCTGTCCATAGTGGCCGAGCAGCGGCGCGCCTCGCTTCCATGCGCTCTTCACCGGTGATCGCGCTCCTTCTGGCACAGCCAGAAGACTCGTCAACAGCCCAGGGATGTTGACGAGTCCTTGGTCTCGAGTCCCGAGTCGAGTCTCGAGTCCCATTAAAAATATTGGGACTCGAGTCCGAGTCGAGTCAGAGGGGGGACTCAGTCCGACTCACGAGTCGAGTCCTCGAGTCCGAGTCCCCATCCCTGGTCATTCTTCAAACAAAATTTAGGATTTACCGGTTTCCAGTCTATAGCTGTTTCCCGCACTAATGTTATATCTTGAGATAACTTCATGATAGTATGCCAACAATTTTTAGCTTAACCTAAGAATGACATCTGTTTTATCATTTGAACATTGCTAGTTGTTTCTTGTGTTTACACACCAGGGTAAGCTGTTGAGTATAATAGTATTATCTACACAATGACCTGGTTTGCATGTAACAACAACCCAGGATATGGGCTTAGTATGGGTTGTTGTTGAATTTATTTATTTATTATATTTATACCCTGCCTTTTTTCCTGCAAGGTGGCTTACATAATCCTCCTTCTCCTCTCCATTTTATCCTCACAACAACCCTGTGAGGTAGGTTAGGCTGAGAGTCAGTGACTGGCCCAAAGCCACTCAGTGAGTTTCATGGCCGAGTGGGGACTAGAACCCAGATCTCCTGAGTCCCAGTACAACGCTCTCACTGCTATGCCACACTGGCTCTCAATGAATTGTATGTTGTCATTACATGCAAACCCTGCACAGTAGTTTAACTATGGGTTGTTAACCATGAACAACCCATAGTTCACAACCCAGCAACAGACCACGGGTTTTCTTCCTGGGTTGTTCAGTTTAGACGTAATGGTTTCTTGCTATGAGAATATCACATCGAGCCTCAAGCTAGCATGCTCCTCCCTCTCCTCTCATTTTCTTTCATGCCTTTGAGGAAGAGATCAAAGCTTCCACTTTCTGTTTTAAACCAATCACAACTCCCTGTGATGTTCCAACTTGTTCCTCTCCCAACCACAATCTACCCGTACACTACGTTCAACATCTGGGGCCTTCCTCCGACTGCCACCTCCATGTGAGACTCGGAGGGCAGCAACAAGGGGGAGGGCCTTTTCTGTGGTAGCCCCCCAACTGTGGAACAAGCCCCCCCCGAGGCCCACCTGGCGCCAACTCTATTATCTGTTCGGCGCCAGGTTAAGACTGCCCTCTACGTTGAGGCTTTTAATAATTAAATGGTATATGATGGGGTGTTAAATTGTTTTTAGCGGTCGTGTTTTATTAACTTGTCAGTGGTATTTTTAAAATTGGTTTTAAGTTTTTTATAATGTTTTATTGTTTATATTTTGAACTGTGTTTTATTGTATTTTTAATTGACTGTTGTACACTGCCCAGAAAGCTTCAGCTATTGGGCGGTATAATCTGAAACCATGGTTTGATTCTGGTTTGTTTTCACTAACTGTAGTTTAAACTTTAAAAAAAACCCTACAATTCTTCATCCAAACATCACAGGGAACTGTGGTTGGTTTAAAATAAAAATCAACTCCTCCTTATGGCTGCAAAAGAGGAGATGGAGGAAATGAAATGCATGAATCCGAAGCTCATTTTGTATCAGGAAAACCATAGTTTCCCATTATACCTGACTGGAACCAATGTCTTCAAGTCTGTATCCCCAATCATCTGATGACAAGTATCAAAAGTAAATAGCTTTCAGTGAGTTTTCAAATCAGTCTTACAATCCTATTTACAAAGGTATTTTATGTCTTTGACATGTGGACCTTGCTAAAATAAACTGAAACCAACTAAGTGTTTAAAAATACTTACTGATTCCAGTCACTGAATGCAAAAATCCCCTTTGGGGCATTCACTTCAGCTGCAAACTTAAGAGTGAAACTGTTACTTACAAATAACCCATCAATATAGTGCCTAATTATTAATAAAAGCAGATGAATTTTATTTTCAATCAGAAGCTTTTAATTTATGCAGTTGAAGATTTATAAAGTGATTATCTGTAACTTGCTGTAATTGCTTTTCATAATTATTTACCACTGCCTTCCAGGAAGCGGCCATCTGCTTTTAATATGTTGTGTCATTGTCCCTATAATCATATTTGTATTCCACTCTTCCTCCAAGGTGCTCAGGGCAGCACGAATGAGATTATCCTATTTCCCCCCTCACAACAGCCCTGCAAGTTGGGTCTGGTAGAGAGAGCGTTCTTCCCAATGACATCCAGTTAATTTCTGATCGTAGCAGGCATCTGAATCTAAGCCTCCTCAAATCAACTCCAACATTCTGTCCACTACCCTTTACTGGCTTTCAGTGATCTTGGACTAGTCACCTCCTCCCCCATTCCCCTGCCATGACCATCCCTGTGCAACAGAGGTGGGCAAAAGGCGGCCCACAAGCTGCATGTGCCCCTGGCCTTTCGTGCGGCCCCTGCCACCACCACCAGCACCACCACCGCTGGTGGGGCAGCAGGGGAAGCAAAGTTGTTTGGCTGTTTGCCACTGAATGTTGGTGGTGCAACACAATCCGCTGCACCATACCACTGAAATTCAGCAGGAAACCACTGATTGCTTTGCTGCCCCCAGGCAGTTCCAGGGGATGGAAATAGCCCCCTGGAGCTCCTGAAGTTGCCCACCCCTGCTATACATGCATATACCCTCAGCAGCATACACAAGCACCCTTCTCAAACAGCAGTGAGGTTGAACTTTCCTAAAGCAGGAAGAACTTTATTCTCGTGTTCTAATACCCCTCCTCCTAAATTGCCAACTAATCTCTTCCTGCTGAGCAGGAGGGGTTATCAGGGCTGGCCCTACCATTATTTATTTTATTTATTTATTATATTTATACCCCGCCTTTTTTCCTGCAAGGAACCCAATGCGGCTTACATAATCCTCCTCCTCCTCTCCATTTTATCCTCACAACAACCCTGTGTACTATGCACATTGAAGTGGGGGCACTATCTACTATTCTGCCTCAGACAGAAAAATGACTTGGGCAGGCCCTGAGAATTACTTATTAATAGTTTACATAACATTGTGGCAATAGGGACAAGTAGACAGTTTTTGCTGTGTTGGCAGGGTCTTGCTGCATATCCCACTGTGCAACAAGCAAGCTCAGCTACTCAGGGCTGTCTAAGGGAGGCAATAGGTCCTTTTTCTGTCACCAAAGCAAGGGAAGAAGACCAGAGCTGGCTCCCTTTCTGGCAACAGTGTCCGGCTGTAGTCCACAGACATGCCGCAGTGCACAGCAGTTGGGAACTACTAACTAGAAGAAGAAAACCCCTTTCAAAATAGCATTTATCGTCTCTGTTGCCTAACTTGCATCAGTCAAAGAAATCAAGAGAGCAATGAAGAGCGGCATACTGTTATCAATTTCTAGCTGTGAAACTTTGGCTTGAAAAGCCCTAATGGCCAAACTACATATGATATTAATTGCATGTAAGGAATTAATCTGGATGTTTAAAAAAATGTAAATAGCCATGGGGGTGGTGATGTGAGCAGGATTGGGACCGTGGTAGGCAGGAAGGGGGAGTCTATTTTTTTCTCCTCCGCCCTGCTGCAGTCCCAATGAAAATCTCCTCCCATGCAATTTGCAAAGACGCAATTTGCATTGGGAGAGAAGCTCCCATGACAGATGACATTGCCGTGACAGTGACAATTACAAGACGACTTTTAATGACGTAATAACGGAACTATAGTTGTGCTAGGCAATTGGGGATGGTTTCAGTATAATCTAGGCATTAAACAGAAGACTGTGAGCTTATCAATTTTTTTTAAAAAAATTCATTTCTCTCCTTGGCTGATCAGTAAACTGTCTAAAGAGGCTTCCAGTTATAGAAGAACCATATCTACAGGAATTGCTAACTGCAGAGGCAATTGTACTCATTTCAGAAGGATTAACAAGTAAACACCCCATATCTGTCTATGCTGGGAAGGGGCAATGGACGGCACCCTGGCACTTTAAGATTCTTTGGATGTTCACACCCTGACTAATCCCTAATCCAGTTAAGACAAGACCTCCATAACCTAAGAACTTTGGGCTAACTGTGCCCTCCTTCTTACTAAGTGCAAACTCCTTAAAAGAATAAAACCGATCATCTTCAGCCCAGCCTTTGTGAGGCCATCAATAGGCTTGGTTATGTCCAGTCTTCCTCATTCTCTCTAAATTCAGAGACACGTGTGGAGTTTGGACAAATTTTTCTATTCTGTTGCAGCCAACCAGCTCTACTGCATAGCCTGTCTGATTCTAAGATTCCTGCAGCAGGTAAATTGCTGGAAGAGTGAAAGCCTTGTCAATCATATGTTGCTGAGTTCAGCAAGAAGGAGTAGAGTTAAGAATGGAGGGGGGAGAGGTGATAGGAACAGAGAAGGAAGGAAGGAAGTTTTTTTGCAAGCAATATATTTTTTAACATTATTTTGCAAAAAATATTTTGGATTTTTGAACATTATTTTGCAAAAACATTATTTTGCAAAAACATTATTGCTTGCAAAAATATGTACCGGTATATTACAAAATACAGTATAAAACAAAACACATATTAGGCAAAATTGTGCACAAAAATGCATATATTGGGAGAAATGTGCACCAGAAATGCGTACGAATTTTCATGCAAATTTTTTAAAAGTTCAGCACAATCCGTTGTAAAAATGAGAGAGAAACTGAATTTGACAGATTGGTCCTTCCCTACTTCGAAAGTACATTGTGGACTATATCCTCATTCATGCCTCTGTAGTTTTCTTGGAACCTACTGGAAACCAGCCTTTATTAAAATTCTTGTTCCAGCCTTTCACCATAAGTCAGCCTTTCCCAACCTGGTCCCCTCCAGATATTTATTTATTTATTTCATTTATATACCGCCCCACAGCCGAAGCTCTCTGGGCGGTTCACAATACTTTATGCATAAAAACAATAAAAACATACAACATAGTTTAAGAATTAAAAAAACCAAATTTAAAAACACAGTTTAAAATAACAGTACAAAAACCAATAAAACTGAGCCTACAGGTGACAATCCCCCCCGTGCTATTCCAAGTCCTAACTAAATGCCTCGGCATAGAGGGAGGTCTTAACCTGGCGCCGAAAAGATAGTAAGGTTGGCGCCAGGCAGGTCTCAGTGGGGAGCTGATTCCATAATTGGGGGGCTACCACCGATAAGGCCCTCCTCCTCGTTGCCACCAACCGAGCCTCTCTTGGAGGTGGCAATCGGAGGAGGGCCCCAGATGTTGAGCGTAGTGTCCGGGTAGATTACGGTTGGGAGAGACGTTCCGTCAGGTATTGTGGTCCTAAGCCGTGTAGGGCTTTATAGGTTAAAACCAGCACCTTGAATTCAGCTTGGAAGCATATTGGCAGCCAGTGCAAATGGGCCAGAACTGGTGTAATGTGCTCGGACCTTCTGGTCCCAGCAATAAGCCTGGCTGCCGCATTTTGCACAAGCTGCAGCTTCCGAACAGTCTTCAAAGGCAGCCCCACATAGAGTGCATTGCAGTAGTCTAGTTTAGAGATCACCAGAGCGTAGATTACTGAGACCAGGTTATCCCTGTCCAGATAGGGGCGTAGCTGGGCCACCAGCCGAAGCTGGTAGAAGGCACTCCTTGCCACTGAGGCCACTTGAGCCGCAAGTGACAAAGATGGCTCCAGGAGCACCCCCAAGCTACGAACCTTCTCCTTCAAGGGGAGTGCAACCCCATCCAGAACAGGTTGAACACCCTCCATCCGGTCAAAGGAACCACCCACTAACAGCATCTCAGTCTTGTCTGGATTGAGCCTCAGTTTGTTAGCCCTCATCCAGTCCATTGTTGCAGCCAGGCACCGGTTCAGCACATCCACCGCCTCACCTGCTGAAGATGAAAAGGAGAAATAGAGCTGCGTGTCATCAGCGTACTGATGGCAACGCACTCCAAAACTCCGGATGACCCCACTCAGCGGTTTCATGTAGATATTAAATAGCATGGGGGATAAGACCGACCCCTGAGGAACCCCATACTGGAGGGTCCATGGGGCCGAGCAACATTCCCCAAGCACCACCCTCTGGAGCCGGCCATCCAAGTAGGAGCGGAACCACTGCAATGCAGTGCCCCCCACCCCCAACTCAGACAGCCGCTCCAGAAGGATACCATGGTCGATGGTATCGAAAGCCGCTGAGAGATCCAGGAGTATCAACAGGGTCGCACTCCCCCTGTCTCTCTCCCGACATAGGTCATCATACAGGGCGACCAAAGCTGTTTCCGTGCCAAAACCAGGCCTGAACCCCGACTGAAATGGATCCAGATAATCAGTCTCATCCAAGAGCGCCTGGAGCTGGTTGGCCACCACCCGCTCAAGGACCTTGCCCAGGAAAGGAACATTCGCCACCGGCCTAAAGTTGTTAAAATCTTCCGGGTCCAGAGAGGGTTTCTTCAGGAGTGGTCTCACCGCCGCCTGTTTCAGGTGGCATGGGACCACTCCCTCTCGCAAGGAGGCATTGATCACCTCTCTGGTCCAGCCAGCCGTTCCCTCCCTGCTAGTTTTTATAAGCCAAGAGGAGCAAGGATCCAGAACAGACGTGGTCGCACGAACCCGTCCAAGCACCTTGTCAACATCCTCGAGCTGTACCAACTGAAACTCATCCAAAATAATTAGACCAGGCTGTGCTCCGGGTACCTCTCCTGATTCTACTGCTATAACATTGGAGTCTAAGTCCCTGCGGATGCAAGAGATTTTTTCCTGGAAGTGCCTAGCGAATATATTACAGCGGGCATCAGATGGGTCGATGATGTCCCTGGGGCCAGCGTATAACAGGCCCCGGACGACCCTAAAGAGCTCCGCTGGGCGGCAGAGAGATGTTTGGATAGAAGCAGTGAGATGTTGTCTCTTTGCCACCTTCACTGCCTCTAGGTATACCTGGCTATAGGCACATACCAGGGCTCGATTGCATCCACTAGGAGTTTTCCTCCACCTGCACTCAAGCCGTCTCCTGTTTTGCTTCTCATCACTGATGTTGGATTCTCATCACTGGACATGCTGGCTGGGGATAATGGGGATTATCCAGTGCATCTGGAGAGCATCATGTTGGGGAAGGCTGGTGTAGGTCATTCCTTTTTCTACATTCTGTCTCTTTTCCTGCTCTAGCACTGGTTCCTTTAGTATCCCTTCACATGTGTTTGCTCCCTGCTTCACTATTTCCTATAGCAGGATCTGCCCTCCTCAGATGGCGGAGCAGGAGGAACGATGAATTGCGTGCTCCTCCCTCCCCACTAAGATGCCCCCCAGTTGCCACCTTGCTTCAGTGAGGTGGCACTGCACCGAGTGCCCTGGACAGCCCTGCCAGCCACTCTCCCACTGAGGCATTTGCCGCGGCAGGAAACCGAGGCCAGCAGGGCTCTCGAGCTGTTGCCCACCCGGTGACACACAGTGGATGCTCTGGACAGCACCACTAGTCCTGCTTTCTCGCTGCGGAAAATGCCACAGGGGAGAGCAACTAGCAACTAGCAACACTCTCTGGAGCGGCCATCTGTCTCTTCCTGGGTTCTCTCACAGACAAACTTACACAGTAGGCCAGAATAATTTCCCCAGTATTGTGGACCAAGAGTGTGGGAGGGCTGTGGTTGAGTTTGTGGCTAAGACTTCAACTGAAGACTTTCCATATAGATGTTGTCGTCTTCTCAATGGCAATAGAAATACTTTATAGGGATGAGTTGTGAGCCTGCACACTGCTCTGCAGCCATCATATTAAGGCCTTAAAATGCTTGCCCTTCTGAATGGCCCTTGGAATGCATTGGGGTGGATGGATAGACTGAGTAATCATCTGTAGGAAGCATCCTTCCAAATAGCAATGGGGAATGCACTGGCACAATTTATTTATATGTCAGGCACCAAACCCTGCGGACAATTTAGTAGGGCCATGTTATCCTAACGATTCCGACACCCAGCAGATCTTTATGCAGATGAAGGTGTGGGATCTGTATCCTACAGGTTACCGTAATTGCACGGTACACCAATTCGTATTGTTATACACACTCTACTTCTGCAAGCGATAAGTTTCAGGGGCACAGCACTTGTCTGGGGTTGGTTTCCCTTGGAAGGAGGTCTCTGGAGGCTTAATGGTGTTTTGAAATATTTGCATTTATTTATAAATATACAGGTTGAGCATACCTTGAGGCACAGCTTAAATGCTCCAAAAGATAGCCAAAGTCCACTGCTCAGGTCTCCAGGGGGACAGGTAGCATCCTAAGTTGCTCACAGAGCCCAAACTCAGCTGTCTACGTCTCTTTGTCTGACTCAAATTGCAGTGTGTGTGTGTGTGTGTGTGTGTGAGAGAGAGAGAGAGAGAGAGAGCACTCTCTTGGGTGCTTCCAGATGGAGGGCTCCTAGCACTACCAATTAGAAGGCATTGCACAGGTATACCACATCAAGAAATTATAAAACACATAAAATGCAAAAAAGCTAGAATATTTTGGTCATATAATGAGAAATGAAAAATATAGACTGTTGCAGCTGATTATACAAGGTAAAACAAATGGGAAAAGAAGTGTAGGAAGAAGAAGAATGTCTTGGCTGAAAAACCTTAAAGAATGGGTTGGGAGCAATACAGTATAATCGTTCAGAGCGGCTATATCTAAAGACTGTTTAGCCATGATGATGTCCAACCTCCGGTAGGATAGGAACAAGAAAATTGGTTTTAAAAATTTCATAATGTTTTATTGTTTATATTTTAAACTGTATTTTATTGTTTGTTTCTAATTATTGTTGTACACTGCCCAGAGAGCTTCAGCTATTGGGCGGTATAGAAAATGAATGAATGAATAAATAAATAAATAAATAAATAAAAAGAAAAAATGGAAAAACACAGGAGGGTTATAAGCAGAAGACAACAATATCTGGACTACCCATCATCAGGCGATCACTCGTGACCGAGTAAGATTGTCTTCCGGGATAAAAGGAGGAAATTCTAAAGAAGATTGTGTAGACTCTAGCGATGGGTCCGTAAGTGACTGTGGAGGCCAATTCTAGATCCACACAGCTTCCCACAGTGAGGACACAGGTTACCAGATAGAAGATGGTCCTGTAAAGGATTCATTTGACGTGCTTTTCGCTTAGCACGTTTCTCCCTTTCACCTTGCACTCGGGCTTCTTCAAAGTCCATGGAACCTTTGTGAAAGGCCAACCTCCATTTAGATCGTTCATGGGCCAGAGCTTCCCAGTTTTCGATGTTTATATTGCATTTTTTTAGATTAGCCTTATGAACATCTTTAAACCTCTTATATTGACCACCGATATTCCGCGAGGCCCTGTGATAAAAGCCTTGTCTGGAAGCACCAGATGCCCCCTCCTCTTGGCTATAGGGGACAATCTTCATGAGTAATTTCCTCTGACCATAACCTCACCTTCCTGGACCATCTTAGTTCCCATGAAGACACATCTCCTGAATAAGGGCTATTAACACTCTTTTGTCAGTGCTGATTAGGTATTGCCTTGGAGCAAATTGCATTGAGAGCACAGAAATCTGATAGGAAACCCATAATGTTATTACCAACCCACCCCGATGCATTTCAGTAGCCTTTTGGAAGGAGAACAAGCATTTGTATGGTTTCGTTCTGAGATCTACAGAACATTGTGCTGGATTGTTGCCCATTATAAATATAGGAAGTTCACAGTTCAACTATCACCTCAGCTACAGGCTGAGTTAATGATTTTATGGTGGGCATCTTCTCTCAACCTCAGTCCTCCCACCACTGGAAATTTGTAATCTTGGGAAAATAATATTGGATATGGACTACTATGATAATAAATGTAGACACCCAGGAAATGCGCTACATGAATTCTAAGTACTCCCTATTTGATGATGAAGGGAAGGGCTCAACTGCTTTTTGTGGAGCTCCCAGTGTACTTATGACTGATAGTGGGTGGCCTGATGATTCTAACAGCCATTTGGAAATCCAAATTCTTTAATGCATTCTAACAGCCATTTGAAAATCCAATGTATTTCTACCGCCATTTGGAGAAATAATGCATTCCAATGGGCACTGGTTGTCATTCATTTTCATATGCTAAAATGGCCGAGGAAGAAAGGATGAATGGATGGATGGTAATTGGCTGGTAGCATTTTTTATATGAAAACCATCAGTGCTTGTTGACATATGTTCCAAAATTTCATAGCTAAAAACAACAAATGTATTTTCCCCCCTCTGTTACTGACCAGTAGCACACTCAAATAGCCAATCATGTAAATTATTCAAATTGGGGTACACTTTGATAATTTAAAATCCTACAACACAGAGATAAGTTAACAAACTCTTACAGCACAGGAGCAATTGCTGTCTAAAATGTCTGATGCATTTCCCCCCGAAACAAGTTATGAATTCATAACTTGAGAGTGAATGTCTCTGTGATGCATCAGAACAAGAGGTCAACATCAGCCATGCTGAACCACACTGATGGAAGCAAGAGGAAAGACCAGTAGAAATTTTGTAAATCGTCATTTTCATCCTGTACTGTATAAAAAGCTTAATTACAAGCCACGTTTTTTTTTTAAAAAGGAAAATTCCATGCATGAAATAATATTCATGATAGCATCAAGTAGCTGATGTTTAAGATGCATCTCCAAAAATAACTCATCAAAATTATCAGCTACAGATATTGAAATCAGTACCACCCTGAAAAATATCGTTTGAAGCAACTTACTAAAAATGGAATAGGAAAATCTCTGATTGTACTGCATTTATCAAATATCATCATTTTGGATTAAATATGCCTATTCTACGACATCATTCTAAAACAAGTTTTATCAGAAACCCTCTAGAACAGAAACATTGTATTTACTGGGGGGCTTACTGAACTGGTCATCTTCAGAAACAAGACAAAATCAGCATTGTATCTGCAAAAATACTTTGCTATTTGCAGTAATCTAAATGGCTAATGGAATTATACTTTTAATTTTTCCATTGAGCTTGTAGATCTATTGTTGATCGCGATCCATACATCATCTTTAGTAGTTTTGAAGTCCAGGACGTGAAAATAAAATGGCTACCATGCTGAAAAATATCTTTGCAGTGAGATGTGCTTCAGTCAGAGAGAAAGAATCCATGTTTTAAAGAAGCTTTATGAAATGTGTAGCAACATTTAATACTTTAACCCCTAGATTAGATTTTTACAGATAGTGTTAGAAATGTCAGGTGAGCTGCTTTTCACTAAATCTTATAAATTCAAACTTGCATTAAACCGCATATTGGATCATCTCATTCCCTCCCCCACTCCTGTCATTTTTAGAAGATGTTCTGATTGGTTAAACTGACAGATTTAAGTTAGGATCTGTATACTAAAAAGGGTCTCTAAGGACTGCTAAATGAAATGATGGAGAGAGGGAAGTTTTAAACCTGTTTATAATTTTCAGCAGTCTATAATTTTAGGTATCCTTGTACACCACTTAGATGGGATTGCTCTTTTAAATACACATGTATGTACTAAAAACAACATAGTGTGTGTCACTATGAACCACTTCATACAGTGGGGTATGTTTTTATGACAGATATACAGTTGCATTGCTTGAAGTAATCAATTCAAGATGAGAGAAAGGGGTTCCCGTTACACGCAGTGCTAAAACCTCACATCATTTAAGAAATTATAGCCATGCAGTCATAATACGAGATCATCACTTGCATTGCAGAATTAAACAATAATAAGTACCTTTGCATCTCAGCTATTGCATCCTTTAACAGGATTTGGTTGCCAAGGAAACAGATTTTGGCCCAATATTAACATGAAGCAACTGTATGATAGAATCTATTCTATGTCTATACAATAATGATGTTAAAATAATTCACAGTTAGATTGGTATATCTATACATGCTTGGTTGTAATTTGTTAACTACTTTGAAATAAGCCAAATCCTAATTCATATTCAGGTCAAGAGGACAGGGATATCTTCAGGTCTTTCTCTCTTTAAAATACTTGAAAACTTAAAACACACACACACTATAATTAAACACATCCATACTTTAGCTCAGCAATCTCTATAAAAGGACAATGAATGCTGAATAAGTTTCTATAGCAAATGCAAAGAGACCGCTCCCTAGGGCAGAATTTAAATATTTTTTTAATTTTTTCATAGCTATGTCCACAACTTATAGCTTTGTATCTTAGTGAACAGTCTATTTTCATATTTGACTTCAAAATTCTCTAGAACATTGGGCTTTAAGAAAAAATTCTTTTGTTACATAAGCGGTGCCACGCCCTGATTATCTAGTAGCCGTGACATCTTCAATTTCAGAATAGATGCATATTTTTCAGACAGGCAAAATCACTGTTATGTAGAGTTACAGAATTTAGAACTGGATCTTTTTAAAAACAACGAAGAAATGAACTTCTTAAACAGATCCCAGTTATATTTCCAATTTGTATTTCACATCCTTGCACCATGGAACAAGAATCGGTAAAAACATGCAAATCTCCACCTACCTGTGTATAGGTCTTAATGAAGTCTTAGCATGGCAATGCTCCCAGCCATTGGTATTTAAAGTGATGGAGAGACACTGGAATCTTGGTAGTCTCAAAAATAAAAATAGATGCCATTTTCAAAAGCAGCTTGCTTGAATGAACTGTGATCAAGAAAACTGAACTTATCAATGGGAAGGAGAGAAGTGTGGCGGGTGTGTGGGAAGGAGATGTCCTCCTCACACAAGGTGGTTGGGTTTTTTTTTTAAGCTGCAGCACAAGAGTTTCCTCCCCTCCCCCCTCCTGATGGTTCAAGGCTTGAAGCTGACCACTGCAAAGGCCACTTGTCATATTTGCTGAGAATCAGCCTAGTGCTGTCCCTACTGAAAAGAAAAACTCAGCAACCAAAGCCCATCACACACCATGCACAGACTGCGTAAGAGTTAAAAATAGATTTGATGTGCCTGCATAATAAATATGTCAGTTTCGAGGGGTTTAATTTGATATTGCCATTAATTAACAATACAACATACATTATTTAAATAGCAGTAAAGGGAAGAGGAATAAGAGTGACACCACCTGGAATCAGAGTTCGCTTATTATTATTTTAAATATATATATAAAAAAAGAGCTAATCCTGGTTTTAGAATGCGACGACCAACTAACAACTCTACGCAGATAACGAAATTGAACTCTAAAGGTGGCTGCTTAAATAGCTATGCCATTCAGGAAGCCCAGGTCTTCACTACAACACGGTATGGCACAGAGACCATTTACATACTCCCGTTAGAAATACTAGGCATGGTATAATGAATTCTGTATCTACAGCATGCACACAGCACAAGCAACATTAATCCTGCCTGCCATTTTAGGCTTGCAGCAGAATGATACACGCTACAGCAGCACAGATCTGGTAAGAAGAAAGGGAAGGGACTGCTCACCTTAAATGCAGTATTAATGTTGTTAAGTGACATTGCAAATCTGCTACCGAGTCTTAGAGCAACTGAGTGGGAGGGAACAAAGAAAAAAAAGGTCATCAACTGATGATGCAAGATGAATCATTATTGTGTACTGTTCAGCAAAGCTCCATGTTCTTCGATGAGATAGTCTTAAGTATTTCAGATTCTGTAGCAAAAACCTGCCTGCAGAACAGCTGTCTCCATCTACCAAGAAAAGCAGAAGGCTCCCTTTTACTAGCTGGAGGGAGGGATGGAAAGAATATCTGCAGAAATATCTTCTTGACGAAAGAAGATTTCATATAGTACGTATTAGATCCTAGATATGTAACACTATTGCTGTGTTTTCTTATTTTCTTAACCAATGTAGTTTGCTTTTATTGAACTTGCTGCCGCCGTTGTTGGTGTTATTTAAGCATGTAAAAAGACAAAAGCACCATTGCTCGAACTCGAATTCTGCACTGGATTATTGAAAAGCTGAGCATATTGACAAAATCGCAAGCGCACAGGGTCTGGCTGCAGAATCAGCTGTCTGCATCTGTGTTGCACCCTGCTTAACCACAAGCAAGGTTAGTGCTAAATATATCTGCAAGGCATAAACGGAAGCTATTTTGCTGTACAGATTACATTACAAAATGCTTGTCCATCCTTAAGAGCTCATAAGACAAGTGCCTATTAGAAAATGTTGTGCCGCAATCCTCTGCATTGCTCTACACATGAAGCGGTGAGGGACCATAAAGGCTGCTCCTAAACATAGTGACCTAAATAATGCTAAGATGACTTAAGTAGCATGCATACATATATACGCACTGTCAAAGCAAGGAAATGAAACGAGGATTGTCTAATCAGACTGAAAGCACAGACTCTACCACAGCGCCAATCCCAAACTGCAACATGCTATATGTGAACATCTTACGTTAAGGAAGAGATGCAATGCTTCTTTCTTTCTTTTTTCTGTTGCTCTCGGGGATTGTTGTTGCTGTTTTCCCCTCAGAGGCTTTTCTTAGCTACTGTTGCACAGTGACATTCTGACATCATGGAGGTCAATGCAGGCACTCAAGTACTGTCAATTTTAATGATCCAAATCCAAATGAACTTAATATCTATCTATCTATCTATCTATCTATCCTATCTATAAAACAAATTATATCATGCAGCACCTCTACACGGCCATTCCTCTTGCTTTTGAGATTAATGACGTGTTCTCTCATTTCGCTGCATAAAGGAAATCGCCACTATTCTCTACAGAGGCTGTAGGAAGGCAAGTGTAGGAATTAGATTTTTTAAATAAATAAAAATAAAGCAGGATTTTGAAACAAATGTCTCATTTTTCCCAAAGAAGCTGAAATTACATTAAATATGTAAGGTGGAGAAAAGAGAACAAGAAGATGGATTACAAACATATTTTTTTAATGCCTATCATGTGAACGTGTCTTACTTTATATTCAATGCCAGCATTTCCCCAAGGGGAAATATTAGGGAAGAATGGAACAGCTTGCTATGACCAGTGCGCCATTCCCTTAAGGCTGAAGTGTTAGCTAAAGGGAAAAGAAACATCTAAAACCTACCTGTCTGTATAAGGATTAAATCCTTTCCTTTTACAATATGTTATTTTTGGTTTACTAGTTCTTCACTACATCCTATCCTCTCCACTCCACCACCATAAAAATTGAAATTTGTGGAATCTTGCACAAGAGCGCACATATTTTTAACTCATGGGTATATTTTCCATGAATGTTACAAATCTATTTAATCTTACATTATGCACCAATGAATCTAAACCATTTATGAAAGATTAATTAAGTGAGGGAATGTGTTTTTGGTACAAATTCCTTTCTACCCAAAGGAATGTTTAACAATAAACATGGCTGCATCCTCAACACATTTATTCATAGACTAGCTATGAGTAGGTATTGCTTCCAATCTATATTGTAAATTAAGAACAATTCCATTTAAATAACTAGTGTGTGATGTAAGTAAATCTTTAATAGACTCTCAGTCAAAATATTCCAGCTTTTCAGATCATTTGTCCCATGGTTTTTAGCGCAATAATATTACAGCACAATCCTATACATGTCAACTCAGAAGTAAACCCCATTTAGTTCACTGGGACTCGCTCCCAGGTAAATGGGTATATGCTGCAATCCTGTAGAGCAGACATATGTCGGATTGAACTGTACATTCCTCTGCTTTTCTTCCTTAAGGTGTTTTTCAGCTTCTGTACACTGTGTCATCAAGTTTTATAGCTTGAGAATCAAAAGATTACAGAAATCAGCATCGGTCAAACAGCAAAGGAGCAATCCAGAAGTAATAGAGGCTGGGCTCATAAACAGATGTGACACATCTCAGGGCTGTTTTGACAGTCACAGACTTGCTGCAGTATACCATTTTATAACTAGGAAATGCATTCTAAGGTCCAGTGGCAAAACTCCAGCTGGTTGGAATGAGAGAAGTTTGTACCGATATCAGAAAAATGTGATTGGCGTGTGGTTATGTTAATGTATGGCAGCACTATTGTCTGCTTGCAGCAGCAGAACCCACATATTCCTGGGTGATGTTTAACTACAGCATGGGTTTTTGTCCTTGGCCATTTGACACAGTAGTACAATTCAGCAGATTGGATCCTGATTTGGTCATACTTATAGTAGATGCATTGAAATGAATGGATCTACTCTAAGCATGACTAAGTCCGGATCTTATCCAGTCAGTTTACAGAGAATTAAGATCGTTATAAAACAAAGGAAGTCACCGTATACCAAGACAGGCTGTTTGTTCATTTAGCCCAGTATTGCCTACTTCCAGGGCAGGCATCAGAGGATGGCATTTTACTCTGAGTGGTAGCAGCTCTCCAAGGTCTCAAGCAGAGGCCTTTCACATTACTGTTAGCCTTTTCAGGGATGGGCAAGTTGTAGACCTCCAGATGTTTTGGCCTACAGCCCCCATTAGTCCTAGCCAGCATAGCCAATGATGAGGGATGCTTAGAGTTGTGGAGCAAAACATCTGCAGGGCCACAAGTTGCTCACCCATACTTTAAGTGGAGATGGCAGGGATTGAACCTGGATCTTCTGCATGCAAAGGATGTGCTCCACTACCGAGCCATGGTCCTTCCCCTTCTTTAATGCAGTACGCCAGTATTGCACTGAGACACAAGTGAACATTGCCGGCTCCAGGTTTTTGGAGCCTTGGGCAAGACACCCTCAGAGGACCCTCTCTGATGGTGAGTCTACCTCCTCACTGCCATTGTCACCTGCTGCTCTTGGTCCTCATCGTCTTACCATTGCTACCACTTGCTTGCTTGGCAGGCAGAGAGACAGTGAGCAAGCAGGCACTGGCATCTGCTCCTCCTCCTTCTCATCACTACTGTTGTCTGGGCCAGAGCAGGAGGCAGGTGAACGAGCAGGTTGCAACGATGAAGAGGAGGAGCAACTCCAGGGGGGGCTGTTGTCACTGGCCCCTGCTGGGCTATGGGCCCTCGGAAGGTGCCCAACCTTGCCTACCCTTGATGCCGGCCCTGCAAATGACCATTATTTCAACTTTGAACCTGTGGCACCAGTAATGCAGGGTGGAACATTTTACATAATGGAAATTTTTACAGAAAATGTCACATTTCTATATTTTTTCATGGAAAATTTTCTATTTCTAAAAATGTATTGTTTCATAAAACAAACTAGTTACGCAATGAATATACTCAATAGTCAGATGCGGCAGTTTCTAAAAATACATTGTTTCATCAGTTGAATCAAAAGATTGGGAGGCAACATGGTATATAAAAAAACATTTTCAGTTTCATCGAGAATACAAGAGAATGCACTAAAAACAACCCTTTGATGGTACTTGTCACCTGTAGAGTTAAACCAGATATATAGTACAGCCTTCCCCAACCTGGTGCCCTCCAGATGTTTTGGACTACAACTCTTGACCATTGGCCATTCTGGCAAGGGCTGATGGAAGTCCAAAATATCTGGAGAGCACCAGGTTGGGGAAGACTGATATAGTACAATAAAACTGATATGCCAGCGAGGTTGCAATAAAATCAGAACCTATTTGTGGTGGGAGTCAGCAATAGTAGGAAAAAAATGGATTTGCTTATTTAAAAATGGATTTGCTTATTGCTTATTTATTTGGGATTTTAAGGTAACACAACCTTAAAATCCCCAATATCTTGTAATGCAAAAATGGTTTTACTCTCTCTATATTTGATAGTCCAAACGAAGGCCTATCACAGAAATTGTTGTCATTTATATTTACAGCTACTAGACAGGTTGTAGCCAAATTTTCAAAAACAAACACAGACTAATCAATTGAATACTGGTATGCTCAACTATGAAATGTTGGGACTTCCAGAAAAGTTACGGTAACTCAGCAACTCAGAGCAGCAAGAATGTCAAAAGAAAAAAGAAGCAGAAGCACACATGGCACACTATGAAGGGCACCTTTGGGTAACTGAGCATCAGTGCAACCCTCTTCAGTGAAATATCGGAAATCTTTATAATATCACCCAATGAAGGAATGTGTCTCTAAACTCTTGTGCCATCACCTGTTGTTGATTTTATTGTTGTATGCATTGTTACTTGTTAAAATACAATAAAAGTGTTTATATAAAAATACATTGTCTCATAACGTGAATTAATAACACAATGAATAGTTTCAATACCAACCAGGCAGGAGCATTCCACAAACGGCACCACCACTGAAAAGGACCTCTCCTTGGTTGCTACTGGCCTAATGTCACCAACCATGGGCACTCAGAGGAAGAGAGCGGGCTCTGATAAATTATCAGTTTTAGGGCACAATCCTATGCATGTTTAGACAGAAAAAAAGTCCTACAATTCCCAGCATACCCAAGCCACCCATGCTGGCTGGGGAATGCTGGGAGTTGTAGGGCTTTTTTCTGTCTAAACATGCATAGGATTGTGCCATTAAGTGCTTTTATTCCCCTCCTTAAATTTAAACAATGTAAGGGAAATATATGCTATCAAGTACCCTTGTCTTAAAATATTCTCAAGTATTGCAATATGAAAATGTCCAAGTAAAGCTTTGAATTTGTTTGAATATAATATTTAAACTACATTAGGTGTGTTTAATTGACACCCCCCCCCCCCCAATATACATCAAGCATGCTAAATCAGATCCCAATCAGTTTAGGGCCTTGGGAAATTTTCCAATTTTTCTGGATAACCCACACGTCACTACATTCCACCACCACCCTGCCCTATCCCTATATATGTCCTTGTCCTACTATTATCTTTCAGTTCCAAAGACTGGTTCCATTTAGGAGTTGCAGGGCCAGCCCTATTTCTAGGTAGGGTGAGGTAGCCACCTCAGGTTGCAGATAATGGAGGGTGGGGAAAGGCAGTAAGCTCTTGGAAGTGTGTGCGCCAAGTGGCCTGCCCTGTGCCTCCTAGGCTAGCCTGCTGCCTTCAGGAGTAGTTGGAGGATGCTGTTCCATCACCAGTAAGAGTCACCAGTTTGGTTGGCTTCTGTATGTGGACTGGGGAGCACCATCTTTTCCTTCACTTCAGGGACAGAGAAAGGAGTCTTCCTCCAGTCCATTCTGGCCAAACCTCACCCACACAGACATGCCATGTCGGTGGGAAGCAAGGAACATGTCAATGCCAGCCCCTGCCTAGGAGCGAACTGCCATTGGCTGCACCACCAATGTACCTGTGACACTGATTCTTTCAGGGCTTTACTCTTAGTCTATACACTGGATTCAGCACTGAACCACAGAGGAACCACACACACAGTGTGCGGTAGAACCAGGAAAGTTTATTTAAGGTAAACCAATTACAATAAAAGGTGGGAAATGAGGGAAGGGGAAAAAGGTGGGGAGACACTTTGGTATACATACACACAACAAGTAGAGCTACAAAACAACAAAACTACGTAGTTCTTTTTTATATATAAACACTTAGGCACTTACTCTTTGCCTGGGGGGTTGGTCTTCTTAGGGCCTGCCTCAGCAAAAGCCCTACTCCGCGCTCCTTCGTTTCTAGACAACAACCAAAACCAGAAGTCACAGCTGGCAGTATCAATCCCCCTCCGCCCCTCCTTTGAGTAGCTAGGCTGTCTTTGGCCAATCAGGATGAACCTCATCTGGGCTAGGCAGGGGAGGGGTGGGCCCTAGGTGTCAGAGGGGTGAACTCCTGATCATGACTAGAGTGCTTAGGGAACATTTGCACACGAATACATGGGATACTCTGAGGCAGCACAGGGCAATCAAAAGAAAATATGTACATTTGCAGGAGATTCTGAGACCCAGAGCCATCAGAGGAACTATGTACATTTGCATGAGGTTCTTAGCCCCCAGCTGGGATTACACTTGTTTACAGTACCAGTTTCACCTTACATAGGTCACAAACAGACCTCCTCCAAAATGTGAGGAGCTGTCTTTCTTACCTTGTACTCATTTGTCTCGTGAAAGGATATGCACTTTTAAAACTCAATTCTTGGAGGATGAGGCAATCAATGGCTACTAGTCATGATGGCTATATATTACCTCCATTATCAGTACACTGGGGAACATGAGCAGGAAGGGGCTATTGCACTTGTATCCAGCTGTGGGCTTCCCATAGGCATCTGGGTAGCCATTGTGGGAACAGAATACTGGACTAGATAGGCCTTTGGCTGATCCAGCATAGCTCTTCTTATGTTCTTAAGACTTTGTTCCATACCTTGCAGCCTTACTGAAAGATGAAGAGCACCATCAAAATAGATGTTTGTCATCTACAGACATCTACATAAGCTCCCATGGGCTGTTGTAGAGTTGTTTCTCCCTCCCACAAGCCATGCTGACCAGATTCAGATAACACAACAAGCCACGCCCAGGCAGTGATTATGGAAATTGTGCCTGGCATGCACCACAATTTAAATGAGCCAAGGTGGCTTATTTTGATTGTGTGAACCAGGTGGCTGACTTCCTGGTGGCAGTAGATTTACAAGGCATGGAGAATATAAAGGAAAACAACATTAGTCACCTATAGCCTCAGTACCTCCAATGAAATTAATGAGACCACATGAGTAAGAAGAGCTGGTCAAACAAGTCTACAGTATATGTTAACTTGTTCCTAATTTAACCTTTGTCACTCTGTATTTTAGCAGATACTTTTTAGTACTCAAGTTGGGCTTATTAATTTTTAGGAAGGTACATCCCAGGTAAAATGAGTATAGCACATTTTTTTCTTTCATCCTGCTATCTTCCTCAAAGGTGAGACAAATATTAGCAATGCAATTCTATGCATGTCTACTCAGAAGTAAGCCCCACTGAGTTGCATGGGGAACAATACAGTGCAAAAATAGGATTGCAGTCTCCGTCACTCAGAACAGCCTTGATCAGCATGTCACCGGCTGCTTGCACATCAGAGAGAAAGTCAAGGTAATAGCTTCCCAGGCCTTTTGCTCTGCTTGGTCTTTTCAAAGCAATCAAATAAAATATTATAATCTAGCATGATTTCTGCCGGGTATTAACATAATCATTAAAATAAAACTAACACCTCTTGGTAGAATCTGTCACATTGAGTGTGCTGGTGTTGCTAGAACAGATGTACTGAAACTCATTTGGCAGGCTTGGAGGTTGATGGCTACAGAAAATAAATTTGGCGCACCTGTCAAGATACATGGCTTCTCAGAACACAAGTCATGGGTGGCAGACACCACTAGCATCTTGTTCAAAATGATACTTTGTAGCTTAAATTACCTTTAAAGAGACAGAACTGAAATTCTCACTTAAGATTTCCAGTTCTTTGACAAATGTAAACTTCACTTATTTCAGTGTGTATGGCTTCCTACAACAATAAAAATATAGCACCACCAAGAACCAGTGATTCTTCCTCTTGGGCTAGCAGAAATAGTTTGTGCTTTGAAATCTATATTTGTCTGTTGACACAATGGCTATCACTTACAGACATTCTGTGCACATGCAACAAACATGTATACAGTGTGTCAGGTCCCCTCTGCCAACTTATGCACATTCATTAGAAAGCCTGTAGAGAGTTCTTGCATATCATGTGGGCTTCTGCAGATGTTCTAATGAACATGTATGGGTTGGGGTGGAGCCTGATACTGTACTCCTGCCACATGCATAAAGAATGTAAGGAGCAAGTGCTGTGGAGAAAAAATGGGCAGGAAACAATTGTACTGTTACAGATTCTTATCAGATTTCCCTGAGCAGGGCTATTGGTGAGAGCTCCCCCAGGGCAACACTTGGCCCCATCTGGGACTTGACAAAAGAGTTTTGATAGCCCATAATATTCAGGTGATGTGTCTCCATGGGAGCTAAGTAGCCCATGAAGGCTAGGTGATGGTCAGAGGAGAGGACCTGTCCAGATCTGCCTTTCCTGCTAGCCAGGGGGAGGGTGTGAGAATAATAATAGATTGAAGTTTGAGACAGACTGAGAAAGGTACGGAGATATCATGCCGCATAGAAGCCAGTGTGGAGTAGTGGTGAGAGTGTTGGACTGGGACTCAGAAGATCCGGGTTCTAGTCCCCGCTCGGCCATGAAACTCACTGGGTGACTTTGGGCCAGTCACTGACTCTCAGCCTAACCTACCTCACAGGGTTGTTGTGAGGATAAAATGGAGAGGATACCTATTTGAGGTATCTAAGCTACATAAGCCAAATAAAGTATTGGAAATGGAAACCAACATCAAGTGCTTGATCTGTGTTGTACCACATATATATATATACAGGGCATTTGTCAATGCAGGGGGGTGGAGCTGGGGAGACGGGCAGCGAGGTGCTTCTTTGGCAGGTGCAGCAAGCCAAGCCCCACGCTGACCCAGATCGGAGCACAACTACGGTAAAACCTTAACAACAAAAGTTTGGTTTTACTCTACGTGCTCAGAAAAGTCTACGCAGGCAGCCATTGGAGTGGGGAGGGAGGAGGAGGAAAAGTTTTTCTCTGGAGCCAGCAACGAACAGACCAGATGGAGGAGTGGTGGTGGTGAGGAGGAGGAGGAGGAGGGTGAACGAAAGCCGCTTCTCTGGTGGGTGCGGCAAGCCCCGCGCTGATCCAGATCGAGGTGCCAGTAAAACCTGAACAAAAACACATTCGATTTTACTCAGAAAAGTATTTGAAGTGGGGAGAAAACGATTCACACAATTTCTCCCATGTCCCATACACATGTATTTGTACAATCGTACACACACCATACAAACAACGGTTCAAAGAACCTTCTACTCAATGAGTTTCAGCGAATTACACCCACGCATATGCTTCGTATGCTACTTGTTCTGCCAACCTGAGAGCAGCAGGCAGGGTGATTGCATTCTGTCACTCTGAGTCTGAGGCCCAAATGCATCTGATGCACAAACGCTAGCAACCTCAGTCTATCTGCTGATGTGCAGTGTTTCTGGGCCCCCTGGTGACAAGTATGGGACATGCAGTTTATCCAGCTGGGATGTAAAACCCAAATGAGCTGGAGGGCCAGATTCCCAGCAAAGGTGCAGGGGCCTCCTTCATAACTTCTCACCAAAGATTCCAGTCTGACCTTAAATTTTGTAAACATCCGTTTCCCTAACTTGGCTTCCTAATGCCCAACCACTCACTGCAAGTTTCACGCAGGAAAAGAAGTTTCACACAGGAAAGCACACTGCGGGCAGAGGAGAAAGAAGCTTAGAAAGAAGGCCTAACTCTACCTTGTGCTATCTGCCAGCCAGCTTCCCCTCCCCAATATGAGGAACATGGAGTTGCTGTGAGCTTGGGCCATTTCAACTCTGAGTAAGTGTACCAGCTTACCTCTTATGGTTTCTCTTAAGCCCTGAAAATGAGGGAATTGTGTGGACTGAGGTGCTTTGGGCTGGACTGGTGCCCCTAAAGACCTCAGGGACTTATGTTTGACACTCCTGGTTTACAAGATGAAGCAGCTCTGGAATCGCCTAATGGTACCAGCAGGTAGGAGACCCCACCACACATCTTGATCACAGCAATGCCCACCATATAGTAGGCCACAACAGCTTGGAGGCCATTTCTCACTGTACAGGTCAAAGACATGCAAATACAAGTATGTAACTTAGGGTGAAATCTTATGCAAATTTAGACAGAAAAATGTCCTACAACTCCTAAACATTCATAGGCATGCTCTTTTAGACTGATAAGGGCTGGACTGGGTTGCAAAATGCTACAGCTTTGATCTAGTACGCTCAACTCTTGAGACAGTTTAGGGCACAATTCTATGGATGTTTGGACAGAAAAAAGTCCAAACATACTGGCTGGGGAATTTTGGGAGTTGTAGAACATCTTTTTCTGTCTAAACTTGCACAGGATTGCACCCTTAGTTGCCAATAACATTAGGGAGCGTTCAGACGAACCCTCTCACATGTTAACAAAATGCATGAAGGCAGTGGTGCAGCTAGATAACTTGAGACCCTGGACGTAATGGTCCTACAACCCCCGCCCACCCTTTACAAGGCTGTGTATTATTTCAGTTGTGAAGCACACAACTAATATTTCTACTCTCTGCCTGTCAATATGCCCCAACCCATAATCCCATGCTTTACAGCTGCTTCTGCATCCCTAATACGTTGGAGCAAGGAAACCAAGCAACAGCCACTGCCCTGCATGCCAAACCTGATTTTAGGAAAATACCGAGCATGTGCAGTTTCCCATTTTAAATTCACTGAAGTCATGGCACCCTTGTGACTACAGGAACAAAGATGGAGTTTGCTTCTGCTGCCCCAATGCTAAACATATTTACTTGGGAATAAGCATTGTTTTGTTGTAGGAAAGGATAATGTATTTTCACCGTAAAAAAATAATAAAATGAACATCTGTAATCATGCACATGCCCAGCTGTCCGCCCCATTAAAAGTAAGAAGATTACATTGCAGTGACCAGCATCACCCCTGGTGCGCCCTGACATGTCCATGCTGGTCCACCAGTGTCGACACCACCACTTTTTAGGTGGTTATTTTAGGACCTCCTGGGGTGTGGGGCCCTGGACTTCGGCCCCGAGGTCCAACCCTAGCACCACCCCTGCATGAGGAAGTTGCGGGGACACACAGGCTATCCCCTCCTCTGACACAAACACACCGGCTGGCCATGCTTTTGGCAACTGTGAGAAGGGACCCTATGTGCATAGCAGCACATAGAGCTCCTCCACACGAGGGAGAATTCTGGACCAGTCAGGATTCCCCTCCACATGGAGAATATACAGTCATTTCTTGGATTGAGAGCATAATTCGTTCCGGAAACGTGCTTGTAATCCAAAACACTCTTATATCAAAACGAAATCCCCCCCAAAAAAATTGTACAGAGATTTTTAATTTAAGCCGTACTACAGTACTTGTATTGCAAGACATTGCTTGTATATCAAGTAATAAATAAATAAATATTTAAAAATTTGCTTGTCTTGCAAAACGCTCTCAAATCAAGTTACTTGCAATCCAAGGTATTACTGTATATGTATGGACCTTGGTATGCATATAAGGGGTCCCTTCTCATGGATGCCGAACATGTGGGCCAGTGGGGTGGGGAGGTGGCCGGTGAGTGCAGCAGGGCTAGGCCATGCTGTCCGGCAACATTTTTATACGTGCTTTTAATGAGTGAGGGGGCTTCATCTGAACCCTCCTAACGTTTAGGAAACTCCAGTGAAGAAATAGGTGCCTAGAAGAAAAATGAAAAACAACAAAGCTGGTGAGAGGGATATCAGCCCTAAAACTGGATATATCCTACTCAGTGTGTAAGAGTTAGCAGGTCTGAAATATATATCCTTTAAAAAGATGGTTTATTTCAAAGGCTAATAAAATACAGACTAGTTAGACAAAGATGGGGGGAAAACACCTTATCAATATGGGAGCTGTTTTATGTATGAAAATGGCAGCACGCACCAGACTTCTTGGAAAAACTCAACTACCTCTTTTTATTAGTCAATCACCGGGAAAACACAGGTCTCAAAAATGTGGTTTGGAAGAAAATAAACAACTTAACTGAGAATTGTCCCTGGTTACTGGCTCATCTAGGCCCAGGATTGTTTTGATCTCTGAGGTGATTATGCAGGCTCAACCACTCATTCAGACCTCTGGCCTACTCATGCTGGGCTTTCTGGTTTGCCTCTTAAGGAGACAGAACAAAACAGTAGCAAACCCAAAGATTAGCTATCCCACCTTTTCCTTACCTAACCCTAGGGCGGCCACTTACATACCCTCCAACATTTCACAGATGAAAATAGGGACACACATGTGAATTTGTAAGAGGTATAGTTAAGTAACATGAAGGTGTGATGAAGAGGGCGTGGCCAGGCAACATGAGGGCATGGCCAAGGGTATGGCCAGGCAACCACTTACACATCACCGAAAAAGGGGGCAAAAAGAGGACACAGGTTTACATAAAATGTGCATGGGCCAATTTATATGTATAGATGCAAATTCAGAATTAGTTATTATTTAAGTAGAAATACAATACATCTCACCATAATAATGAAGACTGACAAGGTGAGCTGTGGTCTTGCTCAGTCTGTTGTCCAGGTGCTAACGGTTGAAGGGCAACTTCAAGGCCCCTCCTGCTTCCCCTTCTAAGGGCTCTTTGTGTTTAAACCAGACTTGGAGCAGGCAGCTCTTCACATAAAGGGAAGCTCCAAATAGAGGACTGTCCTCCACAAAGTAGGACACCCAGCCACCCTACCTAACCCACGACTTTCACAAATGAGCCTTTAGCACACCCTTGAGAGAGAGAGAAAGGAGAGTTCAAAAGGAAGGGGGTGGGGGGAATTGTGACGAGCAAAATAAACTAAAAGAAAGATAGGAAGAAAATAGGTAGAAGATGAGAGGGAGGGAAGTTGAGAGGCCACCTACAGTATTTGAGCCTGTCTCTCTTGTTTCTACAGTGCAAAGAACAGGTGGCAAAACAGCTTACAGGTGTTTTTGGGTAACACTTAATTAAAGATGTACCAGTAACTCAACTTTAGTCCTCTTCAATTAAAATATACCTGTAATTCCTGTCTTTATTTAAGTTCCATATTGACTGGGTTCTCATAATAATATTAACTCTAACCTGTTCTAAATTGTTCACAGCCCTAGCATTAGTAAGCAGAACAGCAACAAATTGCTACAAGAAAACCTACTGTGTGTTCTCAGACCTAACACCTACAGCTTCTTCTCTCTAGAAATGTCTAAGGTTGCTGCTCTCTGGGCATGTGCAGCCATACACTTCTCTTATATATATCCCCACCATCAGCAGCCACAGTTCTTAAAGAGACAGCAACTGGATTTCTCTCTCATCCTGAATCAACCCTGAAGACTGTCTTCTCTGTCCTTATTCTGGGTTCTGGCAGAGTCTCACTCATTGCAGAGATATTCGCTAGCGGGTAAAGGTGACTCATATTCGCTTCCCCACCCAAGTGATAAACATAGGTGCTGTTGTGAAAACTGTATATGATTCCAAATCTAATATTTGGAACATGTGAGCAGCTCTAAGTTGCCCCACTGTAACCACATTAGCTATGGCTACTGTGCCTATTGCAATAGTTTTATTTAGACAGCAGTGGAGCCAGGGCTTTCAGGGATGCAGCACCAGCATTTTTTTTTATTAGCAGGGATGCTAATGTCATCTGCCACCACCACTAACTCGCCCCAGAATTCCCTGCTCCCTCTGAGCTTACCTGCAATTCTCACTGTAGCTGGGCGGCAAATGAATTTTCCCAGCAACAATGGCCACGGTCACATACATGACAACCCATGATCGTTTGTCATGTTATGCGAACCCAGACGGATTCCCACAAGCTTGTAGAACCCATAGTAACCCACGGCAGGCATACAACTCATGGCTTGTAGTTGGGGTTGTTGTATCTAAGATGGGTTGTCATGTCGTCATCTGAACCAGGGTGACCAACCCCATTGTGGGTAGCAGGGATTGGCTAGCAACTCGCTTGGCAAGAGCAGCAAAAAACCCTTGCCACTCTTGCCAAGCTTGCCCAGGCAATCGCCAGTGCCAGCCACCCCACAAGTGCCCAAGCCACACTTGGGGGTGGCTGACACTGGCTTGCTGCCCTCCTTGCCACGATCGTGAGCCGATTTTGGCTCGCCACAGCTTTTTTGCACTTTACCCTTTGATGGTCCTAGTGAAATATGTTGGTTGTGTGTGTCAGTAATTTGTACTGTAGAAAGATACCTGCACAGCAAGTACTCTTTAGTCCCAAGGGCATGGCCAAATAGTTTCCCATACAACCAGTTCAGTGCTTTGGCCATAAATACTTGTGGAATTCCATGAAGTTAACAACTCAGAAGTGGAAGATTAGTAAACGTTCAACATTTTCCTGGGGCTGCTTAACAAGGGACAGATTGATAATTCTTATGGTGCAATCCTACAAATGTCTACTCAAAAGTAAGTCCCATTGAGTTCACTGGAGCTTACTCCTGGGTAAGTGGGTATAGGATTTAGGATGCAATCCTATGCATGTTTAGACAGAAAAAAAGCATAGCTGGCTGGGGCATGCTGGGAGTTGGACTTTTTTTTTGGTCTAAACATGCATAGGATTGTGCCCTTAATGAGTTAAGGAGAGCATTTTTACTGCTCACTGTAGTTGTTAAAAAAATGAATAAATCCAAATTAAACAGCACTATTTCAGGATTAGATAATGGAACAAATCACATCAGCAACTAATTGTTGCAGTGTGGACTGCAGGGTTCCAATCAGCTGTGCCCTTTTCCTAAGATAATCCAATATGCCAATTTTCTGTTTTTCCCCTCCCAAGAGTCAGTTAGCTTTCTGGGGTTGCATGCTCAGTCCTCATTGGGCTATTTGTGGGGTTCCACCCCTTATGGGGTTTTTTTGGGTACTTTTGCACACCTTAGGGTTCCCTCAAGCCTGCTGATACCTCCCTCTCGTGAATGAGTGGTACCATTTTGGCTTCATAAGGATCCACATTTGGAGAATGAGTTCACTGTTAGTATGTAGCAGGGGTGGGGAACCTTGGCGCACTTTGTGATCTCTGCCCACTTTGGCCCTGTGTTTGCCCATCCTGGCTCTGACTCCACCCACTGCTGGCTCTGACCTTGCAACCAGAGGACTGTCCTCTATTTTGAAGGTGTCCTCTATTTGAAGTTCTGCCTGGTCAAAGTCTGGTTTCAAGATAAAGAACCATAACCAGAGAGAGCAAGGGCCTTGAAGTTGCCCATCAACAGCACCTGGACAGCAGTCATGAGCAAAGCACACAGGTGACCTGGCCACAGTTTTCCCCACTATGGTGAGATGTACTGTATTTCTATTTTAATAATAATAATAATAATAATAATAATAATAATTATTATTATTATTATTTCTAAATTTGCAGCTACACATATAAACATATGCATATTTTATGCAAATTGGTGTCCTCTTTTGTTCTTTTTTGGGGTGATGTATTTCCTCTTTCTTGGTGATTCATAAGTGGCCACCCTATGGCCAGCTTGGGTGGGCAGGGCTGGTCCAGAGCCTGGGAGTACTTTACTGCCCAGGCATATGCTCCAACTTGCATATCAGTGGCTCACCACGTTGGACAGCCCACACACAGATCTGAAGGTTCCTAGTTCTAACCCCTGAGGTTCTGACAGTAATACTGCTTTTTCACCACTACCAGTATTCTCCTGGAAGTACAGTACCAGGGCCTTGGGGGGCTTTTGAGTGCCCTCACAGTTCACACACAGGGTTAATGGTGAGGCCCCCATTGGCTTATCCAGCACTGAACATTCACTTCAAGACACTCCCCCAAAATCCCCTGCAATGCCAAGGAGCTTTATGGTAGATGCTAAGGGTTCCTCAACAGACAAATTGATGTAGAACCCAAATCCCTGAAAGGCAGGAAGCTTGAAAACCTCTACTGTATATGAACATGATATCTTTTGGACCTGTTCAACTAACTCTAGATCAAGATGCAAGATTCTTACCTTAGCTATAATCAAGGTGTGGTTTTATTTTGCTGCCTTTTTGAAGAGGGCCATAATAAACCTTTCCTGATATTAGTCTCTTCTGTTTATACATCCTGGTGTGCCCCCCCTCTAAACTGCTATCAGATCCTTGGTTAAACATTTTATGTTGGTTGTAGCTGCTGTTGTTCCGCAATAAGCATTTCAAATGTGAAGCGTTATTTCATTTGTGACTGCTCTAGTGCTCATTATTTTCCATTCTGAACCCAAATTTTCCCTAAATACCTCTCAATCTAATTTCTGCCCCTTCACCACTGTCTGACAATGCTGTCTTCATATCTCTTTCTTTCTTTTATGTTCTGATTATCACAGCTAACATTATCCTCTGAAGCAGTGTCTCATAAACACCAAGGCCTGCATAGCACTTCAGAGCTCATCCTAATGACAGAGACTGGGGACCAGGTAATAAACACATATGCATTTTTTTTTAGTAAGCGTTATATTAAAATAAAGTGCCTGTCCCTCAGGGCACACTGTTGTTGTTTTTCTGTTCTTGATCATCTTTACAAAATAGCAGTTGGCTCATTTGGCTCAATCCAGAGTCCTTTGATTTAAGGGGAAGGACTGGCAGAGCACATTATTTGCATGCAGAAGGGCCAAAGGTTCGATCCCCGGTAACTCCAGATAGGGAAAAAGTCCTCAGTCTGAAACTGAGAGAGCCACCACCACTCAGTATTGTAGATAATATTGAGCTTGGTGGACCAACAGTCTGACTCAGGGTAAAGCAGCGTCATATGTTTCTTTTTACATAGGAACCCTGGGGAGTTCATAGCAAAGCTATAGTCCTCTTCAGGCATTCGCTAAAGAGGAGTTAACTGCAAGCTAGGCGTGCTCTACCCCCTGCCACTGCCACGGCAGTGTTGGATACTGCCCATTGACTTGAAATGCTTCAATGGACTAAACGTAATGCAATGTATGTGGCTACTTTGACTTGGGTCAAGAAAAGTACTAAGAACTGTGATCTGTTAAGTTTCCAATAGCTTCCTATTTTGTTCCCTTTCCATATTGTTTATGTGTGGAAAATGGGATCATACAGAGGCACTGATACTTGGCTCTCTGTGGCAGAATCAGTTGTCCCAGGCTAAAAAAATGCTAGGCTTTTTTTTTTTAATCCTTCCTTTTTTTGTTTAAACATTTATATCCACTCCCTTCTCCAGGCAGCTTCGAGCGGCTGCTTAACCTCACAAGGACAGTGTGAAGATTATAAACTATGGGATAAACTAGATGAGATGCAGGCAATCTGATTAGCCGTAATAAATTTCGGAGTGAGTAGCTGAGCCCTGAAATATTTATGCCACACATCTGGATCATAATTTCTGATTTTTATTTTATTCTTTCTGATTTTTATTTTATTTCTCAAGGGCGCAATCCTATTGATTGTGCCCTTAGTGATCGGAAGCCCCCAGACTAGGAGGCACCCAATCATCCAATGAAGGGCAGGAGCAGCGGCGGAGGCCATCTTTGTCTCCCCATCCACCCACCCTGCAGATTTTGCTAGATGGGTGTTTTAACCCATCTAGCGAGGGTGATTTGGAGGGGGAGGGATGGAGGAGGCTCAGGATAACTCATATCCTGGCCTCTCCAGTCTCCTCCCCTCCCTGCCCACCAGAATGCTCCCTTTCTTCCTCCTCCGAGGTCGCTTTCCCAACCTCGGAGGAAAAGCAACCTCACACCAGCTGTGAGGGGGAGGGGGTTGGTTCTCCAACTCCCCCTTCCGAGGTCAGAGTGCTGTCTCTGACCTTGAAAGGGGGCTCCTAACAATCCTATGGTCCCTGGGATGCTCACCCAGGGACCATAGGATTGCTCTCTAAGATTTTTAAAAAAAACATTTATCTGGGAAGATGACATGCTTCAAAGAGAAGGGCAGCCCTCAGTTCCATCTTTATTGGGGATCAAAAGAGTGGCTTTCTATTTCGGAGTTCAGACCCCACCTCTGCCTTGTGCTTAGGTTCTTGGGCAATTTACTTTTCTTTTAGTCTCACCAGTTTGCCTTGTGGGAAATGAGTGCTTTGTGACCAATCATGTCCACCATGGCAGCCATTTTATAAATTGGCAAGCCCCCCCCGTCGTGGCAGCCATTTTGTGAGAGCACCCATGACACTCTCTCAAAATTGCAAATGTGCCAACTAATACCCCCCCCCCCCAAAGCTTGGGGGCCCTGTCTTAAGGCATTTTTCATGGTTGATGAGAAATGTATGACTCATCAGAGTAATGTACAGAACATGTACGCTAGTAGAAAAAGTGTAGCTTTGCTCAATGGTGAAAACCAGAGGGGAAAAAGCTGCAGTAAATGCAGGGTGCTGCCTTAGAAATCCCCTTTCTAATTCTTTATCATTGCCTGTGGGTCCCAGGGGTGGAGTACTTACTCGGAAAAAGGTTTCCATGCCCCAGTAGGTTGTGCTCTCAGATCAACAGATAGGTAGGTTGATAAACAGCTTCCTTTAAGAACAACACATGGAAACAGCAAGGTGGAGCAGCACACATGGAGCCATTCACTCACTCCAACATACACACAGAGATAGATTAAGTGAGAGCCACAGCTAGTGTTCCTAAACCAGGTAAGTATTAGAGGGGAAAAACTGGACTGTTCCATTACAGTCCCCTATGTACAATACACCACACCCGTAGCTATTGGATGCACACACAAAACACCTGGCTTAATTTTTTGGAAATTAGCCCCATGCCATTGGCTAAGGGTGCAATCCTATGCATGTTTCTACTGAAAAAGTACTACAACTCCCAGCATTCCCCAGCCAGCATTCCCTAGCCACTGAAAAGTTCTTGAACATCCGGAATGTCAAAACGGTTGGCATGCATGGGCCTAGGACCAGGGATGGGGGTGAAATTTGCTTGGTTCACATTTTAAAACGGAATGACCTAATTCACAACTCCTGAACTAATGTGTGAATTGGAGCGCAATTATTCTTCGGTTTGCACTTGTCTGAATGCTATGATGGGCTTCTCTAATTTTTTTTAAAAAGTAGATTAGGGAAATTTGCATACAAAAAAAGGCATATATTACAGAAAAGTGCTTGCAAAAATGCACACATTAGGGGAAATGCCTACACAAATATGCATAATTTTTCAACTGTACAAAAACTCACATGAATTATATGTGTTTCCCATTAGTGATCCTTTCAGAGGTGCCACCAGGCTTGAGGGGGCTCTGGGCTTTCCCAGGGGCCCTTTCCCCAAGCCCGCCTTGATTTTTTAAAACCTTTATGGTTAAAAAAAATCAATGGCTACTAGTCCTGGATGGCTATATGCTTCCTCCAGTATCAGAGGCAGTATGCCTATGTACACCAGTTGCTGGGGAACGTGGGCAGGAGGCTGCTGTTGCATTGATGTCCCCCTTGTGGGTTTCCTGTGGGCAGCTGGTTGGCCACTGTGTGAACAGAATGCTGGACTAGATGGCACCTTGGTCTGATCCAGCATGGCTTTTCTTATGTTCTTACGTAGTGGGTGGCTTGGTTCAGCTTTGCTTCTCTTCCCCCTCTCCTAGCCCACTGCTAAAAGGAAGCAGTGCGACAGCTGGCCGGTTGACAGTGCAGCCCCTCAGCACACCATTTTCAACAACATGTTTTTTTTTCTTAGTTAACTTTGAGTAGCAGCGAGCTGAACCAATCAGATACTGCCTTTGTGGCCGTGTGACCAATGAGGGCACTGGAGCAGCAAAGGAGCGGTCTTTTCACTGCTCTGGTGCCCTCATTGGTCTCATATCTGCCCAAAGGCAGTGTCTGATTGGTTCAGCTCACTGCTACTCAAAGTTAAGAGAAAAACAACCCATTCATTCAAAATGGTGTGCTGCAGGACTGCAGCCTTGACCAGTCAGTTGCCAAGGTGCTTCCTTTTAGCAGTGAGTGTCGAAACTTGACTTCCTAGGCCAGTGAAGGCGCCCCTATGGCACGTGTGCCACAGCTGGCACGCAGGGACCTCTCTGTGGGCACGCGAGCCATTGGTCGCCAGATCGTGAAAAGACCGTCCCCTTCTGCATTCAGCATTGGGTTTCCATAGTAACCCCTCTCCGGCACGCCCGGTGAAGAGCCGTGCCCTGAGACAGAGCAGACAGAGCGGCGTGCGATTAGCTAGTGCCCCCTCCTCCTCCGTGCCAAATTTAAGGCAGGGTAAGCCTGGCAGTCTGCTGCAACTTGCTTCAGGGATGTCCCCTGCCGCGGAGATGAGAGCTTCTAGCTTTTCTTTGCTTGAAATGCATGAGGGGGGAGTTTATTTCTTCCCAACAGGAGATTGGCTAACCCCGCTCTGCTTGAAATGCGTGAGGGGGGAGTTTACCCTTATCCAAAAATGCATGTGCCTAATTATTTAAAAAGTTTGTATAAATTCCCCTCAGGCTATGTGTACAATGTAGTACTATAATAATTTTTTGAGTTGATTTTTTTTTCCCAACAAAAAACTGTTTGTATCATTGAAAGGCTCTGTTATTGTGTTTTTCTTTTAAGACAAAAGATGTTAATTAGTTCAAACAACTGTATGAGTTGTTTTTCTAAAACCTCGGTATTCAGGTTTAATTGCAGTGTTGGCACTTGGGCTCAAAAAGGTTTGCCATCACTGTCCTAGGCTAAGGCAGAAGCCTAAATAAAAACTTTTTATTGCACTAATTCCAGTAATTACGGTAGCTATAAACCTTTACAGTCCCAATAAAGATCCACAGTTAACAGATCACAATGATTCTATAGCCTCCCTCTCTGACTCAGAATTGGTGTCACGGGCTATAGCTCTCCCCAGACTGGGGCAAGGTCCCACATCGAGTCAGCAGGAGGAGGAGCTGCCACTTGTCAGGGGGTCATTTTGGAGCCCTCCCGAATCATTGGGCACGGAACCTGCACCCTGTGATCTGGAACTGGTGACTCCACTGTATCCTTTAAAATAAAAATGTAGCATTCAAGGCTTCCAACTCCGGAGTTGGAAATCTGGCTCTAAAAATAAAAAGTTGGTATGTTCAGTTGAATGAGTTGAAACATTGCTTAATGTGGGATATAGTTCATGTTTATCCAAAGTTTCTAATTCAGATACATTATTTAGAAACCTAAGGAGCAAGAATGACAGATCTAATATTCATTGCTTTTTGGGCACTTATGTTGTACACTGAGAAGTACATTTGCTGGACTTTCTGCCATCTGAAGCTGCAGTGGGTTGTTATTGCTGTTTACTGAGTAGTTACCTTATTGACTTCCTTCTCGTCTGATGCATATCTTGTCCCACAGTTCTTTGTTACGCAGCCCATAAACCACAGGGCTAAAACTTTGTGCAAATGAGAAAACAACAAAAGCTCCAAATTTTATCTCCTGTGCCCTTCCTTTTCCAATAGCTATGATGATTAAGGATGGAAGAATATGGAAGCTAATTTGTAAAACATGAATAATTATTGTTCTTCTGGCTTTCTTATTTGAACAGTTAAAATGACCAGTGAGCTTTCCTTCCCTGCATAGGAGGAAGTAACCAGTTACTATGGTAGTTGCAAGAAGCAAAATTAGAATAATTCCAGATATTTTGGCAAAATTGCCACCCAGGAGAGTTGGGCAAGAGGGCTCCACTTCAAATTTCTGCTCCGGATTCTCTTCTGTATGTTCTATAACAATCAAGCATGTAGATTTGAGCAGTGTCCCAATCCAACTGCAAACAATAACTTTGTGTTTTACTGAATGCACAAATGCCGAGTATCTCAAAGGCCAGCAAACTGCTATGCTTGTGTTAAGTGCCATCAAAGCCAAGGTTACTAGGACTGATTCTCCAATTGCTATTTGTATTCCGAAGAGTATCCATAGGCACAGTCTTGGCGCTTCATATGCTTGTAATGCACTGGACACTGTGCCAAAGCAACAGAATAAACAGGAACAGAGAAGATGATGGCAGAGGAGGAAGTATCTGACTTCTTTCTTCATGCTGGAGTTCTGTCTCACAGTCTTGATTATTAATATACTCACAGCAGTAATGAAGATGAAATTAACCAAATAAATGCCTCCCTTCACAATGACTAGTGTTGGTATTAAATCTGATTTGTTTCTTTGAACATCACTGGACAAATTCATAATCTCCAAATATAGTTCTTGTCCTGGAAGCACACAAACATTAACATTATAATAGTATCAATCTCTCTCTCTCTCTCTCTCTCTCTCTCTCTCTCTCTCTCTCTCTCTCTCTCCCCCACACACACACACACACACACACATAAGACAATGGAACCATTTACCTAGGGAGGTGGTGAGCTCTCCCACTCTGGAGGCATTCAAGGTGCAGCTGGACAGCCATCTGTCAGGGATGCTTTGACCTGGATCCCTGCATTGAGCAGTGGGTTGGACTCAAGGGCCTTGTAGGCCCCTTCCAACTCAACTTTTCTATGATTCTACATACACACATACATATATATGTCAGCTGTTTATATGTCAGCTGATAGGAGGCAAGACAATCTATGTGCATAGGATTATACCTGCATGCATTGCGTTTCTATCCATTTGTTTTTGTAATGGCCTCTCTCTCCTCCATGTTCTCTCTTTATATGAAGAGAAACTGAGAGAATACCCAAGTGACCCCATCCCACCCAACTGGCTGAATTGCTGTGATGTTGTATATATTCACACACATTCTAACCAATGGAGGAGAACTGTCAGCAATAGAATGTTCACAAGCAATGCAGTTTCTGTAAAGAAAGTGAAAGATTCACTGAGGATGGAAAATGTTACACATGGCCTAGGGAAAGAGGGACTATACGGACTGGTTGGAGATTGAAGGCTACAAACTAGAAAGAGGGCCCAGCCAGAAGGTAGGGAGCTAAGACAGAAGGAGATCAAAGGCAGGGTGGATGAAGGAAGGTGGCAGAGAAATGTGTGCTGAGAAACAGAAATGTGTGTGTATGCGTGTCATCTGCATTTTATATAGAAGGTTGTCAACTTTTTCTTACAGAGCTCCTTTGCCTTTAACAGCTGGATTTTATGAAAAAAATCAACCAGTGTGGCTGTTCCAGTGTAGTGATGAAGTGGTAGGGAGAGCTTCACCTCCTGAATTTCTGCCCCTTCAAATTCTCCCAGGTCTACCAAAGAACTATCCTCTCACAGAACAAGGTCACAGGCATTTACTGTTTGAAGGCTTATCTGAATGTACAGTTGGCATCCCCCCCTTTTAATTAAAGAGAGGTTGGAGGATTGTTATTTTTAATATTATTTTAGCTGTTTGGAAGCTTTTAGCTGCCAGGTTTCTTTGGGTTTTGGAGCCTACTGATTAAAAGGTGGTAGCTGTTGTAGCACTTATCGGGTGTGTTCACACGTAGGCAATAAGCCATGGTGAGTTGGCTGTTCTGCGAACAACCCACATTGTGCCCAACAGACCATTGGGCTCACTGTGGGTTATTCACCCCCTCCCTCCCCCTTGGTCCTCCCGCAGGTATCTCAGGGGACACTGTGGCAGGACTGACTTGTCTCCCCCTCCCTGCCACAATCATGAGATGATTTCAGCTCACTGCAGCTTTTCCCCCTTTACCCTTTTAACGGGAACCCAGAGATTTGACAGATAGCTGTCAAAACTTTTCTCCAGAAAAGGGGGTGGGATGTACTTTTGCACTTTCCAGAGCAGCTAGAGTCTCTGGGAAAAGGGCAGAATGTGTACCACCATGAGCACTGTCAGGGCAAAAAAGGAAAAGAAAAGAAAAAGATGAAGATCTTCCTGTGAGAGGGCGTAAATCTCACCACCCCCTTTTCATGAGCAAAGATCACTCATGCCTTTGCTCTCCCTTGACAGCTTGCCTTTTGTCAGCTGTCAAGAGAAAGGGAAGGGAAGAAAAAGTTATTTGGACCCTCTTTGGGACAATGTCCAGGGTTGGTACCTGCTGTACTCTGACAGCAGATACATTGCCCCACTGAGGGTCTCGATTCCCACACTCATGCAATTGTGGTCCTGCACAGTTGTGCAAGTGTGCATATTGTGGGATATTTAAAGTGCAGTCAAAACGAGTGGCTCATGTTTCACCAGTTAGTTGGATGAAATGGTTAAGGCCACTGGTATCTTCTAAGGTGGATTCCCTAGAAGATAGTCAGTGTGTGTTTAGCTGAGCTTTTGCAGAAGCATACGAAAAACTTGGTCTCTCACTTAACATCAAAAAAACCAAAGTGCTTCATCAGCAAGTGCAAGCCAATCCTTTGGTGATGCCATCTATCCAGCTTGGCGGGACAATACTGGAAAATGTCGATCATTTTCTCTATCTTGGCAGCTATCTTTCTGTTACAGCTAACATCGACAGTGAAATCCAGCATCGTCTGAGCTCCGCAAGTGCCGCATTTTCTCGAATGAAACATAGAGTGTTCGAGGATCGGGATATTTGTAAGAAGACCAAAACACTGGTTTATGAAGCCATTGTATTACCAACTTTATTGTATGCCTGCGAAACATGGACTATCTATAAACGTCACCTCCACCTCCTTGAAAGGTTTCATCAACGTTGCCTCCGGAAAATCCTGCAAATTACTTGGGAAGATAGGCGAACAAATGTCAGTGTACTGGAAGAAGCAAAGACTACTAGCATTGAAAAAATGATCCTTCAACGCCAACTTCAGTGGACCGGTCATGTTGTTAGAATGCCTGACTGCCGTCTCCCAAAGCAGTTACTTTACTCCCAACTCAAGGATGGAAAGCGGAATATCGGTGGTCAATATAAGAGGTTTAAAGATGTTCATAAGGCTAATCTAAAAAAATGCAATATAAACATCGAAAACTGGGAAGCTCTGGCCCATGAACGATCTAAATGGAGGTTGGCCTTTCACAAAGGTTCCATGGACTTTGAAGAAGCCCGAGTGCAAGGTGAAAGGGAGAAACGTGCTAAGCGAAAAGCACGTCAAATGAATCCTTTACAGGACCATCTTCTATCTGGTAACCTGTGTCCTCACTGTGGGAAGCTGTGTGGATCTAGAATTGGCCTCCACAGTCACTTACGGACCCATCGCTAGAGTCTACACAATCTTCTTTAGAATCTCCTCCTTTTATCCCGGAAGACAATCTTACTCGGTCACGAGTGATCGCCTGATGATGATGATGAGCAGGAAGTGGGCGTAGCTCTCAGCTCTTTTCCCTCCTACTGAGACTCTGAATGTGGTAGTAAATGAGTTGCCTCCACGTTGTTCTAACAGCAGCATGTAACCAGAGTTGCTGGTCTGAACTCCACAAGTTCAGACCCCAAGTAATCTAAATGTACTGTAACCAACTGTAAGAAACGCTTTTAAGCTTGCCTGAATGAAACTGCATAATCTGAGTGAGTAAATGTTACTTTTAACTTTTACAAGACTGTGTCTCTGATTATTGTTCTGAGGGAGAGAAAAGGGGGCAAAACCAGGGAAATCCAGTCTGCCTTAAAGCATCCTGGATTACCAAATGCTAACTGGCTAACACTAGCCAAATCTAAGCTTCTTTTAAGCTGGAAAGGGACTCTACTCTGCTGATCTCACTAACGTGAGATAGGAAGAATAATACTCAACAATATATCCTCTCCTAGCATCTTTTTCAAGTCCCAACACACACACACACACACACAAATGTGCAAACATTGTGTCGCTAAAATAATTACAAAAACATTTCCCAACCACTGACAACACCTCCAAGGTGCCGCTCAGGCGCTTTGAAGGGGCTGTCAGTGGCTGTCAAAACAGGGATTGTGGAAGCCGGCTGTCAAGCCAGACTTTGTTTGCGATCTCAGGGGGGGAAAGAATAAAGGAGAAAAAAGCCACGGCGAACCAGACAGCTTATGATTGTGGCAGTGAGGGCAGGAAGCCAGTGCAAGCCACCCCCACGTGCCACTTGGGCAGTTGTGGGGTGGCTGGCCCTGGTGGGTGCCTGGGCAAACTTGGCAAGAACGGCAAGGAGTTTTTGCCGCTCTTGTCAAGCTGCTTGCTAGCCAATTCCCAGTACACGTGATGGGTTTGGTCGCCCGGGTTCAGATGACATGACAACCCATCATGGGAAACAACCCACGATGGGTTGTCAGTGTCTGCTCTTCCCTTAGGAAGCATAACGGTTTGCATTACACTCACAGTGGTTTACCATCCAGGCAAAAATCAGGTCCACAGCAGTGTTATAGGACTGTTTTTCCCAATGTGGTGCCAGTGGGTGTCTGCAGCACCAAACAGTTCCCTCTGAACCCGCAAGGCCCAATTCAAAGTGCTGGTATTAACATTTCAAGACCTATAGTTGGGGACAAGTTACCTGAAGGAGTGTCTCCTCCCATATATACCGTACCTTAGCTCAATGAAACTCTACTAACTCCATATAGGGAGTGGCACAGAAGATGTCACCCACTTTCCCACATCTCTCAACCCTATCAGCAAAGCCACCCTTTTTCCTGACATCTGCCATGCCATACTACCAATGTTCTGAAATTTCCATCCATTGGCAACACGACTCCTGCTCCTCTAATGAAGGAACTGCTACCATTTTATGATTTTAGGATTTCTTACGATACCAGGGAACTTTAAAGAGATTCCAGTGCAAAGAGCAAAACAGTTATCCTTTTCCGGTTGGAAAACCACATAAATTATACATAAATTAAAAATGACCAAAGGGGACTCAGTTTTGGCTTTTTCTGTAGAGTACTTAGCTTAATGGTAGAACTAGCACGGTGTCACAGGATATTTGTGAACAGTCTAACTGCTAAGGGGAAAGTTTCAATAATAGACCCTCCAGGCCATCAGTATAACTTTCAGAATTAAGTGTTTTTCATGATCTTAAGATACTATCAATAAGATATAGTTGAAATGGCCAGGGGGACTTCATTAGTTTTAGTAAGTAAGAAAGTACGTGTATCTATTATGACTCATTGTAATTTAAAAAAAGACCCCAAACCTGCAGAACTTTGTACAGCAGAAAGAAAGGGGAAAGTGCAACAGCTGACTTTGATGTGAAGTGAAACCACCAGCTTCATCAACACCTTCAAAGGAAATGTTCAGCTCTTTAAAAAAAAAAGAAAGAAACTTCAGTGAATGATCCATTTTCTTGCCTCACGACAGAGGAGCACTGAGAGTTTGATCCAATTGATAGGCTGCTTTATTGAAACTGAAATCAGAGTTCAAATTTTACCATGGCCATATACTTGCTGTAGTGCAGGGCTCTCCAACTTTGGGTCCCCAGATGTTGCTGGCCTACAGCTCGCAGCATACCCAGCCAGCATGGCTAATGGCAAGGGATTCTGGGAGCTGTAGTTCAGCAACATCTGGGGACCCAAGGTTGGAGAGCCCTGCTCTAGTGGATTCTTCCCTGAAAGCAGATGGGACATAATCCTAATTATTCAGGGGTACTTAGTGCCAGGATGACCCTGGATGCACATGAAATATTTACAAATGTGTACAATATATGAATCAGTTGAAAAACTAAGTCCCTGCACACATGATTGGTGTATTGCACAATACATGCACAATTGTTATTGTGCTCCTGCGGGGGATTCAATTTTTCCCCACTCATGGAAGCACAGCCTTTGTTAGGAAATTGCCTTTCTCCAACATTCCAAGATCTTCTGAGCAAGGAAAGATGTTTGGCTCCTCTACAACACTCAAGCCATATTATCTACATGAGACTCCAATGGACAGAAGTGCTAGGAGTTGTAGTCCTAAACATCTGGAGAACACCAGGTTGGTGAAGGCTGCTTCAGATTCTGGGCTAAGTGAACATATGGAGCTGCCTTATTCAGAGTCAGAACACTGGTCCATATAGCCCAGTATTGTCCATGCTGACTGGCAGTGGCTCTCAGTGGGTTTTAGGCAAGGGTGTTCTGCAGTTCTACATAGAGATGCAGAGGACTGAACCTGGGGCTTTCTTGCCCATCCCTCGGTAAGTCTGGATCCAACCCAATATCTACCAATGAGCTATGGTGCTTCTCCACTTGCAAGAATTATGTTCAGTCGTTTGTTTGTTTTTATATATAATAACTTACCAAAATTCACACATTTCTTCATCAATGGGATGGAAAGAACATGAGATTTAAAAATATTCAAATGCAGGCAAAAAGCAAAACTGACAGATGTGTCCATCAGACAGAATGTGTAGGAAAGCAAAGCTAACAGATGCTTATATGGGGTGAATGAAGAAAAAAAAAAGGGCAGGCAGAAATTCAACAGGTGATTCACCATTGCTGCATCTCCATGCCGGTGGGGGCCGGGGGAGGGAGTGGAAATCCTTTACCTACTGAATTTCTGCCAGTCAAGACCCAAGAGCCCTGACCCCAAGAACAAAAGCAGGTGGCAACATTCGTTTCCATCACAGTTTGGCCAACGGGTTGTATCCAGTGTTACTGTCTTAGAGTAGACCCATTGAAATAAATGGGACTTAAGTTGGATATAGCCTGTTACCTCCAACTTCTTTACCGTTAACCAAGTCTTGGTCTGAAGGAGTTAAAAAATTAATCCTTCACGGTTCAATGCAGCTTCCTCCAATTCTTCAGCAACCTGCTGTTCCCGTGGATACAGCGTAACGTTTGCAATTAGCAGCTTTCTACCTATCAGTGTCAGAGAATGAAGGGCATTGTCTCAGCACCCTGCAATTAGTTTCCGAAGCATCTGTCAGGCTCCTGCTCAGTCAAAACAAAAGCAAGCCCTCGCTGTTGCGGGAGCAGCCGCTAGTTAGCAACAGGACTTGTGGCAACGAAGAACGTGCATTCTTTGTCTCCGATCTTGTAGGGGCAAGAACAGGCCTACGATGGCTTATGCTGAGGAGGATCCCCTATCTCCAATTGTTCCTGCTTCTCTTCTATTTTAGCATATGTCAAATCCACACCCAGTCCTCCCCTGCTTTTAGAAATCCTACAGACATTTAAAAAAAAAGAGAGAGAGAAGCTTCGGACCGCACGTTTCCTATTTTTGTCACTCACTAGGGGGCGTCAGAGGGAAAAATTGTTGCTGGGCAGATTGCAACAGAAACCAGGTGGCGGTATTTAAAGGGAAGGGTTCCCCTTGCCTCTATTTTAGGTACATACCGAATATCGCTAACATTTCATTACGAGGGTGCTTTTGTTTTGTTTTGTTTAAGCTCTGATTGCTTGTTTCTTTTGCTGAACACTTGCTACTGTTCGCACATCATTCTGGTTGTAATGAAGACAGATACCAGCCTGGAATCAAGAGAAATGATAACTGTGGAAATCAGACGATCTACACATGCTGCAGATGGGGATGTCATTTTTGAATGCTTGTCTATGTTTAACACTCACGCACACCAACTCCCTGCAAACAGAAAACCAGCACAACAGGCAAAGGGTTGGGTTAGACTCATTCTCCACTGATGTGCCATTCTGCAATTTGCAGGGAGTTGTTTTGGTGTTGTTGTGTTGTTGTTGTTTTTAATGCAGAGGAGTATCAAAGTGGTAAACTCCAGCTGCAGTCTAAAAGTGGTACAGTCCATTCCATCACCTCAATACTCTACCACTGTATTCTCACCACATTCTGGTGTATGTGTAATTACAAGTTACAACTTACAAGGACCAGTTCCTATGAGGTGGAGCAGGGCAACATCAGGGTCTGTGTTCTCATGCTATGCAAGGAGGAGGCAAGTGCTGGAATTGCAAAACGATGCTCACTGGGATATGGCTGCAGGAGACTCTGCATCAGTCTTCTCCAACCTGCTCCCATCATCCCCAGCCAGTATGTCATTGGCTTCTGGTTAGCCGTGCTTCATGCATCAAGCATGAATGTCTGAAAGGGGCACTGTAAGTACATTCAGCTGAGTGCTTTTACAGAGCTCCAATTATTGGAAACCCTGATAAGGCAGGGTTTGTGATCATGGGAATGCTATGTTCAGCTGAACGTGTGAAGGTCTAACATGGAGCCAGGTGTGCAGGGACACTGAGGGTGGGGCTTACATGCACATCAACCTCCCCCACTTTTGCCTTACATGCACACATAGTAGAGCCCTAATTTGATTAAGGATGCAATCCTATGCACGTTTAGACAGAAAAAGGTCCTACAACTCCCAGCATTCCCCAGCCAGCCATGCTGTAGGGCCTTTTTCAGTCTAAGCATGATAGGATTGCGCCCTAAGTCTCCTACACCAGTGATGGCGAACCTTTTTGAGCCCGAGTGCCCAAACTGCAACACAAAACCAGCGTATTTATTTCAAAGTGCCAACACTGCAATTAAACCTGAATAAATATATGATAAAATAAATAATGAATATAATAAACAATAAATATAATATTAATAATGATAAAAGAGAGGATAATCCTGATGATAAAAATGATTTGATTGATTAAAACCCCCATGTAGACGCTTTCCTTACATTTGTGCAATTTTTCAGGCTGTAGAAAGTTTATAGTTCTTATTTATGCTAAAAATGATGAGTGGTTTATAATTCATGTATAAATAATGTTCATAAAGCCCATAGATAAAATTTCCTATATACTACAGTCTGTGGAGCACCTAAGTCCAGGACAGGGCAAAACTATAAAAAATACACCAGAAAACAGAAGTGGGGGGAGGCATTCAAAGAAGTAAATTCAAACCTTAACAATGCAGTACAGGAGGCTGGGTAGGTACCCTCATGAAAGCTAAATTAGTGGAACAACCATCTGACCTGCGGTTTTTCCTCTTCATGTCATCCCAGCACTTCCCACAAAAATGCAACAGGAACAAGGAAAGCAGTTTAGAAAGGTTTTCTGGTAGCTAATGTGGAGGCAAAGCTCCTTGTAATCCCCCCCCCCATTATAATTTATGGAAGCGGGAGACACGAATGCTATGGCTCTCTCTCCCCCCCCCCCCACAGATTTGTCTGCCTACTTCTGCCTATCTCTGTCTCGCTGCAGAGACAGATGGGAGGGAAATGGCTCCAGCAGCAGCAGCAGCAGCCAACCCAGAGAATTCCTGAGCAGGAACTAAGTTTGCACAAGACTCTGCAGCTCAACTCCAAAGTCATATGTAGCATCTGCAAAGTTTTGTGCCTTGGGTTACTCTTCCCTAGGCATGATCTTTCCAGCCTGAAGAGGGAAAGGGTAAAGAAGGACTAAGGTTGGGTGTTTTTTTTTTAATGCGTTCTTTTTAAAGAAGCACGTTTCCCTCCCTTTGATCACCCGCTGCCAAACCTGTTTGTGGGATCCCAGCTTTTCTCTGCAGCTGTTTCCAGGACGCTCCAGCATGCTCCCTTTGTCCACGGGGGCTGCTGCTGCTGCTGCTTTGGAGATCCCCCCCCCATAAATCCCCTGTGCCAGGAAAGCAGCGGCCCTGAGCGCGCGTGCTTGGGAGTCCTCCCCACCTCAGCCTCCTTTTTCCACCTCGGCTCCAGCGTCCCCTCCCCCCAAGCCTCGCCGTGGCCAGTCCTGAAGGCGCAGAGAGAGAGAGAGAGAGAGAGAGAGACCTTCCCTGCCTTGCTACGACTTCCCACGGGAGGAAGGAGCGGTATGAAGGGAGGCTGCTGCTGTGTTCCGCTCTGCCCTGCCCTGCCCTTGCCTTACCCTTGCCCTGCCTAGGACACTTCCTGGTCGCAAAAATGACGCGACGGGACCCAGCGGTCCAGCGTGGCAGCGTGGTTACTTGCCGCTCCTCCTGTTGTGTGTTCCAGACTATGGCTCACGTGCCCACAGGGAGGTCCCTACGTGCCACCTGTGGCACGCGTGCCATAGGTTCGCCATCACTGTCCTACACTCTTTGGACTCTGATTCAATGCAGACTTCATGGCTTTAACATCAGGCCAGCTTTTTATCTCCTACCCAATTTGTTTACCATCCAGCCTGATGTTCTGTGAAGTCAAAAACTCACTCAATATTTTGCGATATTTTGGTTGCTATTGCCCAGTAGTGGATTTTGACACTTTTCTATTGGAGCAACATGGCTTCCACTGTTTTTTTTTTTAAAAACAACAAATTATTATTATTATTATTATTATTATTATTATTATTATTATTATTATTATTATTCCATTAAATACTACAATTCATATTTATGAATTTATTTCAGGGCTCCAGAATTAGGATCCAGAGAGATTTGGGATGTGCATCAAATCTGGACAAAGTCCAAAGCCCAGACAAAATCAGGCCATTTTGGTCTGGTTCTGTTGGGTCCCAAGGCAAGGAAGGCTTCCCTCCAAAGCCAAAAGAACCGAAGCCACTCCAGAACAAGGCTACCGACTCATGTTTTGGATACAATATGCATCCACAGACTTTATGTCTCCAAATCGCATCTTTTGCTTTCATTTCTCTAATTCATGGATGGAGAACCTCAGGCCCCAGGGTCCCAATCCGGGTCTCCTGGGGTCCCAATCCAGCCCACTGAGGTTCCCCAGAAGACCACACCCAGGGCCGGATTAAGATAGGGGCTATTGGAGCTGCAGCTCCAGGCCCCTACCCCAAAATAGGCCCACAATCAGGACAGGTGCAGGCCAGTTTGGCGCCCCAGGTGAAATAATATTTAGCGGGCCCCCCTCTCCAAAGCAGCCCTGCTCTGCAACAAAAAAACCCCCCTTGCGCCGCCACCACCAACCTACCTTCCCCCCGCCCTGGCAGCTACTGCTGCTGCTGCTGCTGCTGCCGCCGCCGCCGCCGCCGCCGGAGAGGAGGAGGAGGAGGAGGAGGAGGAAGTGACGCGACGGGACCCCCGCGCTGTTTTTTGCCGGGGAAACCATGGCAACAGGGCTGTTTAAGCCCTGTTGCCCTGGTTCCTCCCGCCAAAACAACGCGGGCGGGGCTCCGGAAGCGACACGACGCGGAGAAGGTAGGTGGCGGGGGGGGTTGGGGGGTGTGGTGATGGCGGCGGTGGCGGGAGGCGCAGCAGCAGCGAGTGGGGCGGGGAGGAGGCGCAGCGGCGAGCGGGACGGGAGAGTGCGGCGGGAGGGAGGGAGGGAGGGAGGGTGGGGAGGCAGAGGCCTGGCGGGGGCGGCGCAGTGGCAGCGAAGAGGAGCGCAGCGTTTCTGCACCCTCTTCAGCCGCGTACCCTCCTCAGCACCAGGCCCATAATGCTCTTAATCCGGCCCTGACCACACCACTTTCCCCTGGCCCCACCCCCTTCCCCCAACTGCTGGCGGCTTCCCAGCTTTTGTGCAGTTTTTTCCCCATTCTAAAAAGTTGAAATGCCTCCCCTAAGGCTCAGTGATTGGCAGTAAGAGCTTTAAGCTAAAATATGCTGATATTTTGGGCCCTCCTCTTTTGCCTTTGGCCCCACCCACAAGTGGAATGTGGCCCCTGAGAACTTGTCTGAAATTGAATTCAGCCCTCCAGCTAAAAGAGGTGCCCCCCCGCCCCCTGCTCTTCAGTGGAAGGGGGAGGGAGGGTGTGGTAGAGTGATTGACAGGTCCACCTTCTAATCCTAGGACACATTTTACCATGGGCTCCAATTGCTGTGCTTTGGGGGAGGGCATGGATGCAACCGTGAGATGTCCATTCTTCCAACACCACCAGGCTTCACTATGAAAAAAGCCTTAAACTGGTTTTCAAGCATCATAACTCCCTAGCCCTTCCACCTATCCTTATGAAACTTTGCAAGTTTGTTGCCTGGGGTCACTGCTATGACATGAATCATTTCCATTCATATTGACCTGGATTTTAGGAAAGCCAATTTTAACAAACTCAGAACAATGATAAGTAAGGTCCCATGGCAAGCGACTCTAATGAGAAAAGGAGCCCAGGATGGGTGGGAGTTTTTAAAAAAGGAAATTTTAAAGGCACAATTGCAAACAATTCCCACAAGGAAAAAAAGCTGAGGGCAACAGAAGAAGCCAATGTGGCTTCACAATAAACTCAAAGATGACCTGAAAACAAAAAAGGGCACATATAGGAAGTGGAAGGAAGGACAGGCTACAAGGGAAGAGTACAGGCAGGTAGCACAGAACTGCAGGAATAGTGTCAGGAAGGCTAAAGCTGAGAATGAGCTAAGGTTAGCAAGGGATGCTAAAAACAACAAGAAAGCTTTCTTCAGATACATGCATAGTAAAAGACAGAGGAAAGAAATGTTGGTTCAACTACGCAATGAGGATGGCAAATTGATAACAGAAGACAAAGAAAAGGCAGAAGTGTTCAATTCCTAGTTCGGCTCGGTCTTCTCCCAAAAGAGGGGCTATGACCCCCCTGGCAAACCTGAAGAGCAGACTGAAGGGGCAGGATTGCAGCTTGAGATTGATAGGCAAATGGTCAAGGAGCACCTGATTACTCTGAACGAGTTTAAATCTCCAGGGCCTAACGAGCTGCATCCTAGAGTAATAAAGGAACTGGCAGAAGAACTCTCAGAACCACTGTCTATTATCTTTGAGAAATCATGGAAGACAGGTGAAGTGCCAGATGACTGGAGGAGGGCAAATGTTGTTCCCATCTTCAAAAAGGGCAAGAAGGAGGAACCTGGGAACTATAGGCCAGTCAGTCTGACACCAATCCCTGGGAAAATTTTGGAGCAGATTATAAAGAAGTCAGTCTGCAAGCACCTTGAAAACAATGCAGTAATTACTAGAAGCCAGCATGGATTTGTCAAGAACAAATCCTGTCAGACTAATCTGATCTCATTTTTTGATCGGGTAGCCTGCCTTGTGGACTGTGGGAATGCTGTGGACATAATATATCTGGACTTCAGCAAAGCTTTCGACAAAGTGCCTCATGATATCCTGATTAGCAAGCTAGCTAAAAGTGGGCTAGATGGAACAACTATCAGGTGGATCCACAGTTGGCTACAGAATCGGATTCAAAGAGTGCTTATCAATGGTTCCTTCTCAAACTGGGGAGAGGTAACGAGCGGGGTACCACAGGGCTTGGTCCTGGGCCCAGTGCTCTTCAACATTTTTATTAATGACTTAGAGGAGGAGGTGCAGGGAATGCTTATCAAATTTGCAGATGACACAAAGTTGGGTGGAACAGCTAATACTCTGGAAGACAGAAACAAAATTCAAAGAGATCTCAATGGGCTGGAGCGCTGGGCTGAAAACAACAGAATGAAATTTAATAGGGATAAATGCCAAGTGCTGCACCTAGGGAAAGGAAACCAAATGCAGAGTTACAGAATGGGGGACACTTGGTTCAACAATACTACAAGTAAGAAAGATCTTGGAATTATGGTAGATCACAAACTGAACATGAGCCAGCAATGTGATGTGGCTGCAAAGAAGGCAAATGCTATTTTGGGCTGCATTAATAGAAGTATAGCTTCCAAATCGCATGAAGTGATAATTCCCCTTTACTCAGCACTGGTTAGGCCTCATCTTGAGTACTGCATCTAGTTCTGGGCACCACACTTTAAGAAGGACGTAGATAAACTGGAGAGGGTTCAGAGGAGGGCAACAAGGATGATAAAGGGACTGGAAACAAGGCCCTATGACAGTGATGGCGAACCTATGGCACGCGTGCCACAGCTGGTACGCAGGGACCTCTCTGTGGTCGCCAGATCGCGAAAAGACCCTCCCCTTCTGCATTCAGCGTCGGGTTTCCATAGTAACTCCTCTCCACTCATTCCTCGCTGGCCTCCACAGGCAGGCACACTCCAACATCTCCACCCCCAGAAGCGGACTGTGCAGACACCCAGCCCTCCTTCTAACTGAACAGACAGCTCAGAAGCACAGCACGCGCATGCCTGAATCTTTGCGCGCCCGATGAAGAGCCATGCCCTGAGACAGAGCAGGGCGCAATTAGCTAGTGCCCCCTTCTCTTTCCTGCCATATTTAAGGCACTTTGAAATAAATAAGTTGGTTTTGTGTTGCAGTTTGGGCACTCGGGCTCAAAAAGGTTCGCCATCATTGCCCTATGAGGAGAGATTGAAAGAACCGCGCATGTTTAGCCTTCAGAAGAGGAGACTGAGGGGAGATATGATAGCACTCTTCCAATACTTAAAGGGTTGTCACACAGAGGAGGGCCAGGATCTCTTCTCGATCATCCCAGTTTGCAGTTCACGGAATAATGGGCTCAAGTTACAGGAACCCAGATTCCACCTAAACATCAGGAAAAATTTCCTGACTGTCAGAACAATAAGACAATGGAACCAACTACCTAGGGAGGTGGTGGGCTCTCCCACTCTGGAGGCATTCAAGGTGCGGCTGGACAGCTATCTGTCGGGGATGCTTTGACCTGGATTCCTGCATTGAGCGGAGGGTTGGACTCAATGGCCTGGTAGGCCCCTTCCAACTCTACTTTTCTATGATTCTATGACCCAAAAATCATGAGTGAGGGAGAAGGAGAGGAAAGGTTAAACAAATTGCTTCTCCCTCCAATAAAATTGAAGAACTGCCCTTCCACATGAACTACTGCACCTACCCTTCTGAAACTTTGCAGGTTTTGTAGTTAGAGACACCTCTACGCTGCTTGTAAAATTTCAGAACAATGGTCCACAAAGGGGATAAGTGCATCCTCTTTTGGAGACCCTCAAAATGTCAAGGCTGTTCTTGCACAAAACTCGCAGTTGGTATTGTTCTGAAATCTGGCTGGCTTGATCCCCTCAGAAGGAGCAACTATCTCTGCAATTTTCAGCCGAATTCTGCCAAGAAATAAAAAAGTTATCAGCACTTCCCTTTAAAAACAAATAAATCAAAATATAAAGATGTGTAGCACAAATCCCCCTGCACCTAGTTTTCTGACATTGGGAGGGCACAACACCCTCCTAAAGATCTACTAATTTCCATGATAGTTAATGGGAAGCACAAAGCCTCAGTTGTTGAACCTAGACTCAGGTTCAGTACTGAGTCAAAGTAGACTGACTCTGAATTGGTCCAAGCTGAAGCAGGGCATTTTCTGAAGTTCTGAATTGGGGTCCAAGTTGAAGTAGGGGGTCGGTGCATACTTCTAGTATTCACTATCAGTTGTATGTGTTTGAATCAACTCCAAGTTTAATCAAATCTTTCATGAAAAACACTTATTAAATGGGGACTGAATCGAAAGGGCTATTGCCATAGCTAAAGAACATGAATCATAATTAACAGGTGGGAAATAGAACATTTTTTTTTCTTTTTTCCTCTGGCAGCTGCATCAGCCTGATGAAACCACACCCTAAATGTATGGCCTAACAGTAACATTTCAGCGGAATTTCTCCAGAATATACCAGTATTATGACTGCAAAGAACAGAAGCACCTGCTATCATTGTAAACCACAAACCAACACAAGTTGGTGTAGCACAAGGAGTGGCAATTCTTTGGCTGATGCACAGACAGAATTATAGAAGGAAATGAACAATAAGAGACTTGCTTAGGAGGAAGACACTGGAATGTGCTTCAGTTGCTGTAAGGCAGAGGTGGCAAACCTGTGACCCTCCAGATCAGGGGTCCTCAAACTACGACCCGCGGGACACATCCGTCCCAACGTGTCCTTTCATCCGGCTCGGCAGCCGATCTAGTCTAGAGGCACTCTTACCCGCGCAAGAACGGAATTGCCTCGGGCAAAAGTTGCTGCTGCTTCGCTACAGCAGTAGCTCCTCAGCCTGACGCTCCCGCTGGGGAAGAGGGAGGAGAATGGGGAGGGCGCATGACATCAGCTTGAGCCCACGTGAGTGCCTCGAGGAGGATGGCCCCCAAGTGGTGGTGGTGGCGGCGGCAGCCAGTCCACTGAGGTACGCCGAGTTTTCGGAGGAGAAGAGGCTCCTCCACCGGAGGAGAGGCTGGCCACGGTGCTGTTGCCCGCCCTGCCGGGCTCCGGGCGGCTCGCGCTCCACCGCCGCCGGCTCAGCCCTGCATCACTTGTTACGACTAGCAGTGACAAATATGGAACCAGACACTGACCATCTCATTAGCCAAAAGCAGGCCCATACTTCCCATTGAAATAATAATAAGCTTATATTGATTTAAATTGTTCTTCATTTTAAATATTGTATTGTTTTTTCCTGTTTTTTTTGCACTACAAATAAATAAGATATGTGCAGTATGCAAATCAAGCCTTTCTATGCCTTTTTAAAATTTAATGTATTTCAATTTTAGATAGCAAATTAATTTATAAATAATTTATTAATGATTTATAATAACTTCCCATTTAATCAAGTAAAAAAAAAGGACCCGGGTCCTTTTTTTTTACTTGATCCATTCATTCATATTTTTTTCAAACTATAGTCCGCCCCCCCCAACAGTCTGAGGGACAATGAACTGGCCTCCTGTTTAAAAAGTTTGAGGATCCCTGCTCCAGATGTTGCTCCCATCAGCCCCAGACAGCATGGTCAGTGGTCAGAGATGATGGGAATTCTAGCCCAGCAACATCTGGAGGGCCACAGGTTCCCGATGCCTGCTCTAGGAAGTGACTGCGTCTTGAGATCTCTTCATTCTACAAACTCACTGATAGATGGTGTGAGTTTAGGAAGGTATAACCTGATCAGGGTTGGAGCTAAAATATAATTTCCAGCTACATGTTTGCAGAGAAAAGCATGAAAACATAACAAAGAGTCTTGTGACACCTTAAATACTAACACATTTGCAATGGCAGAAGCTTCCATGGCCTAGACTCCACTCCATCAGTTGCATAAAGAGCATCTGATGAGGTGACTGGCTTATGCCATAACAAATTTGTTAGTCTTTAAGGTGCCTAAAGACACTGTTGTTTTTGCTACAACAGACTAACAATGCAATCCTATTTATACCTACTCAGAAGTAAGCCCTGTTGAATTTAATGAGGCTTACATCCAGGTAAGTGAGTAGAGCATTGCATCCTTACCCAGCTACCCCTCTAGAAAATGAAAACATAAGATACTGTGTGCTTCAGACAACAGAAAATGAAAAAAAAGAGCACCACAAACCTTTGTTTGTTAAATGCTTATCACTCTTAGATTGAGTTCCCATTGATTGCTATGATGTTCCTATCCCCCAGTGGCCACAGGCCCTTTTCTTTTAAAGCCAACCGCACAATTTAAAATGGTGTTTAACAAATGTGAAGGAAACCTTTTACAGTTTGCCAGATCATGCAAAAAATGATTATGCAAAAGGCAGGTTCCAGCATTGCCTGTTAACGGTCTCTTCAGTTTCTTCAATAGGCACAGAAATACTTGAGTAATAGCAGGCTGATTTTCCACTTACCCTCTGCACTTCTTCGGATCACCTATTGCAGTAGATGGACACTGACCCAAATGTAGCCAGGGAAAAGACAGCTGCTTTCCACCTGCATTAGCACATCTTCCTTCCCCCCATTTGGTAAGATTAATTATTGGAAAAACAAAGTATCATTATTGCACCCCCTTCTGAATGGCTTGTTTGCCTTCCCTCTCAAGAAGTGCTGATGCTCTGGACAACCAGGAAATTAAGAAGAAGCAACAGCCGCGGTTATGCTTCTGGGCACTGTATCAGTGCTAATCAAGAAGGGGAAATGTGGGCTTTCCTGTTGACTAATTTTCAATCTTCTAAAATAGATTTAACCAATGTCTTCCCTAAACAGTGATGCCACATTAAGTGCATAGATCAGGCTTCCTCAACTTGGTGCCCTCCAGATGTGTTGGACTGCAGCTCCTATCATCTTCAGCCAGCGTGCCACTCCTCCCAGTGCGAGTAGGGATGTTTGAGCTTGCTGAAATGCTCCGACGTCTGAACCGAACATTACTTTGAAGCTTAGTTCAGCTAGCTCTTCTTTTCCTTTGTGACCTTTTTTGTTTGTTTGTTCAAACAGGAAAATGCACTGTGTGCATTTTCCCAAATTGTACACAGTGTACAAAAATGTACACAGAAAATTTCTGTGTACATTTTTAAAAAGTGTGCACTTTCCCCCCATTAACTAAAGTGTGAAAATGCATTTTTCTTAAATCTGCATGTAAAAGTGTGCATTTAAAAAAACACACATACATTTTCTGAATGCAATTACAAGTTTGGAAATGTGTGAACATTTTTTTGGGGGGGGATGCGTTGCCATTCACATTTGCATTTGCGTTTGTGAACAGGGCGACTTCGGATTATTTGAAAACTGAAATGAAATTCTCATACATCCCAAATCTGTCTACTCCTGCCCTACATTTCCTTCTGCCTCTTGATTAATTGTTCACTTACCGGTATTTTGGATGTGTCCTCTTGCCTCCCATTTAAAATTTTAGTGGTGGGTAACCTTTTTCCTATTGAGGGCTGCATTCCCTCACAAGTAATCTGTTGGGGAGCACATGTTGGCAGTGTGGGCAGGGCTGAAGCCAAAACTGGGTGCGTCACCCCATTTCTCTTTCCACCATTCGCTTCTCTCTCTTTTTGTCACCTGCCCCCTCTTCCTTCCTGCCCAGCAAGCCACCAGGGAAGGGATAGATGGCTCTTGCTAGAGGTCTGAACTGATTGCATGCAGAGGGTCGAATGAAATTAGAATGAGGGCCTGTATGTTGCCTACCCCTGATTTAACCATTCGGATCTAAAGGTGACATGCCTGTGGCATATACACAGCTAGGCTGAAAGAGAGAAATAAGGAAGCAAGTCTTCCATTTCCTCAAATACTGAGCCTATGTAAAACAACACTCAGGTTGATATTTTTAATATACATTTAACGGGAGGACCTGCAACAAAATGTTGCAGTTTGGAGTGTTTCTGTTCAGGGTTCAAGCCACACTATTCCAGCACCCCAGTTTTCTATTCCCCCCCCCCCCCAACAGTCAGTTAGCATTCCATGCACAGTCCTCAGCTGTTTGGCGTGCTGTGGGGTTTTTTTGTTCCCTTTGGTTTTGGTTTTGGTTTGTACTTCTGCAAACCTCAGGGTTTCCGTCTTGTGTGTGTGGCGTTTTGACTACGTTAGGACTGACGCCTGGAGAGCTGAGATTGCTAGTATACAGTCATGCCTTGGATTGAGAGCATTATTCGTTCTGGAAATATGCTTGTACGGTAATCCAAAACACTGTTATATCAAAATGAAATCCCCCCAAAAAAATTTGTACAGAGATTTTTAATTTAAGCCGTACTACAGTACTTGTATTGCAAGACGTCGCTTGTATATCAAGTCCAAAAAAATTAAATATTTAAAAATTTGCTTGTCTTGCAAAACGCTCTCAAACCAAGTTACTTGCAATCCAAGGTATTACTGTATGTAAGAAATATGATGAGGCCAGTGCATGCATTGCAGGGGCTGAGGAAGGCCTGACTGCCTTACTTTTGGGATAGCCCTCTTAGCTACTGATTAAGAAGGATATGCAGGGAGTGGACTAGAGTCTGAATTAGACAGGAAATAGTGCCTGTGTGTAACATGTGTCCGGGTCAAAGACCACCCTCCAATTTTTTGTTTTGTTTTCAATAGGACTTCCCAAATCTCATCTCAGTGTCATAGGCCTAGTTCATTTTTGACAGCTGCCAAGATAAAGCAAAGTGAAGAAAAGCCCTGTTTGGAGCCTCTTTGGTCAATGTCCATGGTTGGTACCTGCTGCATTCTGACAGCAGGCACCTCGCAAGACATTTATTTATTTATTTATTTATTTATAATAAGGCTCCCAATTTCTGCACTCGTGTAACTGCGCATCTGCACAGGTGTGCAAGTGCGGCTATTTATTTATTTTTTAAACCAAAAATATTTGCACACATTGTGTGCGCAAAAAATGTAATAAAAAATTGTTTGCCAGCCACTGACAGCCCCTCCAATGTGCCACCTTTTTTTTTTTTTTTTTTTTTTTTGCACTAGCTAACCAGGCTGTGGCACGCCCCACTGGGGCAAGCAGTACAGGTGAATTAAAAGGGGGGAAAGGGTTAAAACATTGGATACCCAAAGTTAAAAAGCATACATATGCACATACAGACAGGCTAAAACAGTGACATCATTACAAATAAATACAGAGCCGTTAAAAGAATATTCAATGTTAAAATACATATTAAAATTTTAATTAAGTTCCAAATCTCTAAACGAGTTTAAAAGCTTGTTTCTTTTGGCTAAGGCTAATTTAACAAATTTTGCAGTGTGAAAATAAGTGTAGTAGTCAACTCCAGCCAGCAGAAAGCCAATTTTACTTATAGGTGAAGCGTCATCTAAGATGTCTATGAGGGGGGAGAGATATTGGCCTCTCAGGTCTGAGTAGTGTGGACAATCTACTGAAAGGTGGATGAGGTCCTCTATTTGCTCGCAACCAAGAATGCACTTTCTTTCTGATTTGGGTAGTCCGGCATACCGTCCCAAGACGTCCCTAACTTGAACAACGTTCAGTCTACACTGGATTAAAAAGCGCTTGAGATCGTAAGGACACTCGAAGGACAAGTATGCTGGTAGCTTCCCTAGGGAAGTTTTGGTAAAATACATTAGAGCGGCCAGGACCGGTGCAGGGCAGTTTGGCGCCCTAGGCTAAACTGTATTTAGCGCCCCCCTCGTGCCGTGGGGGGGGCTCCGGAAAGCAGCCCTGCTCTGCAACCTCCCGCCCCCCCCGCCACTGGACACCCCCCCGCCACCGGACACCCCCCCCGCACGCTGCCGCTGCCGCTGCCGCTCCCCACCTACCTTCCCAGTCCGACGCCTCCTCCGAAAAGGGACCCCCGCGCTCTGTTTTTGGCCGGGGGAAACCAGAGCAACAGGGCTGTTTAAGCCCTGTTGCCCTGGTTCTTCCCGCCAAAACAGAGCGCGGGCGGGGCTCCGGAAACAGCACGGAGAAGGTAGGTGTCGGGGGGGGAGGCAGCGCGGAGTAGAGGCGAGGCGAGGCGAAGCGGGGGGGGAGGCGAAGCGAGGCGAAGTGGGGGGGAGGCGGCGCAGAGGCGAAGCGAGGCGAGGCGAGGTGGGGGGGAGGCGGCGCAGAGGCGAAGCGAAGCGAGGTGGGGGGGAGGCGGCGCAGAGGCGAAGCGAAGCGAGGCGAGGTGGGGGGGAGGCGGCGCGGGGGGGGAGGCGGCGCAGAGGCGAGGCGAGGTGAGGTGGGGGGGGAGGCGGCGGCGAGGCGAGGCAAGGTGGGGGGGAGGCGCCCAGGCTCGGCCCCACCACTACTCCGGGCGCACTGACCTGGCTTTCTCGGAGAGGCGGGCGGGCGGCAGGGCAGGGCAGGGCAGGGCAGGAGCGCGCCGGCAGCGAAGAGGAGTGCAGCGTTCTGCGCCCTCTTACGCTACGCGCCCTAGGCAACAGCCTAGTTGGCCTAGCGGTAGCGCCGGCCCTGAGAGCGGCAGTTAAGCGCCAGACTATAGCTGATTTGGTGATCTTTCTCACCCAGCCGCCTTGCTACTTCCCTCCGCGTACCACTATAGCCCCTTGCCACCAGGTAGTCCACCGAGACGCCCAATTCTGATATGAGCCTGTTGGTTGCAATGGCCCAAGAGGCTTGGCCCATCTCCTCATAGGCCATTAATACTAGGGGCGGGGCCAGCTGGAAGATAATCTTAAACCAGTAGTAAATTGCTATTTTTTGGGCTAGAATTCTAACCGAGTAGCAAGCTGTCTCCATTCGCACTGTTGTCTTGGGGGTTGATCTAGCTAGGGACCCCCAAAGCTCTTGTTAGAAATTTGTGTTGTGCTGAGTCCAATATAGAGGTGTCAGAGTAGGCCCATATGGCCGCCGCATACAATAGTTGTGGCAATGCTTTGGATTTGTATAGTTCTAGAAGAGGCAATACCGGGGTCCCACCTAAGCCTGCCGCATAGCAGAAAATGGCATTTGATGTTGCCCCTGCTGATGTTGCAGCAGTTTTTAGGTGAGCAGTCCAGGAAATAGTTTTCTTAAATATCACCCCTAAGTATTTATAAGCAGGGACTTGCTCCAGCTGGTGAGTATCCAGCCGCCATGAGAATCTCTTTCTCTTGCAAAAACAACTATTTTTGTTTTAGATTGGTTTACTGCCAAGAATTCCTTCTGGCAGTATTTCTCCAAAGCCCTCAATAACCTATGCAACCCCACCTGAGCGTATGACAATAGGATGGCATCGTCAGAATATAATAAAATAGAAATATGTTTGCCTCCTATGCTAGGGGGGAAGAAATCCAGTCCTGCTAAATGGAGGACTATATCATTTATATAGAGGTTGAATAGAAGGGGGGCCAATATACATCCTTGTTGAACACCCTTATTCACTGGGATGGGATCTGACAGGCCACCCCTCGGTGTCGCTGGAACACAGAGATGAGTGTTCCCATATAGCAGTGATGGTGAACCTTTTTGAGCCCGAGTGCCCAAACTGCAACACAAAACCCACTTATTTATTTCAAAGTGCCAACACTGCAATTAAACCTGAATACCGAGGTTTTAGTTTTAGAAAAACAACTCATACAGTTGTCCGAACTAATTTAACATCTTTTGTCTTAAAAGAAAACACAATAACAGAGCTTTCAATGATACAAACAGTTTTTTGTTGAAAAAAAAATCAACTCAAAAGATCATTATAATCTTGTACACATAGCCTGAAGGGAATTTATACAATTTTTTAAAAATATTTAGGCACATGTATTTTTGGATAAGGGATTCTCAACTTGTAATATGATTATATGCTAGACTGAAATTGTATGGGGCAAGCTTTACCCCGGGTCCTTTCCCTGCTTCTACAGGTGTCGGATTAGTAAAAGTAAGTCAACCTGTACTAGGATGAGCAAGATAAACAAGAAAACTAAACGTGCTTATTTAAACACTATATACAGTCCCTACCCTACCGGGTGGTAGGGCCCCATGCCCAGGTCATTGCAGATGAAGTCCAAGCCATGTTAGATCTTGGAGTCATTGTACCCAGCTCTAGCCCCTGGTCCTCTCCTATAGTGTTGGTAGCCAAGAAGGATGGAGGGGTTCGGTTCTGTGTAGATTATCGGAAAATTAACAAAGTGACTGTCCCTGATCCATACCCCATCCCAAACATGGATGTGCTGTTGGAACGGCTAGGAGGAGCCAAGTACATCACTACTCTGGACCTGACAAAGGGTTATTGGCAAGTCCCGCTTGATCCGGATGCTGCATTGAAATCTGCATTTGTGACCCATCTAGGTTTGTTCCAATTCACCACCCTGCCATTCGGAGTCCGGAACGGTCCGGCTACCTTCCAAAGGCTGGTGAATGGGATGCTAAATGGGTTGGGGGAGTTCGCCTGCGCATATCTGGATGATATCGCCATTTTCAGTTCCACCTGGGAACAGCATTTGCAACATGTCCGCCAGGTATTTCAGAGAATTCAGGACGCCGGGCTGACTGTGAAGGCTAAGAAGTGTCAGGTTGGGTGGGGGGAGGTAGAGTATCTGGGACATAAGGTGGGGGGAGGTAGTGTCAAGCCCCTAGAAGCAAAGATAGAGTCGGCCCGCACCTGGCCCCAACCCCAGACGAAGAAACAGGTTCAGGCTTTTTTAGTGCTGGCTGGCTATTATCGTAAATTTGTGCCCCATTTTAGCCAGCTAGCCGCCCCTCCGACAGATTTGTGTAAGAAGCGGCAGCCCGTCAAGGTCCAGTGGTCGGCCGCTTGCCAGGCAGCGTTCGAAGGATTGAAAGCCTGCTTGATGGCAGCCCCTGTGCTGCAAGCACCTGACTTTGAAGCCCCCTTTGTCCTGCAGACGGATGCCTCGGAGGCAGGAATGGGAGCCGTCTTGCTGCAGGAACGGCCAGGGCAAGGGCTATGCCCTTTCGCCTACTTGAGTAAAAAACTTTTACCCCGGGAGCGGAAATTGGCCACTGTCGAGAAGGAATGCTTGGCGATAGTATGGGCAGTGACCAAGCTTCGCCCCTATCTTTGGGGACGCCGGTTCTTGTTGCAGACCAACCATTCTCCCTTGTGTTGGCTGGATAGGGTGAAGGGATCCAACCAGAAGTTGTTGCGGTGGAGCTTAGCCCTGCAGGATTTTGATTTTTTAGTGGAGCACATCAAGGGCAAGGACAACATCGTGGCAGATGGGTTGTCCCGGGCTTTCTCAGTAGGAGACAGTTAGATAGGGATTGGGGTGGTGGACCCCAATGCTATCTTTCTCCAAAGGGGAGGGTGTGGAGAAAGCCTGACATGAGTATGCACACACACACACACACACACACACACACAGCTTCCGTCCAGGGGAGGAGGGTGAGGAGGGGGGATTGAGTTACAGGGAAGCAGCCAGACAGACCGGCATCCCCAACAATGGAGAGTCTCGGTTGAATTCCACAAAACCCAAGAAAGGACCATCAAGACCATCAAACTATCAGGGCAGTCTCAAAGAACTGTAAAGTACCCAGTACGTCACCTTCTTCCCGGGCAGGAATAAGCCCACCTGATACGAAAGGGCAGGCATAACCCCCCACCTGACCTGGAGGGTGGGGAGAGCGGGAAACTCAGGGGTAGAAAACCCCTCTCCCTTCCTGTGAGGGGTTGTTGGGAACACAGGGTGCTTTGGAACAAGGTTCATCCTCCAAGCGGCAGCTGGAGTAAGCTGTTCTCATCCTCGGATCGGCCGACCGGGAGCCAGGCTGAAATTGACTAGCGTAAAGTCTTTAGTCTAAGGTAACTGAAGGCAGCCACAGCCAGCTGAGCAGCAGCCCCGAGGAGGCAACAACACCTGGGAGGAGGAGGGAGCAAAGGCAGCCGCCTGAACACCACCTCCATCCCGCCCTCTGAGAGACCTGAAGGCAACCTGTTGCCAGCAGGGCATAATGTGTGTGGGAGCAGAAATATGTGTTGTGCGGGGCAGAGGGAGATATGGCGATGGCAGGGCGAAATGCCATTACAGGGGAAGGAGAGATAGATATATAATACCCAAATATACACAAATGAGGATGGCAAATTGATAACAGAAGACAAAGAAAAGGCAGAAGTGTTCAATTCCTACTTCGGCTCGGTCTTCTCCCAAAAGAGGGTCTATGACCCCCCTGGCAAACCTGAAGTGCAGACTGAAGGGGCAGAATTGCAGCTTGAGATTGATAGGCAAATGGTCAAGGAGCACCTGATTACTCTGAACGAGTTTAAATCTCCAGGGCCTGATGAGCTGCATCCTAGAGTAATAAAGGAACTGGCAGAAGAACTCTCAGAACCACTGTCTATTATCTTTGAGAAATCATGGAGGACAGGTGAAGTGCCAGACGACTGGAGGAGGGCAAATGTTGTTCCCATCTTCAAAAAGGGCAAGAAGGAGGAACCTGGGAACTATAGGCCAGTCAGTCTGACATCAATCCCCGGGAAGATTTTTGAGCAGATTATAAAGAAGTCAGTCTGCAAGCACCTTGAAAACAATGCAGTGATTACTAGAAGCCAGCATGGATTTGTCAAGAACAAATCCTGTCAGACTAATCTGATCTCATTTTTTGATCGGGTAACCTCCCTTGTGGACTGTGGGAATGCTGTGGACATTATATACCTGGACTTCAGCAAAGCTTTCGACAAAGTGCCTCATGATATCCTGATTAGTAAGCTAGCTAAGAGTGGGCTAGATGGAACAACTATCAGGTGGATCCACAATTGGCTAAATAATCGGACTCAAAGAGTGCTTATCAATGGTTCCTTCTCAAACTGGGGAGAGGTAACGAGCGGGGTACCACAGGGCTCGGTCCTGGGCCCGGTGCTCTTCAACATTTTTATTAATGACTTGGATCAGGAGGTACAGGGAATGCTTATCAAATTTGCAGATGACACAAAGTTGGGTGGAACAGCTAATACTCTGGAAGACAGAAACAAAATTCAAAGTGACCTCGATAGGCTGGAGCGCTGGGCCGAAAACAACAGAATGAAATTTAATAGGGATAAATGCCAAGTGCTGCACCTAGGGAGAGGAAACCAAATGCAGAGTTACAGAATGGGGGACACTTGGCTCAACAATACTACAAGTGAGAAGGATCTTGGAATTGTGGTAGATCACAAACTGAATATGAGCCAGCAATGCGATGTGGCTGCAAAGAAGGCACAGGACCGGTGCAAGGCAGTTTGGCGCCCAAGGCAACATCAAATATTTAGCGCCCCCCCTTCCCACTTTAGCGCCCCCCCTTCCCTCCGGGGGGGGGCTCCGGAGCAAAGCAGCCGGCCCCGGGAAACACCTGCTCGCCTAGCGCCCCCCCCAAGTTCTCATTTGGAAAAGTTTTTAGGAGGGGGCGGCGGAGCTGCGGAGAGCGTGCTGGGCTCTCGCAGGGGGGGGAGGCGGGCACGGCCGGGGGCGTCTAGCTTAGCCCGGGTGCCCACTCACTCCTTGGGGATGTGCTGCTGCTGGCGGGGAGGAGCGGGAGGCCGGCTGCCCGCCACGCTCCTCTTCTGCTGCTGCTGCTCCTGGCGCGGCTGCCTCTGCCCGGTGGAGCTGCGGGTGTGCGCACGTCCCGCTCCTCTCACCTATAGGCGCCACCAATCACGTTCTCGCACCCCCGCTCGGCCTTTCTTTCCCTCAGCCCGGCTCGACTCAGCCTCCGTTCCGAGAAGTCCTCTTCCCATTCCTCCACCCCTCCCTCTCCTCTCCGAAGGAAAGCATGAAGGCCGTAGGGACGGGAGAGAAAAGATGCGCTTCAAGCAGCCATCACTTCAGGTTCTCATTTGAACGACGCCATGTGCGGGGCAAGAGCCTTCATGCGGAAGCACGGACCTAAGAGATTTTTCTATCTCTATGTGCATGGGCTGCCCCGCACGTTCAGTTGGGAATCGGAAGTGTCACCAGCAGCAGCATAAGAGGAGCGTGGCGGGCAGCCGGCCTCCTGCTCCTCCCCGCCAGCAGCAGCGCATCCCCAAGGAGTGAGTGGGCACCGAGCGAGCGAGCTTCCTCCTCCTCCTCCTGCTGCTGCTGCCGCCAGCCTCTGCAGCCCAGGAATGAAGGAAGGCGCAGGAGCGGGGCGTTTGCGCCCCCTTAGCCATGCGCCCTAGGCGGCCGCCTAGTTGGCCTAGCGGTAGCGCCGGCCCTGAGAAGGCAAATGCAATTTTGGGCTGTATTAATAGAAGTATAGCTTCCAAATCGCGGGAAGTGATAATTCCCCTTTACTCGGCACTGGTTAGGCCTCATCTTGAGTACTGCGTCCAGTTCTGGGCACCTCACTTTAAGAAGGACATAGACAAACTGGAGAGGGTTCAGAGGAGGGCAACAAGGATGATAAAGGGACTGGAAACAAGGCCCTATGAGGAGAGACTGAAAGAACTGGGCATGTTTAGCCTTCAGAAGAGGAGACTGAGGGGAGATATGATCGCACTCTTCCAGTATTTGAAGGGATGTCACACAGAGGAGGGCAAAGATCTCTTCTCGTTCATCCCAGTTTGCAGGACACGGAATAATGGGCTCAAGTTACAGGAACCTAGATACCACCTAAACATCAGGAAAAATTTCCTGACTGTCAGAGCAATAAGACAATGGAATCAACTACCTAGGGAGGTGGTGGGCTCTCCCACTCTGGAGGCATTCAAGGTGCAGCTGGACAGACATCTGTCAGAGATGCTTTGACCTAGATTCCTGCATTGAGCAGGGGGTTGGACTCGATGGCCTTGTGGGCCCCTTCCAACTCTACTTTTCTATGATTCTATGATTCTATGACCCATCTTACCTTCCGATCGCCCTGTCAACCTGGGGAACTTGGAGAACGAACCAGACCACCCACAGAACCTCTCCTTGCTCCTATGCAATGCCAGGTCAGTTAAAAACAAAACTAATATAATCTATGACCTCCTTTTGGATGAGGAGGCAGACCTGGCATGCTTCACAGAGACCTGGCTGGGAGATGACAGTGGCCCGACATGGGCCCAGGCCCTCCCAGCTGGGTACTGTGTAAGTGAGCAGGTGAGGGAAAGTGGGTGGGGGGGTGGAGTAGCTGTGGTTTATAAAGATAATCTTAACCTGACCAGACTTCCTGTTCGGGAATTGAATCACATTGAGTGTGTGTACCTGAGTCTGAAGACCAAGGATAGACTAGGGATTCTGTTGGTGTACCGGCCACCCCGCTGCCTAACAGACTCCCTGGCCAAGCTCACGGAACTGGTCTCGGAGCTGGTGTTGGACTCGCCCAGGCTCTTGGTCCTGGGCGACTTCAACGTCCCATTTGGGACCAGTTTGTCAGGTGCAGCTCGGGAGTTCATGGCATCCATGACAAACATGGGCCTATCCCAATTGGTCTCTGGACCCACCCATTTAGCAGGTCACACCCTCGATGCTGTTTTCAGTTCTGAACAGACAGATCTGTGGGCAGAGGTCATCAATACCTCTGCATTGTCATGGACAGATCATTTTCTGGTTAGGGTTAGTATCGCAGCTACTATCCGCCCCTGCAGGGGTGGCAGACCTATTAAGATGGTCCACCCTCGAAGGCTAATGGATCCTCTTGGATTCCAGAGAGCCTTGGAGGGGTCTATGGCTGGTACCGTCGACGAACCTGTTGAAGCCCTGGTTGACAGATGGAATCAAGATCTAACCAGGGCTATCGACATGATCGCCCCCAAACGTCCTCTCCGGCCCGCTTCTAATCGGGCACCCTGGTTTACAGAAGATCTCAGGGAACTGAAGCGGAAAGGACGATGACTGGAGCGCCGATGGCGAAAAACTCGACTCATATCCGATAAGACACGTCATAGAGAGCATCTTCGCTCCTATGGGGTGGCAATACGTGCAGCGAAGAAAGTTTTCTTCTCTGCACGCATTGCGTCTGCGAATTCGCGTCCAGCAGAACTGTTCAGGGTGGTGAGGGGTCTAACGCAGACACCTTCCCCCCTGAACCCGATTTTAGAGCCTACGGTTGCTCGCTGTGATGCCTTTAACAATCATTTCACAGATAAAATCTCTCGGATAAGAGCCGACTTAGACGCCCTCATTGTAGCGGAAGCAGACAATGGAGTGTCCAGCAACTCCGCAAGCAGGATTACACTGGATCAGTTTCAGTTGGTGAGTACCGAGGACGTGGACAAGCTGCTTGGCCGAGTGAAGAGGACTACCTGCCCTCTCGATCCCTGTCCTTCCTGGTTGGTTGTCCAAGGAGGAGATGCAGTTGGACTACAAGTACAGCGTATTGTTAATGCATCTCTCCAGGGAGGGAATTTTCCATCATGTTTGAAAGAAGCGGTGGTGCGGCCGCTTCTGAAAAAGCCCTCCCTGGATCCCTTGGACCTTAACAATTATAGACCAGTGTCCAATCTTCCATTTTTGGGCAAGGTGATCGAGAGGGCGGTTGCCTTCCAACTCCAAGCAGTTTTGGATGACACCGATTTTCTAGACCCATTTCAAACTGGCTTCAGAGCAGGATACGGAGTTGAGACTGCTATGGTCGCCTTAGTAGATGATCTGCGCCTGAGTACCGACAGGGGGAGTGTGTCCCTGTTGGTGCTTCTGGACCTCTCAGCGGCTTTCGGTACCATCGACCATGGTATCCTTCTGGAACGCCTGAGGGGACTGGGAATCGGGGGCACTGTGCTTCAGTGGTTCCGGTCCTACCTCTCGGGTAGGTTCCAGATGGTGATGCTTGGGGATAGCTGCTCCTCCAAAAAGGAGCTGCTATGTGGCGTGCCACAAGGAGCTATTCTTTCCCCAATGCTATTTAATATCTACATGAAACCGCTGGGAGAGATCATCCGGAGGCATGGGGCGGGGTGCTATCAGTATGCTGATGACACCCAAATATATTTCTCTATGCCTTCGTCAACAGCATCAGCTAAGGATAGTGTGTCTCCTCTGAATAAATGCCTGGAGGCAGTAATGGGCTGGATGAGGGAAAACAAACTGAAATTGAATCCAGACAAGACGGAGGTGCTTGCTGTCAAAGGCCACAACCTGGGTTTGGAGGTATGTCAACCAGTTCTGGATGGGGTTACACTCCCCCTGAAAGACTGTGTTCACAGCTTAGGGGTGCTCCTGGATCCGTCGCTCCAAATGACATCCCAGATAGATGCGATGGCTAGGAGTGCCTATTATCAGCTTCGGCTGATACGCCAGCTGCGCCCCTTCCTAGAGTTGGAAGACCTAAAGACGGTAGTGCACGCACTGGTAACTTTGAGGCTCGACTTCTGTAATGCGCTGTACATAGGGCTACCTTTATACCTAGTCCGGAAACTTCAATTAGTGCAAAATATTGCAGCCAGATTGGTTGCTGGTACACCTAGGGGTGCCCATATCACACCAGTTTTAAAAGCACTCCACTGGCTGCCAATCAGTTTCCGGGCGAAGTATAAAGTGTTGGTTATTACCTTTAAAGCCCTACATGGTTTGGGTCCAGGCTACCTACGGGATCGCCTTCTCCCGTACAATCCACCCCGCACACTTAGGTCCTCTGGGAAGAATCTGCTTCAGTCAGCCAAAAACTAGGCTGACTAGCATTACCCAGAGGACCTTCTCTTCTGCTGCTCCCAGATTATGGAATGGCCTGCCGGAGGAGATACGTCAACTTGTCAGTCTTTTGCACTTTAAAAAAGCCATAAAGACTGAACTCTTCCGGCAGGCCTATCCGGCGGAATTTTAGGATGTTTTAAAGATGTTTTTAAGATGTTTTAAAGATGTTTTAAGATGTTTTTAGGATGTTTTAAGATGTTTAATAGTATATATTGTGTTGTTTTAGTTTAGGTATTTTATATTTTCTGTTGTTCCCCGCCTCGATCTAGATGGAGAGGCGGGTAATAAATAAAATATTATTATTATTATTATTAACTGACTAATCCCAATGCGCTAGCCTGGGAGCCTGTTTCATTGATAAATGTAGAGGTCACCTCAGGTTGTGTTGACATTATAGTATTCCTAGAAAGCTGTTAGTTCCGCTCCGTATCTTGTGTAAATAAATAAAGCCTTATTTGGTCATTTAAAGGGCTCTAGTTTCCTCTTGTGTACGCAACCCTCCTAGTCGGTTTCACTTGCTTGTACGGGCTGTAACTCAGTGCCGGTTAACCCGTTAAGCGCCGAACTCACGCATAGGACCCGGGTGCTGGTCCTTCACAGTTTTATTGTTTTAAACTTGCAATTTTGTATTTTATATTATGTTTTATCATGTTACTGTATTTTATGGTTTTAAGCTTTGTCTTGTAAACCGCCCAGAGAACTTCAGCTAATAGATGGTAGAGAAATGTAATAAGTAAATAAATAAAAATATAAAACAGGAAATACATGGAATAAAATACTAGGCTAGATGGTCCCTATGAAGGCAGCTTCATATATTCAATGTCATAGCTTTCAGAGGAGTAGCATTATTAATCTTTTACAGCAAGGGTGGGGAACCTTTTTTCTGTCCATGGCTGCATTCCCTCACTGCTAATCTGTCGAGGGCTGCATGCCATGACGGGTGGGGCTACTGCCAAAAGTGTGGGGAGGGGAAGTGTGTGTGTGTTTGTGGGGGCTCTCTTTTTGCCACCCCTTCTCTCTTTTTCTATCCTTTTCTCTCCATGCCCAGCAAGAAATGGGGTAGGGACAAAACTTGCATAAAACTTTTGAACTTTGGCAGAGCCAGCCAGCACGTGGCCTTCAGGCTACGGGTTGCCCACCCCTGTCAAAGGCATGCACAAAAAAAAGAGTCATGACTCATGCAGCATTTTAAAGCCTAGCAGCTTTTTTTCATCATATGTGGGATTTAGTCCATGAAAAACGGAACCTACTCTCCTGGGTAAGAGTGTATTTAACAGCTTTCCCCAACCGGGTGCCCTCTGGATGTGTTGGACTACAACATAGCTGGCTGGGGGATGCTGGGAGTTGTAGTCCAGCACATCTGGAGGGCACCCGGTTGGGGAAAGCTGGTGTATAGGGTTGCAGCCTCAGAGCTGTATGCAATGTTAGTCCTACTTAGAATAGACCCGTTGAATTAAGTTAGGACACAATCCTATGCATGTTTAGACAGAAAAACGTGGCATGTTGGGAGTTGCAGGCCTTTTTTCTGTCTAAACATGCACAGGATTGCACCCTTCCTCATCTCATTCATTCATAGATCTCAACACTGGGTCTACCCTAACTGCAACTAACATCGCATACAACCCATAGTCTTAAACTTTCACAGCATCCCACCATTTCAAGGCGGTCATCTCCCCGATGGCCACACCGAAAACTAAGTAATGAGACTCATTACTTAGTTTTCGGTGTGGCCATCGGCGAGATAACCGCCTTGAAATGGTGGGATGGTTCCTGGTGTGAAAGATGCTACTCGGAAATGAGGCCAGCCCGGGACGAAGGGTTGAGAACATTTCTGGGACTGGAAGCCAAGCCAATTCGTTCAGCCGTAAATAAGAGTGTAAATCTCGCAAGCTGGCCCGGGGCGGTTTTTCTCAAGGCTTCCCTAGATCTACTCCCCCAACCAGCTTCCACGAAACCGGCCCGGCCGGGCTGCGAGCAACAAACAACGCCTCTTTTCTCTCCCGCCGCCTTGACTTTTGCTGCGCTCTTCCGTCGCGTCGCTCGGCTGGGCTGCTGGAGAGGTGACCGGCCAGCTGTTTAACCGGCGGTGTGCAGCCGCCGCGGGGGGCTTGGGCTGGGGACACAATTTCGTCCGAGAGCGTGCGAGGGGCTTCCAAATCTCCCCCCGCGCCAAACCAGATTCAACCGGCTCGTCGCCTGTGCATGGGGGGAGCGCGCAGCTTTCCAAAGGGCACGCCAGAGATGGGCTGGTCGGGCGGTGCGGGGGGATCCGGGGGGAGGAAGAGGAGCGCGCCGAGGCGAGCTGCCCCGCTGGGGGCAAAAGGGCAATGATCGGGCGAGGAGATCGGCGAAGAAAATAAGCCCCGATCCACCCCCACCCCCCACGCACCTCCCCAAGAAAGGCTCCAGGCGCCGGGAGAAGATGCCGCTGCAGATTGCAGCAGTTCCGCGGAAGGCGCCAGCGACGGCGGAACCGTCGCAGTGAGTAAGAGGCGCCCGCGACTAAAGCGGCTCCCTTTGGGGTGAGTAAGTGCTTGTGCCGGGCCTGTCCCTGTGCCGGGCTGGGCTGGGCGGCCTCAGGGAGCGGGGATGCCGCCACGCCAGGCTGCAAGCCGACCCAGGCAGCGGCTGCACCGCTTTGTCTGCTGCTGCTGCTGCTGCTGCTGCAGTGAGGGAGGTAACTCGCGGTCACTCGCCTCTTGGCCCCGCCGTGCGGGATTCGGCGGAAGAGTCCTCCTCCGCTCCTCCTGAGCGGCGCTTGCTGCCTGCCCGCGGCTGGGAGCAGGGCTGCGCGCCTTCTGCGCGCAGGTCTCTGCCAAAGCAGCGCCATTTGCGCCCCTCCCTGTGGGCTGCATCCAGTGTTACTTCTACATAGAGTAGACCCTTCGGAATGAATGGGGCTTAAGTTAGTCATGACGGATTTAGGTCCCATTCATTTCAATGGGTCTACTGTAAGTAGGATCCACATTGGATACATACAACCCTGTTCAGTCCCCAGCAGCGCTTGTCTAGGGGGCTCGTGGCTTCTGCCCCAGGGGCGGGAGTGCAGGGGGTGCCGATTCACAAGCCGGATGAACCCAGCCCCCTATTCTTTGGTCCCTGCCTCCGGGAAAAACACGATCCCAACATTTGTTCCTATTCTGCCTGGGGGGCGGGGGCGGGAGAGGGGAGATTGCTCAGGGTACCATTTTTGTTTTGAACAAATCGTGAGTTGTCCGTCTTTAGGTTTCTCCTCCCTCCGCCCCCGGTTCTGTCAAAGTTAAATCCCCTGAGTGGAACCTGGAGGTAATTTGGCTTTAGTGCGCATGCATGCAAATACAAGATGATTTACAGCGCAATCCTAGACGTGCCTGTTCTGAATTCAATGGGGCTTACTCCTAGGAAAGTAGGTATAGGATTGCAGCGTAAGGCACCTACAGTGCACATCCTGCAACTTCAGTAGTAGTAGTAGTAGTTATTATTACATTTATATCCTGCCTGTTTAAAAACAAACCTGAAGCTGGCTTGCAAAGTATGCTGCAGCATCAGGATTAGTTTGAGGCTTTAAGCATGACGATCTGTTACAACAAGGCTGAGTAAATTACTACAGAGCACAGCAGAAAGAGGAAACCCTTCAGTGGTGTGTAATAGTGAGTGTGAGAGGAGTGATTCTTTGCATGAAAAAAAGCATGTGCCAGGTACTTAAGGGACATATCCCCATTTCCACCTCTGAAATATTGGAGGATGTGCAGTACTGTAGTGTACTTGGATTCAGGGGCAATACTGAGCGCGCATGTAGCACAATCCTATGTAGTGGTGTCCTGGAGCCAGGGGTCGCAGGGGTCGAAGTACCAGGACTTTTTGATTCGCAGGGATTAGCTGGTGGACATGAAAACTGCAAGATCTGGTGTGTTGATATGGATCAATGCAGCTATCTGCATTTTGGGGCTCTCCTTGGGGGACTGTCATGATGAGCGTCTGCACTTCAAATTTACTTGGAAGTAAGTCCCACTATGTTAATTGGGATTTATACCTCTGGGAGGGTTCCCAGGGACCATAACATATTCAGAACTCCTCTTCTGAGGGCAGAGACAGAGGTCCGACCTCAGAGGGGGAGATCCAATCTCACAGATTTCCTCCCAGATGCTGCAGAAACTTCTGCAGCCCTTGCTTGTTCATGGTAAGAGCAATAAAGGAGTATTTTGTGGGTGTGTAAGGGGTGGGCAGGATCCATAGCCTTTCCATTCTACTGACATGCCCCTGGAATTGGGGCAAGCATGTGCTTATTGCAATCAACCCGTGGGAAATCATAAAAGTACAGGGAGGAGCCCAAAAGAGGGGGAGAAAAGAAAAATCAATGCAGCCCTTCCCTCCATTTTGCTCCTCCTGCACAAGGCTGGCAGCATTTTGGATAAGGCGATTCCTCCTCCTTTGGATCTCCCTCACCTACTGGTAGGGCTGCTCTGCCCAGAAGTAAACCCCACTGAATTCAGTGAGATAGCTTTCTGACTCTGTAAGGCAAATAGCTCAAGGGGTGGTGCCCCAGGCTGCCACATTGCACAGGACTCTCTGGTGCAGTGGGGGGAATCCGTTTTCCAGCCTGTGCCTAAATAATTTCCCCCCAAAGTACAAACTTACTTCCAAGTAAGCCTGCTTAGGATCACAGTCAAATCTTCCTTTTCTTCAGCATTACCTACCATAATAAAACAAAAGTTTAATATACAAAACAAAACCCATGACAACATTTAATGAGATGTTTAGTGATACAATTTTGTTCACTATTTATGACCACATCTTAGCTGAGTCCACGTGAAGAGTGAAAGAAGGAGAGCAAAGAGACTTGTTCCTGCACTCCCTTGACTACAGAAGGTACTTGCATAACGGTGAAAGGCTGCTTAACTGCTGTATGGTGGGCATTTTGTAGGTATTTAGTATGGGACACATGGGGATGATTATGTGTGCGGGTTTTCCACTAGCAAAACAGGGCATATATGATTATTAAAAGTTAGCCTATGAACAGCTTGCACATTAATTTCTACCCAGTGGTGCCATTAGTGCAGGAGTTTTGTTACGCTTGAAGTAGCCCTACGAGATAGAGAACGCTGGCAGAACACAATGCCACTGATGACTGTTTTACACACATACCGATCTTCAGCAGCCACAGAGGAGATGAAAATGCTACCTACTATCTTTTGCTATTGCTGTGTCAGTAACTGTTCCATAAATCATGGCTTTGTTACTTAAGGCCAGAGATAGATGGTGGTGAAACACATAACAGCATCTGGCAATGTGCATGTGTGGAAAAACCCTTGATTTCACTTTGCCTTTTGCTCTTTTACCAGTAAGGCACACATTGCAATTATAATTTAGACTTTGTTTTGCAACCCTGAGGGATTAACTTCCAAGACCAAAGTAGAAATTCTCATGCCTTATGCAAATATTGTGATGTCAGACTGAAAAAATGGGAACATTCTGCCTCTTGAAAATTGTATTCTCAGATTTACAGGGGGTTAATAATATTATTTGTATAGTGACACACAAGACTAGCAGCTTGAAGAGCTGTGGCCAGCTCACCACTTTGCCATGTTGTCTTGTGTACCCTTAGGCAAGTCCCTTAGGCTGTATTTTCAGACACAATGCTTATTGCTTATAATACAACTTGCTAATAATAGGAGCCCAGATTTGCAGACATCCTGAGCACTTAGTACTTCATTGGTATCCACAAGAAATCAAAGAACACTTATTTATTTGTTAATGACATTTTTATTTCACTCTTCATCCAAGGAGCTCAGGAAGACGCTGCACATACCCTCCCTCGTTTTATGCTCACAACAACCCTGTGAAATAAATTAGAGTAATAAATCATGGCTGGGACATGCTGGGAGTTGTAGGCCTTTTTTTTTTTTTGTCTAAACATGCATAGGATTGCACCTTAAATGCCACAGCTACTAAGAAAAGGTTGGGCTTGTGATTTCTCTTTATCAATTTCAGCAAATCAAGCATATGGCAATCATGAAATTGATACTCAGGGCAGAACAAAATATCACATGTAGTTACGTTATTCTTTCGAATGGGTGTTTGTTTTTTAAATATACAGTGCATGTTTGAAGAGGAACATCAGGAAGGGGTGTCGGTGGTGAGAGTGGGACTTCTCAACTCTTCTGCCTTACTCCGTTTCCCCACTGAGAATTGCACCCCCACCCCAGCTCGTTTAACCCCCATCAGGAAAAAGATACAATGCTCTGGGCAAAATGTGGGGGAATAAATTACATCGTTTCTAAAACAAAAGTGGCCTCCCCTAACAGATTATTATGAGGATAACATAAAGTAACACACTAACCATGCAGTCTTGTACATGTGTACTCAGAAGTAAGTCCCACTGAGTTAAATGGAGCTTACTCGCAGGTCAGTGGGTATAGGACTGCAGCCTAAAAGAGGTATGGAAATGGTAAATGACCATATATTCCCAGAATCCCAGTTACTAGTTAAGTGGGATCAGACTCTATTAATACCTTTAACTGTAGCATTCAAGACCTACTTATCTTGTTTGATTAAGAACAAATAGCACTCATTGGCGTTTAGCTGTGCTACTTCAAAGATTGTCCTCTGCTTTCCGGGTAAGGCTTTTGCATGCCGCTCGGTTGCAGAGCATTATCCTGGCCAGTGAGTGAATGGAAGGTATAATGCTGGGTCAAGGCTGCTTTGAGTCCATGGTGAGCTGAGAGCTCGTGTCCTATCCTAGTTCCATCCAGCTGATGGGCGTGTGCACTGCTGTTACGACTGACCTTTCCTGTTTCTGAGTGTATTTACAGTGCAGATAGCCAAAGATAAAAAATACAAGGCGGGTAACAGTGTAAAAATGCATTCAAGGCCAAGAGGTCAGTACAGACAAGGGCACGGTAAACATTTCAATTCCCACCCCCTGTTGCTGAGTGTGTAGAAATGGCCTCCAATCTGGGTCATGTCATCGTATTTGTCTGTCTGCAGCTGCACCGGATGTCAAAAGTGAGCAGCATCTAACCTGCTACTTGCATAGACTGCATGTCATCCTTATAATATATTTCCCTGTAAGGAAAACACTCTGTCACAGGGGGAAAAAAAGTCTTAGGCCTCATGCATCACGAGTGAGTCTGGCAGGTAATTATTGTTGCTGGTGATTAATACAGGGCCATCATTTAATTGCAGAGTGGGAAATCAGAGCTCTGGGTGTTTTTTAAAGTATCGTTTGTGGGAGCTGCTTTTTCATGGGTTCATCCCATGGCACTGCTGTTACATTTAAAGCAGGGGTGCTGAACCTCAGGCTTGTAGACCAAATCCGGCCCAGCTGGGGTTTCAGTCTGGCCCTCCGGGGTTGCCCATATGGCCACACCACCTTCCACTGGCCTCTCCCCCAACTGCTGATAGTTGGGTGGTTTCCAAGCTTTTTCACATTCTTTCCCCATTCTAAATGGCTGAAATGCCTCTCCCAAGGCTCAGTGACTGCCAGTAAGAGCTTTAAGCTAAACTATGCCAGCATTTTTGGTATTTTGGCCCCACTGCCTTTGCCTTCATTTTTGCTCACCACTGGAATGCAACCCCTGAGAGCTTCTCTGAAACTGAATTCAGCCCTTGGATTGAAAGATGTTTGACTCCCTTGATTTAAAGGGGTGCCCCCATGTGCCAGTCACATGGGGCCTTGACATCTGATTGGTGTCTCTGAGCCCATGGAAAGCAACTCCCATGTCACTGCTGAAGGGCATCTCTGTCACCCACTGTTGTGGAGATGGTTATCCGTCGGACAGTCAGCTGTGACTTCAACTGGTATCCATTCTAGCTAGTAAAAGGTAACCGGAAGAAGACAGGACCATTGTTGGCTGGGGCATGCATTGGTCCCATCAATTGGATAGATTCAGTATTGGTCCCTGATACCAGCCTTGCAGGAGGGACTTGCAGGTGGGTGCCCCCCCCCCCCATTGTTGTTTGGTGTATCTGCCAGTAACAGGAGCTCATTATCCCATCCTCTTCCAGAGACAGACAGCTTATTTGCACACATGTACAAAAACTGTCGCCTGTAAATATACGACAACTTGCATATTTGATTATGCACATTCAGTGCATCTCTTAGAGATTTCAGTTTGGCAAGGTACAGGGTACAGACAGTGGCTTTTATGATATTCTAGATAAGCAACAGATGGCTTGATTATGCTAAACAAGTAGTACAGATGGATGTATCATTGAAATCAGCAGGCGGATTAATTCTGTGTTGGATTGTGGCCATTGTTGTTCTTCCTTTGGTCAACTGCAGAAATTAAAGTACAAAATATAAGTTTAATGCACTAAAACCTACTAGGCTAGAGAGTGATACAGCCATTTACGCATCATTGGAAGGCTGGAATAACTGAAAATTGGAACAGTAGCTTTAACTATACACCTATGTCTCTGCCTCCACTGCTGTTGTGTCTTGGTCATCTTCAGTTCCAGAGTTGTGCGTGTAGTATGTAATTAAAGTTCTTTTAAAAATTAAACTGATTAAACGTATAAAACACATAACAGAAAAAGCTAAACTCTAGCGACTGGTTATATCCACATCAACCATTAGAAACATCTACACCTGACTTTGTTTGTTTCACCATAGGTAGCAGTTTCCAGAAAAGGGTTTAGCCTGATTATATTGACAGGTGCCTATCATGTTGTTCCTGCCTGTGACAGCTCAACAATTCCTGAGAACCAGCAAACTTGGTTGAGGCAGTCCAATTCGATTTAAGTTGATGAAGCAAATAAAATAAAATAAAAATCAATCAAACAAAAAACTTAAAATAATTTTAAAAACAAGAAGTCTGAGCATTTTTTCAAGGATTACTGAGAAAATTTTCTCTGTTTGTTTCAGGATACTCGGCAGAAAATGTATACCAGTTGCGAAGATGTTGGCTATGATTTCAAAGATGATTCCAAACAGAGGGAGAAGCTTCAGCCAAATCCAGATATTGATGGTGGATGGGCTTGGATGATTGTCCTTTCTTCTTTCCTGGTACACATACTTATTATGGGATCGCAAATGGCCCTTGGTGTTCTCAACATGGAATGGCTTGAAGAATTCAGCCAAAGTCGAGGCCTGACGGCATGGGTCAGCTCCCTTAATATGGGTATTACCCTGATTGTAGGTAGGGACCTATATCATTTTATTTATGTATTTGTTACAATTATATCCCACCTTTCCTCCAAAGATCCTACCTAAGGCAGCGGACATGATCCTCCTCCTCTTCTTCTTCACAACAACCCTATGAGGTAGGTTAGGATGAGAGTCAGTGACTGGCTCATAATCACCCAGTGAGCTTCATGGCCAAGAGGGGACTAGAACCCAGGTCTCTGAGTCCCAGCCCAACACCCTAACACTGGCTCTCTTATATCATTGGTCTTACACAGCAGTTTTCATCCTAATCCAAAGCTCTGTATATACTCTGATGCACCCATATGCCTCTTTTGTGTGTGTGGGCTTACCCCATTCATTTCAATGGAGGAAGCTGATCTGCACATGGAAAGGAATGTGTATGTAGTTGTGGTTCCTTCATCAAAAATAAATGTGGCAGGCCTTGCAAGCAAGGAGCTCTGTTCACATCTCTCTCTCTCTGTATTTATTTATTTATTTATTGCATTTTTATACCACCCAATAGCCAAAGCTCTCTGGGCGGTTTACAACAGTTAAAACTATAAAATACAATATAATGTAAATATAAAATTTAGAATCACAGATTAAAAACAAACAGCAAAGCTAGCAGCAGCAGTTCAAATTACAATAACAGAGTTAAAAACAACTACAAGATTAAAATGCTTAAAATGCCTGGGAAAATAGAAAGGTCTTCACCTGGCGCCGAAAAGAGTACAATGTAGGAGCCAGGCGAGCCTCTTTGGGGAGCTCATTCCACAACCATGGTGCCACAGCAGAAAATGTATATATATAAACTGTGCTGGATCAGGACATATACATTGAAAACTGTAGCTGTCTGCCCAACTTTAATAATAAAGGATCTCTTTTCTTGCGTTTGTGATGGGCAAGTGGCCCATCATTTTCCTGGACAGCAGCATAGTTGGAATAAAATACAGAACTTTTGGGTTTTGGAAACCCTTTCTGGGAGCGTGTGGTTATCCCTTATTAGCCTTTCTCATATAAACTCTGCTTTATGTATCACAACAAGCACTATAGGTGGGCCTTGGTCATGTGGTTGTTTATGTGCCTCCTTTGTTGTGTTTATACCTTCACTGCCTAGTGTGAATGAGAACACAACCTATGATTCCTGCGTTGAGCAGAGGGTTGGACTCGACGGCCTTATAGGCCCAACTCTACTATTCTATGATTCTGTGAAATGCAAGCCAGCAACCTGTCTGTAATATGGTAGGTTGTATTCTGGGGTGTGGGTGTGGGGATACTCTTGTGTCTAAACATGACTTAGAGCCAATCTAGACATGTGGCAGAATCATGAGATATCAGTCTTTCTGGACTGTACCTCATTAGATTTTTTAAGAATTAAAAAATTCTTAAATTTTTAAAAGGATTTTTTAAGAATTAAAAATATTTAATGACAGCTATTTACCCAAGTTTCATAGAGGTTCACAACATTAAAATAAGGCTGATTCTGATTCTGTTTTTATTTTCTAAGTTTTTTTAGTGTATAATTAAGAGCTGGTGTATCTTGTTTGTATTGTTTTACGTATTGGTGTGGTTGGTAGACCGTAAATAAAATATTCTATTAAAATAAGGCAATATAAACTAACACACACACACACACACACACACACACACACCAGCAACAAGCAGTATCACTGTTTAGAACAAAATACAGCAGGACAAGCCAGTAGTTAATTCCCAAAGGCTGACTGAAACAAAAAGGTTTTCATTTGTCTGTGGAAGGTCCGCTGTTTTAATTATCCTTGGAAGAGAGCTTTTTCATGCTGGGGCTGCTACCCAAAATGCCCTGTTCCTGCTGGAGGCTAATCTAGACACCTTGTGAGATGGAATCCAGAGCAGGGCCCTGAGTAGAGCAGATTGTAAGTGCTGGAGGAAGGGCCTGTATGGAAGGAGACATAATCGGGACCTTTAGGGCTTTAAAGATGAGAAGCAGCACTATGAATTGGGCCTGGGAACAAACTGCCAGCCTGTACAGATGCTTCAAAATGGATATGAGAGTATCGGTACCCACCTATTAACAGGTAGGCTGCCGCTTTCTGCACTGGCTGAAGTCTTTGAACCATCTTCAAAGGCTGTCCCACCTAGAGTGTGCATGATGATACTCTAATCTAGACTCATTTGGAATTTTGAGAGAATGTCATGGGTGCTCTCACAAAATGGCTGCCATGGTGGGCATGGCTGGTCACAAAACACTTATTTTTCAGCAGACTGGTGAGACTAAAAGAAAAGTAACTTGCCCAAGAAGCTAAGTACAAAACAGAGGCGGGGTCTGAGCTCCAAAACACAAAACCACTGTTTTGAACTCAAATAGAGAGGATGGTGGAGGGTAGCCCTTTGCTTTGCAGTATGCCAGCCTCCCAGTTAATTTTTAAAAATATATAATTAAAACAATATTAAGAAATAAAATAAAAATCAGGAGGGGCAGGGAGACTTCCAGGCACCAAGAGGTGGTGCGTCCATGCGTACCACATTGGAGATCCCAGGTCTCCACATAGAAAGCCACCACATTAGGAAAAAGACATGCCTAGTTCTTTCTGATATGCTAGTTTTCCAAATGCAGAGAGGTTTACTTTTGGGGAAAACAGGCAAACACTTAACCTTTCCTGCAGTTGGAATGGTATAGTCCAGGAAAAATAGTAGATTCTGCTGCATAGGGAGGTAAGCTTTTAGCAAGTTTTTTTTTATCCTTTTTGGTTGGTCAACAAATGATGATACTTCCTGCTCAGTGAGATGCCTGTCAGTACTTTGAGAGCTCATGAAGATTTTTCTTCAACCCTAGTGAGTTCACTAAGGGTGCATGATTAGAAAATCTGGGCAGACTTTAACCCATGGGAAGAATATATCTCATGAATCAAAGTATAACATTCCTAAGGCATTTCTCAACTACCCAGTCAAGGTTTTCTGGATTGGTTTTTGGCAGCTTTTCAGATGATGATTCTGGGACAGAACATGCCAATACAAGCCATTTGTGAACCATTGTACCACTGATTCACAACTTTGTAAACCTGCTGTTCATTATATCCCACAAAACGACCCTGAAAGTGTTTTAAAGTTTCTTGTTCTAAAACTGTTTCCAGAAATTCAGCCGTTCTAGCACAAGGGTGGGCAGACTTCAGGCTTCTGGGATCTACTTTGTCTTTTGCCTAGAACCTTGAAGTTCACCGACTGGAATCAAATGCAAAGTGGGTGGCTCAGAGGAATAGACCTAACTGAGCACATGCTCAGCCCAGGAATTTGTTTTCAGTACCAGGACTGAGTTCACAGTCCTTTCACAAGAATCCAGTCCTGCTACCTGCCTCCCTCCCCCCTTCATTTCAGCAACCTAGGGTGCAATCCTATGCATATTTAGACAGAAAAAGGCCCTGTAACTCACAGCATGCCCCAGCCAGCCACGGATTGTGCCCCTAATTTAGAGGGGAGGAGCCTATTTGTAGTTGCTTTTCTTAAACAACTGGGAGTCAGAAACCCTTGCAGATCTACTGCAGACCGCCTAAAGATCTACCACTAGTTCCCTGATCAGCCTTCTGCTCACCCCTGCTTTCGCATACTGTACTGGTTTAGCATAAGGGGGGGGGGAAGACACAAGTGCTCCACAGCACAGACTACATCTAGGAGTTCTCAGCATTTTTGCTCCATTAATTAGTAACAAAGAAAATAATTCAGGGGAGAAAAAAGTTCTCAGGTCACACAGTCTGGCAAGAACCATGTGTCTTTCTCCTTCTCTAAGGCTCTTCGAGGACCTCCAGACACTAGGGGAAAGATTTTTTGTTTTGTTTTGTTTTTTAGAGCTATACTAGTGTTAGCCCCAAATCAATCAGCACCAATGGTGTGATATTCCACCCCTATGTAATGCATAGTGGGAAGCAGGCTTGCTCTGGGTAGATCGTTTTTACACTTTTATTTTTTTTAAGGAAAAGGTGTGCACTCTTGCATGGGAAAAGGAAAAGAACTAAATAAAAAAATAAATATAATTTCACAGAATGGCAGGCCATTTCTGCTGGGGAAGACTTTTTAGTGGCTGCTGCTATTTATTTATTTTTTTGTTTGATTTGTTTATTGTTTGTTCCTAATGGGCTCCAAGAGTGTCCCCGTGCTTTTATGCTGCAACATCCAGCCTCTCCACTTTTTACAATACTCTATTGTAAGTAGTGATTTTACCGGTACTAGCCAATAGTCTGGCGATGACACTCATATGACTACTGTCCAACAGTGGTGTAGTGATAAATTTTGAAGTGCAGGCACTCATTATGACAGTACCCATAGCCACCCCCCCAAGGAGAGTCCAAAAATGCAGGCAGCTGAATTGATTCATACCAGCAAAGTAGTTCCGAGCCGGTCTTTTGTAAAGCTAATGGGTCTTAACTGCCCATTCAAGACCAAGCCACCCCCAAATACTTTGCATTTCAACAGGGAACAATATATTGGGTGTGTTCGCATGTCACACCAACCCATACTGACAATAAGCCATGGTGGGCTGCTTGTTGGCCAAACAACCCATGGTGTGCCTGACAGAGATGGATCTCACTGTGGGTAGTTGGCCCCCTCCTCCCCCTCCTTCCCCCTTGGTCCTCCTGCAGGTATCCCAGGGGACACTGCAGCAGGACCAACGTATCTCCCCCCCTCCCTGCCATGATCACGAGCCGATTTTAGCACACCACTGCCTTTTTTGCACTTTTCCCTCCCCCCCCCCCCAGATTGTGAAAGCTGATTTGACAGCTGGCTTTTGCAATCCCTGTTTTCAACAGCCCCTTCAAAGTGCCTGAGCTGAGCAACACCTTGGAGGGGCTGTCAGTGGCTGTCAGAAGATTTTTTAAAAACAAAATGTGCACAAATAGTGTTGTGTTTTTTTTTGTAGCCACACTTGCACAACTGCGAACTTAGAGGTTTTTGGACTGGGACAAATACAGCCATACGGCCCAGTCAAAAACCAGCCATTGCCATGTCAAACCACCTTTTAAAGAGATCCCAGAGTTTTGACAGCTAGCTGTCCAAGCTGTCAAAATTCCTCTTCCTCAAAAAAGTATGGGGTGGAGCACTTTTGCACTTTCCTGAGCACCTAGAATCTCGGGGAAAAGTGCAAAATGTGCCTCACCCTGAGGACTGTCATGGTGAAAAAAAGATGAGGATCTTGCCACAAAGGGGGTATAAATCACACCAACACCTTTTCGCGAGCAAAGATCACTCGTGCCTTTGGTTTCTCTTGACAGCTTACCATTTGACAGCTGTCAAGAGAATCCAAACGGTAAAAAAACCTATTTGGAGCCTCTCTGTGGCAATGCCCAGGGTTGTTACCTGTTGCATTTTGGAAGCAGGTACCCACCAGGACATTGCCCCAACCAAGGCTTCAAATTCCTGCAGTTGCACAAGTGCAGCTACAAAAAATTAAAAGAAAATACAAACCTATTTGCGCAGATTTTTTGTACAATATTTTTTTAAAAAAATGTTCTGACAGCCCCTCCAAGGTGCTGCTTGGGCACTTTGAAGGGGCTGTCAGTGGCTGTCAAAACGGGGATTGTGAAAGCCAGTTATCAAGCTGGCTTTCACAATCTCTGTGAGAAAAAAAAGGGTAAAGTTAAAAAAAGCTGGAGTGAGCCAAAATCAGCTCACAATCATGGCGGGGAGGGCAGCAAGCCAGTGCCAGACGCCTCCAAGTGCCACTTGGACACTTGTGGGGCGGCTGGCACTGGTGGGGTGCCCAGGCAAGCTTGGCAAGAGTGGCAAGGTTTTTTTTTTGCCACTTTTGCCAAGCAAGTAGCTAGCTGATTCCTGATACCCACGATGGAGGCGGTCACCCTGGTTTGGACAACATAACAACCCATTTTGTGTTAAACAACCCCTAGAATAAGCTATGTGTTGTCGGGGTGGCTTTTTGCCCTCAAACAAGCCACGCTACTGGAATTGGTCTGGGTTCGTACAACATGACAAACCACTGTGGGTAGCAACCCATGATGGGTTGCGAATCTGGTTATTGCTGTTGGGAAAAGTCATTTTCTATCCAGCTACAGTGAGAATTGCAGGTAAGCTCAGAGGGAACAGGGAATACTGGGGCGGGTTGGTGGTGGTGGCAGATGACATTGGTATCCCTGCTAATAAAAAAATGCTGGTGCTGCATCCCTGGAAGCCCTGGCTCCACTACACCACTGCTGTCTAAAGAAAACTATTGCAATAGGCACAGTAGCCATAACTAACGTGGTTACAGTGGGGCAACTTGGGAGTTGCTCACATGTTCCAAATATTAGATTTGAAATCATATACAGTTTTCACAACAGCACCTATGTTTATCACTTGGGTGGGGAACTGAATATGGGTCACCTTTCCCCCCCAGTGTGTATCTCTGCAGAAAATGAGACTCTGCCAGAACCCAGAATAAGGACAGGGAAGACAGTCTTCAGAGTTGGTTCAGGATGAGAGAGAAATCAGAGACATCCAGGCTCAGCCACTTCTCCCTAGTCCTTGTCCGGCCAGCCCTATATCAGTGATGGAGCCTTCCCTTCCAGTAGGCCAGCCAGAGCACAGGGTGAAGGTCAGGGATTTCAGGGTTCCATCTGTTAACTAATGCCTAGTTAACAGATGGGTCTGGCCTCTGGAGAGTCTTAGTGAGTCTTCAAGAATATGCCCAACTTAGGTAGACCAAGAAATCTCCAAATTCAGAGCCTGCAGTTATATGCCATAGTACATCAAAATGTTTAGCAATAGCTCCTTTTAAGATATGGAATTATTTGTCTGTTATCTGTGGACCCTGCATGCTATGATCAGTTCTAAACTGTCTGAAATGATTGGCCAGATGTTTGGGTGCAGATCTCTAGCTTTTAATGATTTTGAGCCAGTGGCCTAATATCTACTGATCTTCTTGGTTTGAGATCTCATTATATTTATGAAGAGAATAAACAGAGCTTTATGAAACAATCCATCCTTCCTGTTCCATCACAGGCCCTTTTATTGGTTTGTTCATTAACACCTGTGGATGTCGGAAGACAGCAATAACTGGAGGAATTTTGAACGCCTTAGGATGGATACTGAGTTCCTATGCCTCAAATGTGCATTACCTCTTTATTACATTTGGAGTTATAGCTGGTAAGTGTGATTTATTTCTGAATATACATTTGGATATTTTTGATACATTTAACAGTTTCTTAAGAACACAGAAATGCTAAAATGAGTGATCCTAAGGACAGGGAGAGGCAATCACCCTGATCTACAATTTGTTGTGAGCCTAGGAACTCCACTACAAGTCCAAATCTCCTCAGTTTATAAGGGTTTCTTCATTCACTTCAATGCAGGGGACAATTTTGCGCATACGAAAAATACACATGAAAAGATGCCTCCTGTTTTGTAGTCAACAGTGACGTTTGCACTTGCAGGATGTGTGTATGAAGATCAGACTGCATGCACAGATGTCTGATACTGATAATGGGTGGTGTTTCAGATTAGCTGGAGAGCTGCGACTAATCAAAATATTTCAATGTTCAGGTAATGCTTAGGAACAAGGCAAATGCCAAAGTTGTACTTTATTTTATTTTAAAAGCTTATATTCTGCCTTTTTCCCAGAGAGGGAATTTAAGGTGGTGAACAAATGAAATCAGCAATGTGCAACATGCAAAATAGGGGTGCAGAACCTCTTTCAGCTGAGGGCCGAATTCCATTTTGGAGAAGCTCCCCCGGGGCCGCATTCCAGTGGTGGCCAAGGCTGAAGGCAAATGGGGCAGGGCCAAAATACCAAACACACCAGCATATTTTAAGTTAAAGCTCTTACTTCCAGTAACCAAGCCTTAGGGGAAAAGACTGCACAAAAGCTGGAAAACCACCAAATGATTGGTGGTTGGGGGAAAGGGGGTGGGGCCAGGGAAGGGGGACATGGCCTTCTGGGAAACCCCAGTGGGCCAGATTGGGATCCCCAAAGGGTTGGATCTGGACCCAGGTCTGAGGTTCTGCTCTAAAACATTCCCAGGGTTGCTTACAAAATAGTTAAATGCAAAAGACACGATAACACACAAAAACAAAACAGTGTACCATATATTTTAGCCATTGTTCTTTAGCTCCCAATGTTATTCTAGTGTTGTCCTTTGTGTCTCTGAACTGACTGCCTGTTGGTGATCTAAAGGTGTGTGATGCAAGCATGCTTTTCCCCACCCTTCAATATCCTATTTCAACAATGCAGCCAAGAGTGCACTAAAATTAATAATTAAATAACACCAGGATGTTTGAACTATTGACGTTTGACAAAATCCTTTCACTGCAGGTGAAATGTATATCAGCAATTTATTGTATGACATGGCTCCAAGTAAACAGGGCTGTGAAACATGAAACATTTGTATTCATTTTAAAAAGCATTTTAATGAATGTACAAAGTACAGTGCACTGGTTTAAAGAAGGTAAACAGGGCCACCTAGGGTAGCGTGCCTTTTCAGAACAACTTCTTCCTGTTTTGCATTGCTGATCCTTGTGAGCAATATTTACTGAGGTTGATTCAGGACACTACATTTAGTCTTATTTGATATGTACTTTCTTAAAATTTATTTATGTACTTATATTGTATTAAAACAACAAACAACCTTTGATCTGAAGGAAGCATGACAGATGATTAAGCAGGGTGGCTGATTCAAAAGTTTCAAGCAGTATTAAACTCACTAGGAGTATAAAACCAAGCAGCCACATATAAAGTAGCATCAAACAATATATCTGAGTGTGCCCCGTAGTTGGAAAGGTTACGTGCAGTGCAGTGCGTTCCTAAGCATCTTTACTTTGAAGTATATCTAATTGAAGTCGAGGAGGCTTACTCCCCAGTAACCGCACCTGGAGTACTATATGCAGTTTTGGTTGATGCATCTCCTCCTAAAAAAACTGTACAGCTGGCGAAAGTGCAGAAAAGGAAAACCAAAATGATCAGGGGGCTGGAACAATTCCTCTATGAGGAAAAGTAACAATGTTTGGGGGTTTTTAGATTAGAAAAAAGGTGAGTAAGGGGAACATGACAGAAGCCTATAAAATTGTGCCGAGAAAGTGGATATAGATAATTTTTCTCCTCTCATTATACTGGGATCCAGGGTCGTCTGATGAAGGTGAGTGGTGGGAGATGCAGGGTAGACAAAAGGAAGCACTTCTTCACACAGCGCAGAGTTAAATTCACTTTGACAAGATGCGGTGATGGCCTTCAACTTAACATGGCTTTAAAGGGGGATTTAACAAATTCATGGAAGGTAAAGCTATCACTGGCTACTCATAGAATCATAGAATCATAGAAAAGTAGAGTTGGAAGGGGCCTACAAGGCCATCGAGTCCAACCCCCTGCTCAATGCAGGAATCTAGGTCAAAGCATCTCTGACAGATGTCTGTCCAGCTGCACCTTGAATGCCTCCAGAGTGGGAGAGCTATGTGCTACCTATGGAATCAGGGAGAAGCATGCCTCTTAATACCAACTGCTGCGAAACAGTAGCAGAGTCGGCCCTTGCCCCCACATCCTGCTTGTTGGCATCTGATTGACCACTGTAGAAATGGAATGCTGGACTAGATAGGCGTTAGGTCTGATCCAGCAGGTCTCTTCTTACATTCTTATGTAAGTGTGCTCAAGACTCAGCTTTAATGTAAAACCATGTGAAAGATTTGTATCAAATTATGGTGCAATCCTATGCGTATTTAGACAGAAAAAAGGCCTACAACTTCCAGCATGCCCCAGCCAGCATAGGATTGTGCCCTTAAAGAATTAGAGTTTGGGATTGATGTTGCATTGTCCTACGTTCTCTTTGTTAAAATAGAGAGCATTTTAGACATCTCCACCATGTGGTGGCTTATGGAGCATGGCCACCTAGAAGTTGTTGTCAACAGCTATCATCAGCTGTCCATTTACGGAAGTGCGCAGGCAGCCTTTTGCACTCAGCTGTCCTTCTTGTAGTGTGAGAGTATAAATAGAAGGGCAAAGGGGGAGCAGTAAATTTTGCTGTGTGCAGAAGGGAAAACTGACTGTGGGAGTGGAGAGAATTAATCACCAGCAGCAAAGTAAGAAGCTACCACGGGACAGCAGTGGCGCCAGCCTAAGACATTTTGGTATCTGAAGTGGAAAATCCTAATGGCACCCTCTGCAGTAAAATATACTATAATAAATGAAATCAAACATTTGGACTCCATTTAATGGCATACAAAAGCTGCTATCTGTGGTTGTCACCTCCTCCCATTTCCTGGTAGCACTACCCTGTACAGTAGAATAACTAATATTCTCTTTCTAGAATAAGAATAAGAAGAGGAATTTTTGAATTCTGCATTCAAATGTGGGGGGAAACCCCTAGGAAAAATCTTCCTGAAACTTGATAAAATAAGAGCATTAGGGGCTTAGATATAGCAAAAGCATTCTCAGGCAGAAAATGTATGATCCATCAGTCTGCAGATATTTTCTTCTCACAGATACTACAGTGTTGATTTAAGAGCAGATTATATTTTCTCTCAAACCCATTTAATTCAATTAATTTACAAAGCATTGTTTGAGCACATGAAAATAGAACTGAGATCAGTTTCAACTCTTTTCTCAGAAAAAGAACAATTTTAAATACTTGTTGAAAATAAAGGTTTAACATATAAGATTAGAATGCAGGGTGGGGGAGTCCACTGATCCTACATATAAGGTAGCTTCTTTCTTTAGAGCAGACCATTGCCCCATGACTCTGTGGGTTTTACCAAGCATTGATGGTAGATCTGCTTCAGCATACAGAATGATATTTGTAGAATGAGTCTTTGGTGCTAGTTCAGGGGCCTGAAATGACTTGAGAATAACACGATGTATTATTCTGGTGACAGAGATGAGATATAGACTGCAATTCTTCAATTCATTTATGAAATGTAGATGATATAGCAGGCCACAAACAATGGCCCATAGACTATATGTTGGCCATATATAGGGCCTGGTTCTACAAGTCTGAGGAGCTCATTGCTTACCTTACCACTTTATGAATGGAATATGCCTTATGACAACTTGTAGAACAGCTGATCCTCAATGGGGTAATTTAAACCTTGATGGATGTAACTTTCCTTGCCATCAAACGTTGATGGTACTGCTCAACAGGATATATCTCTCACATTCAGGGAGTCAATAAAAGGTTGCCAGACAATGTTAATGTACTTAAACCTATCACAAACCAACCTGGTCCAATTAGTCACTGTGAGGGCTGATGGTTTGGTGGCCCAGCCACAGCTGTCAAGCTGGCAGAAGGAAAGTAATCACTGCATAGATAGGCTGTGGGTAGGGTGGCCACTTATGAATTGCTGAAAAGGAAGAAACACCGCAACCCCAAAGAGAGCAAACTATTTGCATATGCTAATTTATATGTATAGATGCTCATTTAGAAATGATTATTACAATTTAGATAGAAATACAGTACTTCTCACCACAGTGCAGAGGACTGTGACCAAGGGATCTGTGTGCCTGCCTGTTCAGTTCGCTTCCCAGGTAGGTGCTAACTGTTGATGGGCAACAGTTCTTAGAGATCTTTATCTTTAAACTGGATTTGGACTGGACAGCCCCTCAAACAGAGGACATCTTCAAAACAGAGAGACTGTCCTCTGTAAAAGAGAGCTCATGGCCACCCTAGCTGTGGGAGGAAAAGCAAAGACAGGTATTTAGATAGACGGAAAGGAAAGCTGATACTTCACTGAGCTGGTGAGGACGTCCAGGCAGTTTAAGCTGCTTGTTCTTCACTCTAATGGTAAGCTGCTCACACTGATGATCCAGGCCAGTTTGCGGGCATGTCTGGTGACCTATTGACTACTTTTGTTGCATGTTAACCATTGTGCCAGTACACTGCACTGTTTCGTCCTAGTCAAGTGTGTTGGTAGCACTCAGGCACAGTGGGCAGCAGGCCAGTAACTCTTTTATTTATTTATTTTTTGGACAAGCGGTAGAGAGACGGTCTGGCATGAAATCCTGGGCATGACAGTCACCCTGTCTTGAAAACAAGGAGCTGAGTTTGGGGCACCTGAAAGTTTTCTCAACCAGCCTTATCAAATTAATAGCCGCTCTCAGGTTCAACAAAGAGCAGGATACTCAGATATCACAGCCCAGATTGACTTCATGGAGTATATTCACAATCTGGGGTTGTGATTTCTGAAAGTTCTTTTTATTTACAGATTCTAAAGATAGGCCTAAGTGCAAAAGTCTGCAGAATGGAGCATACTGATGCAGCTATAGGGATATCCTGTGTAAGATGGGTCCTGCCTACAATCACTGCACATCAGCTGCAACCCCACACTTAACCCAGTAAGTTGCTGACCAAAAGTTGGGGTTGGGTTCAGACTTAAGTCATAGCTAGAAGAGAGACCCATTGAAATCAATGAGAGTTAAGTTGCTTATGATTTCAGTCCAATTGATTTTGATGGGTCTATTCTAGGTATGACTAAGTCTGGATCCAACCCTTGGTGAGCAGGTTTACTCCAAGTCAAGTCGTGCTGAGTCCTTGGGCAAACTTGATCCTCAGCTACTTGATCTTGTTGTGCTCAAAATGGACAGTATTCAGTGCAGCTGCTCCACCTCCTCTGGGTCTGTTGTGCTCACGGGACCCACTGTGTGTGCAACAGGATTTTTGCACTTTTAAAAATAATCCTTTATTTTTGTGTCAGGTCAGGTCAGTGGAGCTCACCTGAGAGCTTCACTGATCTGACCCATTCTGGAAATGAGCATTTCCGCATGTTTCAGGTTATTTTCAGAAGCGCCAAAGCCCCGCTGTGCAAGCGGTTGGTCCCCTATGTGCATAGGCACAATAGTTTCGATGACATGGTATCCTAATGAGTTTAGGATGACATGGTATTCCCAGTTTTCACCTCTACCCATTCCTATGCCACAAAAAAAGCTTTATAAAATACTGCCACAATGCATGTCCCATGTCTGATAACTGCATAAAGCCACACATTGTCCCAGTTTCCCAGCATGCTTGTGGAAGGCTACCCTAAACAGTTAGTTGAAGCCATGCTAGATCATAACATTTGGGCCTTATGTCAGTTAGCCTGGATGTGTAATACGAGTACAGTGAAGGTTTCTTAGATAAGTTTGGAACGCTGTTTTTTTTTTTTTCTCTCCAGGTGTTGGGAGTGGCATGGTGTACCTGCCTGCTGTGGTCATGGTAGGAGAATACTTTCAGAACAGAAGAGCATTTGCCCAGGGACTCAGCACGACTGGAACAGGGTTTGGTGCTTTCCTGATGACAGTTTTGCTGAAATACCTTTGTATGGAGTTTGGCTGGAGGAACGCCATGTTCATCCAGGGCGCAGTCTGTCTGAACTTGTGTGTTTGCGGATCACTCATGAGACCCATTCATTACAAGGAGGATGTTGCTGAAAGAAGTGGGGAAACAAACAGCAGCAAAAGTCAGAGCCTTGCGAAAGCTGTCTCCTGCTCTGCAGAAACACTGACATCTAATGGTGTCTTAAGGGAAGAAGAAAAAGAAGGGCAAGGTAAGGAAGAAAAGCTGGGCAGTCTTCCAGCGTTGGAAAACAAAGATGTAACCAGACACAGGAAGAATTTCTATGCTCTTTGTATTCTGAAGACAGTGAGCCAGCTGACGGTTACAATCCAGAAAGGCTTTGAGACCTGGTATTCAAGTTACTTCGGAGCTGCATCCCTCTTCACCAACAGAAAGTTTGCAGCCTTTGTCTTTTGGGCCTTGTTTGCATACAGCACCTTTGTAATCCCTTTTATTCATCTTCCAGAAATAGTGAAACAGTATCACCTTTCTGCACAGAATGATATCTTTCCCTTGACCTCAATTATTGCTATTGTCCACATTTTTGGTAAGGTTATCCTTGGCGTTATCTCTGATGCGCCTTGCGTCAGTGCTTGGAATGTCTTCATGGCGGCGAACTTTACTCTTGTCTCTTGCATTTTTATTTTGCCACTAATGCACACATATGCTGGACTGGCAGTGGTCTGTGCCCTAATAGGATTTTCCAGTGGATATTTTTCACTCATGCCTGTTGTAACTGAAGATTTAGTAGGGATTAAGCAGCTTGCAAATGCCTATGGAATTATTATTTGTGCCAATGGGATATCAGCACTGCTGGGACCACCATTTGCAGGTAAATGTGGTATTTTGTTTGTCTGACATTCTTAGCTGTATTCAGCGGTTCCTCAACTGGGGACACTAAATATGCGAGGACAGGGAGCATGCTAGCCCTGCCCCCCTCTGTTGGAAGATCAACATTCTGGATCTCATGGAGACCCTCCACAGATACAGGGGCCCTCCTCTTCAAAAATCCACCCTGCATGAGTAGAGGGCGACAAACATGACAACAACTGAATAGGGTTCTAGCATTTGCCAGAACGTTGGGGGAAGGCTGGTCCAGGCTATACAGGCCCTAGAGCTCATAGTGAATAATTCCATATGCTGTTCTCATTCATTCTCAACATCAACATCATTCTCAACAAAAAATATTGTTATATATTTATTTTCTTCTTTTCTTAATTAGCACATACTTGAATTTAAAGGAAAGGGGGGTTCTAGTAGAAATTTAAATTGCAGATGGAACCTTGTCAACATTGGCTTCCTCACAGATGAAATGATTAAGTTTGTTTAATCCCATTGACTTCCAGTCACTATTTCTGAGCCTATATTGGCTGACCAGTCCCTCTGCCTGCCACATGGATTTTCTGTTTGGGGAGATCTGTGCGGAAACAGATTATAAAGCAAACAAAATTCCAATTAGTGTACTTCATCAATTGCAAAACCATACAGAAGATGGGTTGCATAACTGTTTCTATGAAAACAAGATGGAAGAAAGATAAAAGGAGATTTCCAAAATTATTGAGAAATAATTGTAGTACAGAGTTGCTATAGGCTGAAAGCACTAGAACTAAAGCTTGCTTCAGTCCATTGGCTTAAAGCAGAAGTACTCAAGCAAAAATTGAATTTTGCTTGTTCCAACTGAGATTTAGTTAGATCAACCTCAGGTAGTATCAGCATACCAGCTTGTCTACTTTCTCAGAGCAATTCTTCAGTCATACATCAAAAACTCAAAAGCAAATCAGCATGCAGTTTAAATCAAATGGTTACAGGTAACTTCTGAACTGTTCAAATATTGAAGGGTGAGAATCACCAGTCATTATGCTTTTTGTATGCATAACCAGCAAAATACACATATAGGATACACAAGCTTCATTTCCCCCCCCCCCCATATGGAGGTGCATCATGTTGTTGTTGTTGTTGTTGTTGTCGTCGTCGTCATCACCACCACCACCACCACCACCACCACCACCACCACTATGACGAAGACAATGGCAATGACATATAAGCAGACAGGTGCCTTCCAGGAGAAGTTAAGGGTCTAAATTTTGATGAAGGGGACAACAAAAGGAGGAGAGGAAAATGGGAAGTAAACAAGGGAGAATATGCATGTATTTGTTACACACTTAGGCTTATTTACAGTAGGATATAAGATCTAAGGCAGGGGTGAGCAACCTACAAGAGTTGGGGGGCCACATTGTCCCCCAGAACCCACTGGGGCCTACAACCCACTGCTGCTGCTGTGATTTTGCAGGGCAGCAAGGCATGTGGGGAGCGCATGCCTTGTTTCCAAGCAGAATCACACTTCTGTGCCTTGTTTCCTTGCAAAATTGCCATGCTTTTTGCCACCAGCATTGCTTCATTTCAGTTGCAGTGGCAGGGGAACACAGCAAAAATGGACAGCCTTGTGTTGTCCACTTGTGACTAGGGAATGTTTTAAAGGCTTAATGGAAAAGGTGAGTTTTGAGGAGGGATTTGAAGATGTAAGAGAAATAACATCACACAGATGTTGGGATGCAGTTCCAGGTATAAGGGGCAGCAAGGGAGAAGGGACAGAGTTGTTTGAGGGAGCAGCAGATCTAATGTAATGTGCAAGAGGATCCAGTTAAAGGTTCCCTACCTAGGTATTGTTAAATTTAACTTTGAAGGTTAAAAGTTAAAACTTTGAACTTCTTTATATCTAACTTTTTAATTATTTATTATGTCTTTAATTATTATTTTATCTTATTTATATCTTGTTATATTCTATTTTTTAATGTGAACCACTTAGGCATTTTAGTATATTACAGTATAAAAATATTATAAATTAATTTCTCACAGACTAATACAATAGATAAAGAAACAGATCATAGGATGGTGTCAACTTATAATCTTTCTATAAATAGAACTAGTAATGTTCTGTGTTTCTCATCAGTCTATTGACCATATCCTATTGATAACTGCCTTGTTCTTGTTTTCCAGGATGGATTTATGACCTCACACAAAAATATGACTTTTCTTTCTACATATGTGGCTTGCTTTACATGGTGGGAATCCTTACTTTGCTCATACAGCCTTGTATTGGCAAGAAAAAGCCATCGTCAGAAAAAAACACAGAAAATGGAAAAGTATAGGACAGTATACTGAATGTTTTTAGACGGAGTGTCATTGCTTCATTTTGTTTTCTGAAAACAGTATCAAACTGTATATCTGATGGGACCAACTGGACTGAATTACACCAGCTTTGGATACTAAATAAAGTTCACACTGCCACTGTCAATGGACTGATGGAAAAAGTCATTAGCTGGTAGTTCTAAAGCCGAACATCCCAATACCTACTACACGATGGTGCAGGTTGTTCAGTAGCTGAACATTAGTTTTCTTTTGTTACTTACAGAAGCTTGACACCAACATACTGGAATTCAGTAACCCCTGCAGACTGGAATTCAGTAACCCCTGATGTACATTAACAGGAAAAAAGAATTTGCCCCATTAGGAATCACTGTTATGAGAATAATTCCTATGGGTTATTCCAGCTGATAATAAATTAGTTGTTGAACAGAAGCTAACTGCCCACCTGTGTTAGTAAGTATACAAATGAATTATAACTTATTTCTCCCTCAAAGGGCTCCTGATAATGATTAAGAAGTCAGGCTTTCATTATGGCATAAATGGTTTCGTGCCTCCAGGCCACAGTGCAGTTTATTCTATTCAAGCTACCTAAAATAACCTTGAGATACCAATGTGGTAAAGTAGTACAATGGGAACAAGAGTCAAAAGCTTTAAGTGGTTACAGATGGGGGATGTGTCCTGGTTCTTAGGATTAAAGGATCAGTAGCAGGCTGGAAGATCTACTGCACTGCTGCTAATTTCTTCATTTACCGGTAGCTTCAGTTGCTGTTGAATTGACAGTGTCAGCAGATCCTACTTCAACTGCAACTGACAGCTACCTTTAGTCCTTGCTTGCAGAAGTACAATGGTGCTTCTTCTGTAGAGTTCATTTCCAATTTTGCTTGTAGCATCACACCATATCACACTAATAGACTAGTAGGATACTAGTTGATCACCTTTGTTTACTTTGATTCACAAGAGTTATTAAAAACAGTTCAGAATCCTCTTCACTGATTCTTGTGAAATTAGCACAAATGTACAGGGGTATGATATATGTATCAGAGCGTGCTTCTTTTTCTCAAGACATGTCTGATCTTCTCCCCTCATGTAACTGTTACAATATGTGCCTCTGTTTGTTCCATAAGAGTTACAGCAGTAGCCTATGCAAAGCAAGCAAGGCTCAAGTGCAGCCAGATGACACAAGAAGAAAAGGGTACTAGTCATGTCCCTTACAATACAGCACTCTGGATGGGGGCGATCTTCTACCACCTCCATCTTCCTCCATAGATCAAAATAGCCTCTGCCATATAGAGCAGGCTGTCACTGCTTCTGCACTGGGGAAAGCTCCTGGGGCTCAGCGACCAGGGAACAAGGCCAATTCCCAGCGACCATGGAAAGATGAGACCTATCCTTGTACCAGTAGAGTACCATGCGTGATTCTGTACTCTGCTGCTGCTACGCAGCAAAAGCAGGACTCTAGATTCTAAGGGCTGAATTATTTAGGATGTGGACTTTCCCCCCTATCCAATAGTAAAAAATACACTACAGTAAATACACATTAAACACAAACATTTTATTTTTTAAAAAAGAAGAAAACTAGGAGTGGTTAACACATGGCCTGTGAGCCACATGCAGTCCCAGCGTGGCTCTCGGTGCTGCCAAATTCATTGCAGCAACAGCAGCAAAAAAAAAAAAAAAAAGAAAAGAAAAAGAAAAAAAAAGGAAAAGAAAAAAAAGGGGAGGAAAGCTATTTGCTTTAAAGCTCAATAGGCTCCTCTTTGGTGCTGCTGCACTGCCAAATTTCAGCAGCAAACCACCATTTTTTAAACTTACACTGCTGCCACACAGCCAAATTTTGGTGGTGTGTTCGGTGATGGGGGCAGGGGTTCAGCCTCTGGTGGGTTCCAGAGTGGCAAAATTGGCCCCCAGAAGTTGTCCACCCCTGTTCTAGGCATAGTATCTTTACTACAAGGCAACTTCTAGTGGAGAAACTGTGGAAGGGGCTGCGTAACCCTTTCAAAGTCCAATGGTTTACAGCTGGAATTCCCTTCCCCATGACACTTTCTATGTTTGTGGGTTTTGGGGTACCTTGCAAATACATGACTAACCCCAGTGGCAGGTGGGGAGGAGTTGCAGCAGAAAATAGGTTAGGGAAAGGGTTAAACATCCCTGATCCCTGCTGCTTCTTCACTGAAAATTGCCACTTCCTGAGCTGCCTTGCCTAGAAAGAGCATGTGTGTGCAATGAGTTAGCCTTCAGTGTACTGCCTGTTATTATTGCACAGAAACATTTTATCCATATATGAAACAAGTCTCCCTAATTCTTGCCAAAGACAATCTCTCAGTTCTAGAAACAATCTTTTTAGTACACTGTTTACTGCCTCCGAGACCGTACAGTTAAACAATCTTCCAAAAGATTTTCCAGCCTAGTAAATGCTTCCAGAGACATTCTGAAATTCCTGGCTGCCTTACTGTTTGTGAAACTTAGAATTGTATAATTGTAATACTTTAAAATTCATTGTGTAAGCCAGTTTCTCAGGGACAAGGTTTGACAATATTGGATGAAATTTGTCCAAAGTATATTTATTGTCTTAGAACCAACTTCTTGGAACTTTAATATAGAATGCTTGATGGAAACATATACAATGTAAAACTGAAGATGGCTTTCCCATACCATGGTGCATGTGTGCATGTGTATAAAACAAACCATGATAGCACAAGGCATATAATTCAACCACATTTTAAAGTGCATTATTTTAATCTATTTTTTAAAACATCTGAGAACATGATGGGGCAATACGGAAAGATTTGGTTCATACATTTGCCCAGTTAGTGATCCCCTTTATATAGTAAAAGAGCAGGTGCAACCTCCTGCACCCAAGGCAGTAATTCTCAAACCTTCTGAACTTGTTCCCTCCTCCAAAATTTACCCTACCTTCTGTGGTCCACAACCCAGCATCAATCACCTGTTCCATAGGTAAGCATACAGACATCAATTGCGCACATGTATGTGTGGCGTAACCCCACAATTCAGTTCCCTGGTGTATGTCTGCATCAGTATGTTTAGTGTGTCTAGAATGTTGAACTGAGTGGGTGTGGTTTGTGATGTCTTGGAAAGGGTGGGGGGAGGAGTATATAAGGAGTGTTTGAGTGATGTCAGAGTTAGTTAGGTTTAGTTGAGTGAGTTATGGGAGTTAGGTTAGCTGGGTTATTCGTGTCTTGTCAGGAGTTTTAAGAGGAATCAGTGATTGTATGAGGAGTGAAAGTATTTAGAATTGTAGGGACAGTGTTTGGGGTAGGCAGGTTTTAAGTGTTTGGGGTAGGCAGGTTTTAAGTTATTTTCTGGAACTAAGATTGTGAGAATTAAAATAAACTTATTTTTATTTTGTTTGCTACCCAAATCCTACATGTCAGCTTGGTGTTATTATCCTGCATTACTTTTAAATCTACACACACACACACACACACACACACCTTTGTACCCACAGTATCATAAATTTAAGCTAGATCCTTAATAACCAGAATTAATCTTTTCCCTCATTCGTAGGGGAAAGGTTTCATTTGACCCTCCACTCAGGTTTTTAAGTGTTGATGCTTAGCCTGAGAAGGGTTTATGCGCGTGGTCCTAAAGTGTAAGGGACCTTGTCGTCGCAGTATGCTTTCCCATACGCAGGGATCTTGGAACACTAATCCCAAACCTGGCATTAGAAAAGGATTAGAACAGGATATCTGATTCCTTTCTAAAGTCATGCACAGCAAAACATCACTAGAGCAAGGCAGCAGCCCTTTCTGAACCTTCTTTCTAAATCACACTGGGATGATGGAGCAGTGAGGGTCCTCTGCCAGAGGGTATTCAATCCACCCAGATCCTGGCTGGTGAAAGCAGAAGGCAGCTCCTCTTTCAGAATTCTATCCCTCCTTCGAACTTTGTGCCCACCACCAGGTTCCCACCCTCAAGAGCAGTCTGTCTCACATGTTGAGAACCATTGACTAGTAAGGTATGATATAGGCACTTCATATGGAGCTTGGATTTGCATAATTCCTCCCTCTTAGAAAAGAGAGGGAAGACAGCACAAATAGGTTACATGTGTATGGGCCTCTACATGAAACACCTGCATCAGGTTATTTTAAGTGTGTGATGCAGGATTGCTGGCCACGGTAAGTATGTGAAGCAGCCCTGCGTTTTGGTACTTTGTAATCGTATTTTGAGAGTTCCTAACTATCATTTTGTAGTTTGTTTTATGAGGGTACTTAGGTATTTTTCATTACAAACCAAATTATTGTTTTAACATAGAAGTGCGGTACTGGGATCTAATGAAAATGTAGCATAGTCAATCCAAACTACACAACCAATGACAATTCATCCATGACTGGTTAAGCATGAGCTTTTTGTTGTTGCTGTTGGAATGCTAATAAAAAAATGTTTGCTTTTACCAAGATTTCTCACAAATCTGTTAACTGTATACAGTATATAGAAATAATATCTATTGCTTTAAATTTTTAATTTATATATTAATTCATTTTTATATGTGTTCACATTATTATTCTTAGCATTTAATCATAGTTACTAAAATGTTACCATAGTATCCTGTGTCATATACTTTTTGCATAACTGGAACATGTGTTTAGTTGTTGTCGTCGTCTTCTTCTTCTTCTTCTTCTTCTTCTTCTTCTTCTTCTTATTATTATTATTATTATTCTTATTCTTATTCTTATTCTTATTATTATTATTATTATTAAATAGCTTACAGTACCATCTTCAATCCCACAGCACTGCACTGACATAATCATCCTTCCAGTGACAGGGTGATAGAAAACGACTGGAGTAACACACAGAATGAACTTCTGGTGAAAATGGAAAGCCACCGTGGCCATGATTCTCGATAGGCACTGAGTGGTATTGCTCAGTGCCTTGGCATCTCTATAATGAAAATCCAATATAATTTGCATTAGAAGTAACAACGGAAAACTAGTTCAACTTTAGACCAGAAGTGCAAATAAAGACTGCAGTAGTGTGTAACTCTAATCTTTTTCTATCTCTGTAACACCAATGGCTGAGCACCAGCAAATCCAGGCTTACATTGGAATGGAAATCACATCGCTCATCAGACATGCAAGAACCACAGATGCTGCTGCAACTGATTGAGGGGCTGTAGCTTTGCATGCAGAAGGTCCCAAGTTCAATCTCCACATTCTCCACATAGGGCTAGGAAAGAATCCTGCCTGAAACCCTGGAGAACTGCTGCCAGTCAGTGTCGACAATACAGGACTAGATGGACTAACAGTCTGTCTCAGTATAAGGCAGCTTCCTATGTTCCTAGCTGTCACAGCAGTTCCTTGGCTAGGTTTGTTCAAGATTTTTGGAAGAAAAGGGTCGTGCAGCTCCAGTTTAACACATGTGATTGCTCAAGACAGTTGCAGCAGTGTCAGTGCTGGCTGTCCAACTACGTGGCCATGTGGTATCTTGGCTCCTAGGTATTTCCCAGGACTAGTCTGACCTGGCACTAGAGTTGAGTTGCACCATCTCAAAAGTTTATGTATACATATTTATTATCATAAGAGCTTTCACTGTCAAACTGAAAAATACTAAAAATTAATCAGACATCATACTAGCAGAGGCCACATTAAAACACAATTTATTAAAAGGATTACTAGTTTCAGAATAGCACTAGAATAAATACACACACAAAAATATGTTCAAATTATTTACAAAATCATTTCTAAGAAACTTTACTTTCTATTTAAGAAAAAAAATACTATTTAAAAATTAATACTGACTATTCAACTGTTTCTAAACGTAAGGAAACCAAATAATCAGTATCATTTAGTTTAGCCCAAGTATATACTGTATAAGGATATTTTAAAAAAACCCAGAACACTTTTAGAAGAAAATTAATTATTCTGCTGCCAAACATGAAGTGAAATACTTATAGCTGAAAGGGTCTAAATTCAAAATGGCACATTTTATAAAAGGTCAGACATATCAACAGCAAACATGAAATATCATTTTGATCTGTATCATTAAATTGGGGTGGGGGAGTGATGAAAGATGAAAAACAGACACCAGAACAAACCATAACAATTTGTTTTCAGTTGAACATCATCCTAATCTTAAAAGTATAAACTGAACCTGGGTTAGAGTGGAAATGGGCAGAGCAATGGCATTGTTCCAGATCATCCGGCTCTACTTTTTGTGCATTTGTTAAAAAGAAGACTTAATGTTTGGTATTAAAAATGCAGTGACCTTACCTTCAGAAATATTTTCATGGAATTCAACTTATTTTATGCAATTAACGATCCATTATAGTGCAGCTAATCAGGCCTTTCATAAACTGCGGTATATAGTACCAGCCTGCTAATCTTCAATTTATGGTCTAAGGTGGGGCTTTCTCAAGGGAAGAGATTAATCTGTTGATAACTTCCCTTCTGGTAACTACACCTACCCTTGGTGACAATGTGCTGGGTTTTCTTGTCCATTTTTAGTTCGATACCCAAACACACACACACACACACATACACACACAAAATCATTTTGTTTTTGCATATCAGATGCATAGACACTAGAGATGTTTCACATTTTTGTGGCATTCAGTACGCTTATGCACTAGACTCTAGCGACTAGAGAATAGTTTGGCAAATGTTCTTGTATATTTTAGAAATGCTATAAGCTGGCAACTTGTGTCACATGACATGGCCATGTCATATGTCAAGGAGTTAATGACCTTGAGTTGGCAAGTTCTTATCAGAGAGGTATTGCACTTCTTATCTTCAGATGTTAAGATGGTCTCAGAAACAAAGTATAACAGAGAAATGTTTCTCTATGAATGTTTCTCTGTTATAGCAACAGAAATTTTATTAATAGCCTGTGCCATAAAGCATGAACAGTATAAGTCTGCATTCAATTCATAACAAATGAAAAATTGAACTGAATGACTTTGTTTTCATTATCCCATTCATACCCATTTGGGGCGGGTGGTGGTGGTTTCTCTAGTAGTAGCAGTGGATTTTGATGGCCACCTCTTGGCAGCTGCCAGTTTATTTTCCCAGAATGCCCTTGATGTTGTGTCATTCCAAGCCATAGTGGGGGGAAATGGCAGCTACTAGTGTGGGCCACTATTTTTTGAAGCAGCCACTAATGCCCTCCCCCAATTCCCTGAGATGATACAATGTCTGGGAATACAACATTCTGGGAAAATAAAATGGAGGTTGCCAAGACCAAGAGTTGGCCATGAAAAACAGCTCCTAAGAAAGGAAGTAAAATTAAAGAAGGCAATGAAAAAAGTTGTGTGTAATAAAAACATACTGTAAACAAATGAATAACATTAATGTAATTTAAATGAATGATTTTTTTACTGAACAAAAATGTATGGAATAATGAAGTGGACATACCTTTAATAAAGGATGTCTGCCAAGGCAGGTGCCATGCCCACTGAAATCTCCAACCAGCTTTCTTGTTCCAGAAAACAAATCAAGACACTCTTATCTGAACAAATCCAAACCTTACAATAGTTGTCACCATCTAGGAAGAACACTCCTTTAATCTGACAGGCTTTCTGATGAATCGGTTCTCTTCTGTCTCCTTCTTCGGAGCTGCAGCTGCAGTTGAAGCTTGTTAGTGAAGAAGAACTGCTTCCAGCCCACATCTTGTGCCAGTGATCTCATTTCCGGGGTAATTGTGCCTGATAAATTTTGCACAACCATCTCCCATAACTTGTCAGAGTTGCATAACTATTTGTAAAGAAACAAAGTTATCAGCAAGCCTTAAACATTAGCCAGATAAAGAAATCATTTCCTATATTAGAAGGGAAACCGTCATTTAAACATGATTCACCTGGCTGTTTGATTTTCAATAATTGCAGAAGTTTTTCCAAAGAGATGAATGAGTAGGCATTATTGTAGTTGTTTACATACCTATAGTTTTGTTACCTACAGAGCACAATATTAACTATTCCAGTTTAAGCAATCTGCATTTTGTTTCAGGCCAGAATCACTTGCATTTTAAATGCACTTTAATGATCACTCAGGAATCTTTGTTTACTTCAGTTAATGTGTATTAACCATTTATTTTACTGTTTTATTTTATTGTATCTGTACAATATTATTTTACTGTATCTGTAGACTTTTCATGCTCTTGTATACTGTCCAGGTATCTGTTAGGATGAAGGGTGGCTTAAAAACACTTTAAGTAAATTACTTACAAGTTGTGTTTTCCCCACTTTAAATGTCACCCCATCCCCTCCAGTTAGTGTGGGAGAAAAGGTTCCCTCATATCCTTACCCTGGATACTGGTCCATATTACACTATGGCTAGACTATGCTACAATTCCACATTCCTTCTCTGCAGGCTTGCCTCCTCTGCTCTCAAGCGAATCTGACAAGGCCAGGAGTAAGCACGGTTAATTTTGCCAATGCCTTGTCAGTTTCTTTCTTTCTTTTAAAATAAAGTATTGCCCTATACTGTATACCAGTGTGGCGTAGTGGTGAGAGTGTTGGACTGGGACTCGGGAGATCCGGGTTCTAGTCCCCGCTCGGCCATGAAACTCACTGGGTAACTTTGGGCCAGTCACTGTCTCTCAGCCTAACCTACCTCACAGGGTTGTTGTGAGGATAAAATGGAGAGGAGGAGGAGAATTATGTAAGCCGCCTTGGGTTCCTTGCAGGAAAAAAGGCGGGGTATAAATATAATAAATAAATAAATAAATAAATACCAACATTGCTAAACCAATCCCTGCCTTGTTGTCAATGTCCAAATGCCTACAAAAAATCTAGTACTGTTTCCTGAAAATGTACAGATCTGGAGGGTGGCAGACTTCCAGGGAAGGGCATTCTAAACCTGTGGGTCAACCACAAAACCATCACTGTGTCTGTTTCATTATTTGTTACCAATGCACAGGGACTGTTTTCCTTTTCAGCCACTGAGACTGAACTGAGACATGGGAAGGAGGTAATCTTGGGAAGGAGGTAATCTTGGGCCTCAACCCAGGCCAAGAGAAACCGGCCTATTACTAAAAAGTTTCTTTTTCTTTTTTATAACATATTTTTGACTGGTTTGGCTGCAAACCATTTTTGTTTTCCTTTTCAGCCACTGAGACTGAACTGAGACATGGGAAGGAGGTAATCTTGGGAGGTAATCTTGGGCCTCAACCCAGGCCAAGAGAAACCGGCCTATTACTAAAAAGTTTCTTTTTCTTTTTTATAACATATTTTTGACTGGTTTGGCTGCAAACCATTTTTGTATTATCAGGGAGGATGAGAAAGGGGAGGAGGGGGTCATTTTGCTATATACTGATGAACATAGAACAGTGTTTTGACAAAAACTATTAAAATAGATCTGAAGGAAGATAATTAAAAAAAAGAAGTACCTTATCCAGAAAAATTTACATTCAGAAATAAAAATACAATTTATATGTTGCTTTGCATATGTATTTTAACTTCTAGTTACCATCCTAACGCATCTTCACGCACATCACAAGCAAAGAGTTACTGATTACATTTTAAAAGTATCATGTATCATGTATAATTGAGAGCCAGTGTGGCGTAGTGGTGAGAGTGTTGGACTGGGACTTGGGAGATCCGGGTTCTAGTCCTTGCTCGGGCATGAAACTCACTGGGTCACTTTGGGCCAGTCACTGACTCTCAGCCTAACCTACCTCACAGGGTTGTTTTGAGAATAAAATGGAGAGGAGGAGGAGGAGGATTATGTAAGCTGCCTTGGGTTCCTTGCAGGAAAAAAGGCGGGGTATAAATATAATAAATATTTTTTTTTAACTAAAATTCTATATTTCAAGAAACTATAATATAAAGTGTACTCTCCAAGGTAGTATAAATACTCTACTTAGATGTTAATCAACCTATTTTAATTGTAGTATCAAGCAATGAATATGTATTTTTATTTAGCAAATATTTGAGGATCTAATGGGAAATAAAATTTAAACTGAGAATTTTTCTTGGTATTTCAATCATGGATTTAAACTGCTGGTTAAGGGCGCAATCCTATGGCCTCCTGACCTTGTCTGGGGGGGCCATAGCATAGGTTGGAGTCTCCAATCCGACCTTGGAAATGCCTTCCAAGGTTACAGTGGGGACCCTGCTTGCGGAGTGCCCTCCCCCCGCCCTTGAAGCTGGCTCGGTTCTTTCCACGCCGGCTGGGCTCTGAAGACAGAAGACCGTCTTTGGAAGCAGTGCGGGGGGGGGGGGTTCCCATGGGAGGGGAGGGGCGAGGCACAGCCGTCGTCCTCCACGGAATCCAGGTGGTGCCTCAGCCTCTCCTCCTCGCAAGAAGGGGAAAAACATTGAGATGGCTGAAATCAGCCATATAAAGGTTTTGGATGCGAGGGGAGTGCAGAGGCAATCCTAGCCATTGCGCTCCTCCCGCCTTCCATTGGATGCCCATAATCCTCTTGTTGTAAATATTCAGTAACTGATGTGTTAAAATTAATGAAATTCTTCTCTCTCCTTTCTTCTGTTGCTTAGACTGATGTTTAGACTATGAGAGAAAGACAGGAATGTTGCTGTCCTGCTATCTTCTTTTCCTTGAGCTAGCGAGGACAGTGGGTGAGAGAGGACTGGAGAAGTCAGCCTGACTTACCTCTGTTCCAGTTGCTTAGAATGCATGTTTAAGATTTTGTTTACCTTTCTGTATTTTTCCCTTTCTCAGCTAGAAATTCCTGTTAGTACGGCGCATGCGTGGGATTGCGTCAGAAGATACTGTATAAATTGATAAGGCATCAGCCTCCATATTGAGATGCAGATTTGCAGTGTTATAATACTCCTGTATCTCCAATTCTCGAGAATAAATCTGTTGGACCACTGCCAGCCTTTCTCTCCTTCCTAATGTGCATGATTTGAACTGGGTACATTAGGATCTAGCATGTTTTTGCAACACTCTGACTTTGGAGGTTTACAGGCACCCACGTTGGATTGGGCTGCCCATTGCCTTTGTTTAAATTAACCTACCCTGTATTCAGCTATATGTTGTAAAATGAAACATATGACTTTATTAAAAATATGATTACATTTCATTACCCTAAAGTAAATTAAAAGGACTTCACACTGAAGGTGCATATTTTGATCCATAACACAACTGCACTGAAACAGTGGATTTAGTTCCAAACTTATTAAGACTATCGCCTGCCTAAGGATGCAGTCCTATATCCACTTACCCAATTGAACCAATGGGCCTTACTTCTGAGTAGGCATATAAGGGATTGTAGATTGTAAATCTAAAATGATGGATTGGATTGGACGTTTGTAAATGAAATATACGATGTTAGAATCCCATATATTTTGGGCCCTATGTTTTCTTTTAAAAAAAATATGTATAAATCAAGTAATGAATTTGTTGTAGGATTATATGACTGCAAAGTGAAAGAATAAATTCCTTGAAAAGCACCATACCCTCGTTATTTGAATTCTGTTTTGCATTAGGTATTAGCTCCCTCTGGTGGCATTTTGTTTAACTCAGTGCTATCAAGCATCTAAAATTTGAAATACAGCAGAGACTGTAATATTATTCACTAATCATGGAAAATTAGTGAGGAATGTAGTAAATCCCTTGTTATATTTACTAGGTGGGATACAGATGTAATAAATAATCTGATTAATAATAATATTTCATGACAGCCAGACACAAGGAAGTTTGTCTACAATAGATGGATGTATATAACAGAAGGAGGCATAAGGCACAGAGGTATAATGCAATGCAAGGCAGGAAATGTGTCTTGAATAGGGTCTCATGTAAATATTAGGATAAACAATATTATATCAAAGCACTTTACTGGATGCAATATAATAATGCTGTCCACATCTGGAACTATTTTTCTTAGCTTAGGAGCCCAAATCATCCAGTGCAGAATATTGTATTACATTAATAATATTCCTAGTTCTTGAAAATGATAATTTCTTTCCATACTTATGCATATATACAGTAACTGAAAAACATAACTAGTCTAATTGAGACTTTACGGTCATTGCACATGTTTAGGGGTACTTGACTAGATAATAATTAGAAAGACACCACCTGAAGGCACACATCTGTAGAAATTGACTATTTATGCTGAAACTGGATTGAAAGATAACACATGTTCAAACAAATGTTTACCGTTCCAAATCTGTGAGATACTTGAGAAAGTCTAGCAATATCTTCAAGATCCAAAAAGGATATGATGTATAGAAGCAACGCATCAGGGAGTCGTACCAAAAAATCAAAATTACCCCGACACATATTGAAGGTATGATCCAGAGTATCTCCTCCAAACACGATGGCTATTTGAACTGTGATTTAAAAAAAATACAACAAAGACCAGAGAGATTTATACTGTGCCCAAGGACTAGCCATTCCATTAAATGCAACGCTAATTATAATATGTTTTACAAAGCTAGACAGTTTAAAGGGGAGCAAATGCATATTAAACCACACATGCTGAAATCCACAGGTTTTCAGTGTGGAAACTGCACATCTAAAGCTGTTAGTTTCTTCCAAACATGAAAAATTAATTAAACTGGGTTAAATCCAATGTTGAATTAGTGGAAGTCTACTAGTGCTATGGGACTTTCTCCTCTCTTTCCTCCTGCAGCCCTCCGCACCACTCTTAAATCTGCTCTGGAGCATTTTCCAGCCTTCTGGAGCAGATTCTGAGTGTGTAGGGAGGATGGACGGACAGGGAATTGACTCTGTCCTGGTTCTGCTGATAGAAGTTTCCACTAGTGGAATGACAACACTGGATCCAACCCACTGCTGAACATCAATAGAATCAAACTGCTGACATTAATGATAAACACTGCACATGAATGTTGCTAAAAACGCAATCATGATATAGCAACAGTGCAATCCTTCATATATCCACTGCTGCAAGCCCACTGGAGAGATTTGAGTTGCTGAATGCGTTTGAGAATCAATGCCTACAACAATAACTGTTCTCCCTACTGATCACTAAGCTGTGTAACAGAACACTTCAAAATGTGTTGAATAACTAGATGAAGCTGCAAACATATATGAGAATGACTGATTGCAACTTATGTAATAGAACAATCATAATAATACTTGGCATTTCTATGCCATTTTGGAATCTTCATGTGTTTCACACTATTGTCAAGACAGCTCAGCCCTCTGTCATTTTCAGTATTTCCATAGCACTTTTACCTCCAAAACCTCCATTTTGTCCAGGAAGTGAGATATAGTCATACAAGGCAAGAAAGCAGCAAGTGTATATCTGAGGTCCTCCATTAGTACAGAACATGGGAGAGGCTCCCACCCTCTGGCCTGCAAAGCTGAGTCCTCCAGAATGTGCAAATATCTTTCTCCATGCTCAGTTCCTAATACAATCAAGTTATCTGGCACACCCACCGTTTGGCTATCTAGAGCCCTGATGAGGAAAAGCACCATACTAGAAAACACATCATAGGTACTTAGCCCTTACTAACATCCCTCAAGTTTAGGGACCTACACCCATTGCTAGAGTCTACACAATTTTCTTTAGAATTTTCCTCCTTTTAAAATCTCCTTTTTGTAAATTTTCTTTTTTTTTTTTTTTTATCCTGGAAGACAATCTTACTCGGTCACGAGTGATCGCCTGACTGACACCCAAAATACGCACACAACCCCCTCTTGCATTCTGCACCTTTTTGCACTGGTCACCCATGGCAGGAAGACTGGACACTCAGTGTTATCTACATCCCCTTGCACCTTTTCTGATCTTAAGGACCACCACCCCCAATCAAGGTTTTTAAAAGGAATTCTTATTGTAACAAGTCAGACACAGTTAGAGAAGAGAGTTCTCCCTATTTTTGCCATGCACACTATTTTTGTGCTGTTCGGGGGGTTCAAGCCAAACCCAATGTGTTGTTTACGTTCTGTGCCATACAAGACTATGGGGAATTTACAAGGGCAAAGCTTGCTTCAGTTTCCCTTCATGGCCTTTTCCCTTCAAGGCATGTCCTGTTTGGGAACTGGAGTGCCCAGCTAATTCATAATTCATGAGGAACAACCTGCATTACCCTAGTGCTCTGGTTCCAAAGACAAACTCCCAGATCAAAGCAGGTCCCTAAGAGCCCCTTTCTACTCACTTCATTTTCAGGAATAGCCAATATCTGCACTTCAGTTTCTTTTCCTTTCTGATTCTGCCTTCTTTCTTACACCTCCCTAACTTTGAGAAAGCTACTTGTGTTGCCTTAGGCCAAGGTGCTGTCTGCATGCTGGTCTCTATCTCCAACCCAATTAGGCCCCTAGTGTATCTACCTGACCCCTATTGCCCTCCCTTCTCCTTGTTAGGCACTAGCTTCCCCTCCTCCTTTATCTCTCCAAAACACTTGTACCTTGTCCCATCTCTCTTGTCCTTTCCCCCACTCATCCTCAACCTTCTTTATAGATTTAACCAAACAAATAATTGCTGTCCTACTGGAATGCTGTTCATGTACTTACTCTTTCTATTTTGAAATAAACCATGTATTCAATTATTCTAAACTCTGGCTCGTTGTCTCTTCACTTCCCCCGCCCACCTGAATGCCCTAATTACTGCCATAGCACAATATGGCCAGGTTTGCATGATCATGGAGAAAAGAAGCCAGGGTGGCTTATTTTGCCCACCTGAGTGGGTCGTGCGCCACATGATTTGCCTAATTATGGTCGTGTTGCACAGCTTCCCATGTTGAGGAAGGCCTTTTAGAGGTGCACAGCAGAGGGTGGCTTCAAGACCACCCCAGAACCCTACAAGAAGCCATGGGTTCTGGGGTGGTTTCGATGCCACCCCTGCTGCGCACCTCACCAGGTTCAGATGACATGGGAAGCTGCACATGGCAAGGGTAATTAGGAAAATGGCATGACATGTGACTGGCTCACGTGGGGGCAGGGAAAAGAAGCTACCCTGGCTTCTTTTTGCTGTGATCATGCAAACCAGGCCTCTGGCTTTTGGTTAAAGATCATAACACATGTCATTTGATTACATTTATGTACATTTATACATGAGAGTTAGGGTTAGGTAACAACATCCATTATTCTCCCACAGAACATGAAACAATCTCTGCTCATCTCTCTGTCAGTATGGAAAGAAAATCTGCTACTGAGTCTTGCAATCTAAATATGCTGGAACCAAATTATACTTGTTCTTGTATATGGCTATGATTCTGTGTAGAAAGGATAGAAAGATCTCCAATCAGCCAGCAGACATTTGTCTTGAGAGCACTATTGACCCTTAATATTTGAACACAAATACAAGAAAGGTAAAAGCCTAAATGGGAGAATCTGTTGGGAGAGTAGGAGCTATGAACCAAGGAGGCAGCAAGGAGAAAAGAGATGGGCACTGAATTTTGTATATATTTATTGGAGCTAATCAACTAAATCTTTGGTTGCTGGTCTCTGTATAGAAAAAAAATATTCACTCTCAGTACATTAGAACTCAAAGTTATCCAATGCGATTACTGGCAAAAAAAATTAGAACAAAAGAAGGCTGCCAAGGACAGCTACTTGCATAGGTGACTTTTAAAAGGCCTAGACAAATTATATCAACAGCTATTAGCCATGAAACTTCATGTTCAGAGGTAGCATAACTGATTACTAGATGATTGGGATAAGAAGATACAAACAGTAACCATCATGATCTTGCAAGCTTTGCAGGGGCATCTGGTTATCCTCTGTCAAGAGACAGTGATGGATTAGATTAGACCTTAGTATGACTTGGCATGAGAATTCTTATGTTTCTTAATAGTCAGGCATAAAGAAGGACAAGTGGAAGTGACATCAAAACGTTGCCACAGGCAATGTTCCTGTTCAGGATTCCAGCCAGCCAGGATTCCAGCCATGAACTTTTCCAGTGACAGGAGAGCCTTCAGGGTTATTAATTGCGTGGACAGCTTCCACGATTACAGAAGGCTCTCCTGCTCAGACTGTCGCTCTCCATATGTACATTGCAACAGATGCGAAGACAGAGGGGGGCAGGGCTGGAGTGCTCTTCTCTTCATACAGCACAGTAAGTAGAATATCTGAAAAGGGCTTTAGTCTGGATCCAATCCCTTATTCTGCTGGATGTTATGTATAGGAAATAAAAAAATAAAGATAAAACTTGATGGGCATGATGAAACATCTTTCTCTCCCTGCCCACTTTTTGGCTTAACATCCAGTTTGATGAAGTTCTCCACTGATGGAGGGGTACTTCTGCTCCATCCTAACCCCCCTCAGTCAGTTGTCCAAGGGGGCTAGTATTGTGCTCCAAGGCACAAAAATTGTTTTCATTATTAATCTTTCTGAGATTATGGTTATTATGACAAAATAAGTGATTTTGTTCAGTCATCTGGTAGTTAAAGCTGCCACCCCAGGTACCTGGGTGAATATAATTTGTTAGGCTGCTATGTTCCATTAAGAACACCCTCCTCCCAAAACATACACCATAGTGGTGGTGGATCCTCTGATGGAAGGAGTCTTTCCATCAAAGTAGTCCCTTTTGTTGTAGGAAGTAAATATTCGGATGCAACCCATTTTTTTTTCTTTTTTAAAGGATGGAGTACACTCATTATTAAGTGTTAAACATTGACTTAGGGTGCAATCCAATCCAGATGCCCATAGCCCTCTGAACTTGGAGGATTATGGGCATTATTTGCAAGGTGGGAGGAATGTGGAGGCGCCTTGGAACGCGAGGGAAGGAGGCTGAGGTGCTACCAGAATACATTGTATTGTGGCAGTGCCTGTCTTCTCCCCCCACACCCAGAATGCCCACAAAAACCCTTTTGGAGAAGCAGCCATCGTGGTTCTTTTCCCCACCAGCTGTGGGGGGCAGGGGGAGGCGCTTGGAGTCCTAGCTCTGACTGAGTTTGTGATGTCAGAACTGGGACTCCGAATAATCATATGGCCATCTAGACATTGTCTAGTGGTCACAGGATTGCAGTGTTACCTTAGTAAAAATACACAGTGGACTTCAATTTGAACCATAAGAGAAAGGATACAGCTGTCTGTTACTGAAATGCTGATGTGTAGAGAATCATAAAATTTCACAAGGCTTGTAGACAGATGATAAAATACAAAATCAAATTAAAGAGCATGATAATGCCCTGAAACCAAGTATAAATTGGCAAGAGCATGATTGCCATTGAACTTGGCTGCTTCTCGCCACATGATATTTATACACTATTACGAACATTTAAAAACCATTATCAGTTCCTGATTATTTAAAATGTTTATTTCATAAGCTCTCTACTACAAGCTGGAAGCACCTATGTATGGTAATGAACTGGCATAATGTTTTGCTGACAAAAATAATTTTATTTTATCTTTGCTTGAGGAAAAACAAACAGTTTACAACAGCATATTTGTGAATGCCTCCCAGTGTTATAAGATACATAAAATCTATAAGATGAAGACCAACTATGGAGAAGCAAAGTCAAATGTTAATTAATCACTCTAAAAACTAGAGATAAAATTAGCTAAATGGCTATGGAATACTGCATTTTCAGAATCCTACCAGAGTTAGGATCAAATTTTCATCTATCAACAACTCAACTTATGGAAGTACTATAATTGGCTTACCGTAATTTAATTGTCATGAGTTTGTTCACAAATTAATAAATTTCTCTCAGTTTCAGCAAAGGTTTAGACACAAAAAGTTTCATAAACTTGGAAAGACTTGAAGGAAAGTGCAAAACAACCTTGGAAGTGGTGTGTCAGTACTGGATAGTTTTTCAATCAGAACCTTGACTTTATGGCCTGGGTTTTCTCCAGGCTGCACCACTTTATCTGAGGCATGGTTTGCAAGAAGCAATATTCTCTGAAGTAGCCTCCCACCTAACTTTGCACTTAAAGACATAGACTGGTTCTGGGATAACTCTGGGGTTTTGTACTCCCTGTGGCCTCTAGTCTGCTCCATCCAGTCTGCCCTAATTCCTGGACTGTTTCCAGGTATTCCTGCTGGCTCTATATCCATTACCCAGTCCCTTTCCATATTCTGACCTCAGGTCATCCAAGTCTGAATTCTGTTGGAGGGATCTTTCAGCAGTTGACTCCACATTGATCCCAATTTAAACCTCTCTCCTCTCAAACTGTGTGGAAGAATCCTTTTGGCTATCATCAGTTCTCCCTGAACTTTGTCTGTGCTGAATTTCTCAACTCTGCCTATAATTCAGTACTGACTTTAGGAGATAAGTGTCATGGGGGGGGGGGGGAATCTGTATTTATTTTGGGCTGTGTAACAGATGTATTTTCATGTAAAGGCATACCCAATGGTGAGAGATCATGGGAGTTGTAGGTCAAAACATCTAGAGGGCCACAAGTTGCCCACCCCTCGCCTCGCTAGACGAACAACAAAGATAGCAGCCCTTGGGCAGGTGCCTTGGGCAAGCTGTCCTTGGTGAGCCTCCTTACTGGCACCCACCCTTTTCACTTGCTAAGTGGCAGGCTGGATGCCTGTGGTGATCATAGGAGATCATAGGATCATAGAGTTCGAAGAGGCCTACAAGGCCATTGAGTCCAACCCCCTGCTCAATGCAGGAAACTAGAGGAGAGGTCTCCCATCCATGGTACCAAGTGGAACTCTGAACCCGTACACCTGCATACATTAGGGGCATGGCCAGCCTAATGAAGATGTCAATGCAGGTGAGTATAGGTGTGCTGTGCAGGCCTGGAACTCTGCTCAGGGGTGCTATTGTGAGGCTGCCCCCAATCCCCACCAGCCTCCCAGGAGCAATGGCAGCCTGAGTTGAGTGGAACTCTGGACCCATGCACCTGAGCGCTCCAGTATCTTAATTATTCCGCTCCTGACATACACACTTTGGGAGCAGGGCCAGCTTAATTAAAATGGCAGTGCTAGTGAATTAAGGCACACTGCACAGGCCTGGAGCTATACTCAATACCATTACTGGGCCAAGCTGTCCCTACAACCTCCAACACCTCCCAGCTGAGCCACAACAGCAGCAGTGGCAGACCAGTGCAGCAGTGGTTGGACTTGTTGGGGCCGGTATTTTCCTGTATGCTGGTGCTGGGTCTGGAAGACAATGTGATGCAATAAACTAGGATTTAGCCAAGTTTCTGGACTTGGACTTAACAACAAATCACAGCTAACACAAGCTGAGATTCACAAACCCAATTCAAACTGTGGTTTACAATCTGGATTTATTGGTCCCAAACAAATAATGGTTAATGAACCTGGTTTGCTTCAGATGTACAAACAAACCAGAATTAAGCTAAATAAACCAGGGTTTAATGCAGCCTTCCCCAGCCTGGTATCCTCCAGATGTTTTGAATTACATCTTCCAGCATTCCTGGCCATTGGCCATGATGGCTGGGCCTGATGGGTGTTGAAGCCGAAACAGCTGGAGGGCACCAGGTTGGGGAAGGCTGATTTAATGCAGGGGTGGGGAATCATTTTCAGCTTGAGGGTTGAATTGGCCTCAGGGACAGGATGTCAGGGGCTACATGCCAGAAGTGAGCAGGGTCACAGTCGATTATGGGCAGAGCCTCTGCACACATGTACCCCCCTACACATACTGACTTTCACACAGACACACACCCCCGACACACATAGTCATACAAATCATCATCATCATCAGGCGATCACTTGTGACCGAGTAAGATTGTCTTCCGGGATAAAAGGAGGAAATTCTAAAGAAGATTGTGTAGACTCTAGCGATGGGTCCGTAAGTGACTGTGGAGGCCAATTCTAGATCCACACAGCTTCCCACAGTGAGGACACAGGTTACCAGATAGAAGATGGTCCTGTAAAGGATTCATTTGACGTGCTTTTCGCTTAGCACGTTTCTCCCTTTCACCTTGCACTTGGGCTTCTTCAAAGTCCATGGAACCTTTGTGAAAGGCCAACCTCCATTTAGATCGTTCATGGGCCAGAGCTTCCCAGTTTTCGATGTTTATATTGCATTTTTTTAGATTAGCCTTATGAACATCTTTAAACCTCTTATATTGACCACCGATATTCCGCTTTCCATCCTTGAGTTGGGAGTAAAGTAACTGCTTTGGGAGACGGCAGTCAGGCATTCGAACAACATGACCGGTCCATTGAAGTTGGCATTGAAGGATCATTTTTTCAATGCTAGTGGTCTTTGCTTCTTCCAGTACACTGACATTTGTTCGTCTATCTTCCCAAGTAATTCGCAGGATTTTCCGGAGGCAACGTTGATGAAACCTTTCAAGGAGGTGGAAGTGACGTTTATAGATAGTCCATGTTTCGCAGGCATACAATAAAGTTGGTAATACAATGGCTTCATAAACCAGTGTTTTGGTCTTCTTACAAATATCCCGATCCTCGAACACTCTATGTTTCATTCGAGAAAATGCGGCACTTGCAGAGCTCAAACGATGCTGGATTTCACTGTCGATGTTAGCTGTAACAGAAAGATAGCTGCCAAGATAGAGAAAATGATCGACATTTTCTAGTATTGTCCCGCCAAGCTGGATAGATGGCATCACCAAAGGGTTAGCTTGCACTTGCTGATGAAGCACTTTGGTTTTTTTTATGTTAAGTGAGAGACCAAGTTTTTCGTATGCTTCTGCAAAAGCATTTAGGATAGTTTGGAGATCATCCTCTGAATGTGCGGAGACCACATTATCATCAGCATACTGAAGTTCCACAACGGAGGTTGTAATTACCTTACTTTTTGCTTTCAGCCTGCTGAGATTAAAAAGCTTTCCATCTGCTCACACACATCCTTCCCTGACTTGCCCTCTGATCTATGCAGATCAGCTGAGGAGGATATATTTTCATGATGGGTATGAAAATTGGGGGCCCTTCTATCCCCAGCTGATTCCCACTCAGTCAGGAACAGGCTTCGCTCCCTCTTTGCCTTTCCCAGTTGCGCTTAGCTGGTTTTGCCAATCTCTCACCTTCCTGATTGTGGAAGGCAAGGGATAGGCAAAGCCCTGAGCCAGTGCCTTGAGAAGCAACTCCTTGAGGTGAGGGTTCAGTCAGGAACTGGCACCACCCGTTCCTCACCTTCCCGAATGGGAAGTACAAGGGGCAGATTAAGCCCTGAGCTAGTGCCCGAAGGAGAGGTTCCTTGAAGGATGGGCTCAATCTGCAGCGGGCTTCACTTTCCCCATACCTTACCTGATCAAGGAGAGATGGGGTGGGGGAAAATCTGCCTGAGCTGCGGCCCTGAGGAGTGCTCCTTGAGACCATCGCTATGTCAGGAGCCCCTCTCCTGTCCCTCACCCTTCCCTCGGGGTGGTGGTGGTGAGGCTTCAGGGAAGAGGGACCTTGCCTGAGACCTCCACAAGTTGGATGGTGAGGCCTGGCGGTATGAATTTGGAGTGTAGACTGGAGGTTCCCCATCCCTGGCTTAGTGTTACATCTGGACCAGGCCATTGTTTTATGATTGTCTGGCATGGACTAGCCTAAGAAAAGGAGTCCAGGTTTCCACAATTATAGACTTTTTCTCAAAGCCATGCATACATTTTGTATCACTGAGTATCCTAGCATTTGTTTCTCCTTCAAGCAGTCATACATGCCTAAGAGCCTTTCCAAGACTGAGCTACAGTAAATAAATAATAATCTCTTTATCATTAACAAACTCATTTTAATCCCGTCTTCATTTTAATCTCATCCAAAACACATTTCCGAAACTACTGAAATGGTGACCAGAATATAATACATGCATAAACAACCCACTTTCTCCACACCCCTTCCAGCATAACTCATTGCTACATATGTTATATATCTTGAATCTCCATGTGGTGACATACCAGCTACTCATAATTTTGTAGGTGACTTCTTACAAGGAAGTAGAATGAAACAGAAGTTTTCTGCCAAATTTTCTTTTTCTGATACTTCACCTAAATCTTTCTCCCAGTTACACATATAGGTTGTCTTCTCTTGCAACAATTCCTCCAGAAAGCATTTATTCATCTCAGAAATTAAGCCTTTGGATCCAAAGTTGCCAAATATTCAAACTTCCTGGTGGGGACATAACAAAATGATACACCTGCATATAATGAAACAGTGGGATCTTATCAGGCTTAGTTTTAATAAGCATAGTGGCCAGTCTCTAGGGATGGATGAATTTGTCAATTTCAGTTTCACTCAATTTCTCATTTTTCCAAACTTAATTTTTGTTTTGTCCTGTTTCTGCACCAGCTTGCAACTTCTTAAAAATGTCTGCACAAAAATTAATACACATTTCTGTGTACTTTTATTTTAATATACACATTTTTTGCCAAAAAATCCCCTAATATGGTTTTATGAGTTATTTTCCCTAATATACACATTTTTGTGAGTACTTTTCCCCTTAATATACACATTTTTGTATGCATTTTTGATTTGAGAACTGTATTGCAAATTCAGAAAAGCATGAATATTGAAATATAACTACATTTCGGTTCACATATTGCTTTGAGAAATGCAAATTAGGTAAGTCTGCATTAAAATGTGAACCAAGTAAATTTCTCCCCCATCCCTACGCCTCCCAAAGCAGAAAATTCCAGCTTGCCTTACATTTAACCACATCCCCATTATGGTTTATAAAGTAGGCTGCAGTTTAATTTGAACAGTTCTTTAATATTAGCAGGTATATACCTTTCCAGATGTTTAATTTATTTACTGAGCTAGCTGAAGGGGTAGTTAGTCTGAACCTCACTTTGGCTGTTATACTTAATGTTTCTGTTTTGTGAGTTTATGCTTATATCTTATACTTCACCATAAGATGCAGGTTTTTTCCATGATAGATTGCAGATATATACATATATAGATACAATGATATAGATATAGATTAATAAAAATCTCTCTCATATCTTATCATCATATACAAAGAGCCTAAGTTGATGTTGTATGGTACTATCCTCTATCAATATCAGGATTGTCCCTTATAATGATATACAATAGAGCACGGGTAGGCAAGTTTTTTGGGCCATAGTTTTAGGTACATTTTGCAATTTGAGAAACTGTCCTGGGTGTCACCACAAAATAGCTGGCATATGCGGTGTGGCAAACGAGAAGAAACCTGCCCAAAAGACTGAGTACAAAGCAGAGGTAGGATTTGAGCCCCAACACACTAAACAACTCTTCGAATGCACAGTTTTCATCACCAGCGAAAACTTTGTCTTAATAGACATCAATGAAACCTCCTACAAAATATTTAATCAGGGTTTGAGGCTACAAGGGGAAAAAAAAGAAAAACACATTTTGGGGCTTAGATACCATTTCTAGTGTTTTGGAATTCTAGATATCTGAATCAGTTATATCAATTCTAGATATCTGAATCAGTTATACAAGTGTCTAATCTCCTGTGTAAATTTTTTCAAATGAACAGTTTCCTGGAATATTCAGTAATATAACTTAGTCATTCCATAACATTTTTTTTGAATTTACCATTTTAAAAAGATGATGAGAATTACCATGATTCCCAAAAGTACCTTCCCGGTATGAGATCTAGAAACAGAACAATAAACTGATTTTAGCACCAGCAGTGCCCATGAACTGATAAGGTGCAGAAGCACCCATGATTCTTCCAGAAGCTGAAATGCAGAAGAGATGAATTTATTGGGCAACCTTTTGCATGAATCAAGAAATGCTAAAACACAAAGACCATCTCAAGTTCATACCACAATAAAATGCATTCCACAGACCTGTTGATCAGCAGAGCTACAGTACATTCTGACACTTAACCCACACATTAATTTGAATCCAGGGATGCAGGCCCAGTTCAAAGTGGAGGGCAGAGATCTTGAGTGAGAAGAAAGTGAGTCAGGCATCTGTGTGTTCAATCCCCTTCCAGCCTGCTCTCTATCCTTGATAATACTGGTGACTTGTCAACAGGCCCCTTAAACTCCTGCTGTAAATGAATGCCAGGTTGGTTAATGGAAAGATATTTACCTCCAGTTAACTCATCCAGGAAAAACATGACTGAGACACGTATGGTGTGTGTCTGTGTGCATGCAGGTATGTGTGTGTGTGTGTGTGTGTGTGTGTGTAGAACTAGATATCCCCACCTGGTTATCAATATAGCACCAATCACAACTTGAAGTTATTCTGAGGAGGGCAATGAAACAGTTGGGTCAATTGAGCTGTGAGCATGACCAAACACAAGAAAGAACCTATCTTCGGACTTACTTTATGGTGGTGATGGCCATTGCATCCATGCAATGTGAGCCAATAGAGCTATTTCAGGTGATGAAAGGCCTTCTCCAAAGGATTCCAATGGATCAAATGGTTGAACCTTGAATCAGTTGCTTGCTGAGCCTTGCTGGGACCAATTTGCTTCACATTTTGTGTATAATTTCACTCATATTTGCACTGACTTGGATACCTTAGTCATGTTGTAAATGTAATTCAGATTTTTCAGCTTGTGCAACCTGAGGAGCTATTTGGGAGTTTGAGACCATATCACCTGTTTTCTGTTTTCTTGCCTGCCACAGGTACTAAAAAAATACCAGGGTGGGTTTAAGGACTCGAACGTCAGAGGTAGTGAATGTCTCCTTGAGATCCCTACTGTCCTTATGAAAGCAATAGTGTGACCCTTGCTAAAGGAGCTAAACCTAGACTCTATGAACATGGATAACTATTATCCAGTCTCTGACCTTGCCTTTTGGAGCAAGGCGTTGGAAAGGATGGTGACCATTCAACTCTAGGTGGTTTTGGAGGTAACTGATTATTTGGATCTGGTCCAATATGGATTCCAGCCTGGCTTTCAGATGGAAACAGCCTTGTTTGCCCTGGTGGATGACATGCCAGGGACTACATGGTGGGAGTATGAAACTATTGCTTCTACTGGACCCTTCAGCAGTTTTTGAAACAATCAAACCCCATTATCTGGTGGGGTTGGATTTCTCGGTGCCACAATCCCTCTGCAGGGGTGAGGGACCTATTAGGATGGTCCGCCACAGGCGTCTTATGGATCCGGATGGATTCCTGAATGCACTTGGGGAATTGGAGCACACAAACGGTAACTCGGTCGAGACCCTGGCGGATGACTGGAATGCTGCAATCACTGGGGCATTAGACCGAGTTGCTCCGAAGCGCCCTCTTCACCTGAAGAAGAGCTCGCACGGCACCATGGTTTAATCCATCATTGCGAGCTCTGAAACAGGAGGTGAGAAGGCTAGAGCGCCGATGGCGTAAATCCCGCTCCGAAGACGATCGGACACAGGTGAGAGCTGTCCTCAGCCTACCAGGTGGCGGTGAAGGCAGCAAAAAATAATTTCTATGCTGCCTCCATCACGTCTGCGGAGTGCTGCCCCAGGAGGCTGTTCCAGGTGGTCCGGAGCCTGGTCGGTCCAGTTGCTCCGGATCCATTGGAACAGTCTAAAGCCTCCTGTGAGGCTTTAGCAAAGCACTTCGCAGATAAAATCGATCAGATTAGGAGTGGGATTTCGTACCTCGTGGACACAGGGAGTGAGCGGGAGGAGGACAATGGCAGATCGGTTTTCTGGGATTGGTTCCAGCTTCTTCCTTCTGATGAAGTGGACAAGGTGCTTTCATTTGTGAGGCCGAACACCTGCTTGCTTGATCCTTGCCCGTCCTGGCTCATCATGAGCTGCGGGGAGAGACTGGGTGAGGGGATCAAGGCGGTGGTGAATGCCTCCCTCGAGGAGGGAGTGAAGACATCAGCCCTCAAGGAGGCAGCAATAAGACCGCTCCTAAAGAAGCCCTAATTGGATCGCCAAGATTTAAACAACTTTTGCCCAGTCTCCAATTTGCCATTTCTGGGAAAGGTGATTGAACGAGTGGTGGGGGCTCAGTTGAAGGCACACTTGGATGAAACCGATTATTTAGATCCGTGCCAGTCGGACTTCAGGCCTGGACATGGGACGGAGACGGTCTTGGTCGCCTTGGTGGATGATATGAGGAGGGCTTTGGACAGGGGCGAATGCTCTTTTCTAGTCCTCCTTGATCTCTCAGCGGCTTTTGATACCGTGGACCACGGTATCCTCCTGGACCATCTGGAGGGGTTGGGCATGGGAGGCACTGTATTGCAGTGGTTCCGGTCCTTCCTCTCTGGAAGGTACCAGAGGGTGGTTCTTGGGGAGGAGGCTTCGGACCCTCAGCCACTCACTTGTGGAGTGCCGCAGGGTTCCATCCTCTCCCCGATGTTATTTAACATCTACCCAAAGCCGCTGGGAGCTATCATCAGGAGGTTTGGGGTGCGCTGCCATCAATATGCGGATGGCACGCAGCTCTACCTCTCCTTTAAGTCCTCACCGAGGTTGGCTGTTGAGACCCTGTCCTCGTGCCTGGAGTCAGTAGGTGGCTGGATGGGAAGGAACATGCTGAGGCTGAACCCCGACAAGACAGAGGTACTTCTGGTGGGAGACAAGGGAAGGTTGGGGGATATTGACCTGGTGCTGAATGGGGTACATCTACCCCTGAAAGACCAGGTCCGCATCTTGGGAGTCATTCTAGATTCACAACTGTCCATGGAGGCTCAGGTGTCAGCTGTGAGCTGGGCGGTGCTATATCAACTCCATCTGATATGGCAGCTGCGCCCCTACCTTCCTAATCATCTGGTCCCATCGGTGGTTCATGCCTTGGTCTCCTCTCGCCTAGACTACTGTAATGCGCTCTACATGGGGTTACCCTGGAAGACGGTCTGGAAGCTACAGCTGGTACAGAACGCGGTGGCTCGCCTGGTTAAAGGCAGCCGCCGGCAAGACCACATCATACCAGGGCTGAAGGAGTTGCACTGGCTACCAGTTGCTTGCCGGGCCGAATTCAAGGTGTTAGTTTTGAACTCTATACGGTTCCGGTCCAGCTTATCTCAAGGAGCGCCTCCAGCAACACCAAGTAGGCCGCTCAACAAGGTCTGCCACGGACGGCCTTCTCCTTGTCCCATCAGCCAGAGCAGCCAGGCTGGTGGGGACTAGGAAGAGGGCCTTCTCTGTGGTGGCCCCCAAGTTATGGAACTCCCGCCCCAGTGACCTTCGTCATGCCCCCTCCTTGATGAACTTCCGCCGGGCTTTAAAAACATGGCTTTTCAGGTGGGAATATGGGGTGGGTTAGGTTTTTTTTTAAAAAAAACTTATATTTTTAATGGTGTTTTAAATTAATTATGTTTTAATGTAGTTTTAATTGTGTTGTATTGTATTTTAATGATTGTACATCACCCAGGGTGGCTGGGTGACTGCCCAGATGGGCAATTTAAAAATATAATAAATAAATAAATCAGCCATGGTATCCTTCTGTGCTGTCTGTCTGGGTTGTACTTAGTGCTTAGGAGGCACAGTGGTAGAGTGGCTCCAGTCCTTCTGGATGGTCAGTCCTAGAAGGCAGTGCTGGGGGATCCCGTTCCACTCTACGGCCTTTGGCATGTGGGGTATGTCCAGGTTCCATCTTATTCTAGCTGAAAGAAGTCATCCAGAGATTTGGGCTGCGATGTCACCAATATGCACCTATGAATCTCAGGGAGGATTTGGAACTCCTGAACTGATGTCTGAAAGTGATTGGGATGGATGAGGGTAAACAAGTTGAAATTTAATCCAGATAAAATGGAGATTATTTGGGTTGGGAAGTCGGCTGATCTGGATGGAAGTGTGAAACTGCCCTGAATGGGATTGCATTCCCCTTGAAGAACTAGGTTCAACAGGTCATCTTGGAGATGCTCTTGGATGCATAGCTGTCTAGGAGATGTGTCAGAATATTTTCATATTCAGGTTTGCCTTCGAGGCAGAAAGCTAGCCTTGGAAACAGGTGCAGCTAAGTGTCCAAGGACGTAGCTGATCTTTCATTCCTCTGTGTGCCAGTTAACGTTTTTTCTATTGTGCTCTCAAGGACACATAGATAGGTGGAGACTGGTGATGTGTTCAATTACTTGCAGGTGTGTTTAACCGCTTGTAATATGAAGGTCTTGTATATATTGTATATAACTATGTAATGATGGTGATGATTGAGGCAGTCACTCACTCTATCTGTCTGGCTCTGTATGCTCTGCTCTGTTTTGCTCTCTGTATATGCTCTGCTCATGATCAAGCCAAAAGCCTTAGTAAAACCTTTTGCTAAAGAATACTTGGCTTGTGTTTTTTCTTTACATGGACTAGCCTAATCCACAGGTCCAATATCCCTGCAACTCTGCTTCCAAGAGGGAATATTATTATTTTATTTCCCTACTTCGACAAGATGCATGTATTGTCAGTGTCCAGGAGCACCTTTTACCAGCTAAGGCTAGCATGCCAGCTGTGGCCCTATCTAGAGTAGTTGGTCCTGGCTTCAGTTACTCATGTACTAGTTACCTCCAACTGGACTAGTGTAATGTGATGTATGAGGGTTTGCCTTTTAAGACAATTCAGAAATTTCAGCTGGTGCAAAATGTACTCACCCAAACATTGCTGCAACACTGCTTTTGCACCAGTTGCACTGGTTACCAGTGTGTTTTCAGACCCAATTAAAGATGCTGGTGTTAACCTTTAAAACCTTCTATGGTTTGGGAGCAGGTTATCTAAAGGACTGCATTCACCCATATGATCCTGCCCATACTTCAACATCATCTTCAGAGGCCCTGCGCATATGCCCACAAGTAAGATCAATTAGGTTGGCAGCCACAACAAGCAAGACCTTCTCAGTGGTGGCCTCATGGTTATGGAACTCCCTTCCAAAGGAATTACGCTTGGCCACTGCAGTACAGGCTTTAAAATGGGCCTTGTACTTACAGACTGGCTTTCCCTGAGAATGTTTTTGTGCAGCTGACTTTATGTGTTTTTGAACTGTTTTTATTTATTGGAATCTTCATGGTATTGTTTAGATCTACAATGCTTACATGCTATCTCATAGTAATGTATACAAATTTGATGTGACTAATGTATCTATGTATTGTTCTTTTGTGTATGCCGCTTTTTGAGAGTATGCCACTGAAGTGTGGCCTTTAATATATACATTAAATATATGTACATTTAATATGTACATTATATATATATACATTTAATATATACATTAAATAAATAATAATAAATAAATGTCAATATTTTGGGGCACAAGCTTTTTCTACTTCTTGTATCTCATTATGAGTGGATAGTGTCATTATATAGCTCAGTCACTAGGTGGCACTGGACTTAGTTATATCTGGGTGGAGTCAGGTGTTTCCTGTTACTAGTCTGTTCTTGTTTAAAAGAGACAATTCAGTTCTTGTTTAGTTTCCTGACTAGTGTATCCTCTAAGCCTTCTATGAGTTACCTAACATCACCTAACATTTCCATGCATGATCTCTTCTTCTTGTTCCTCTCCTACTGGAGGTTGGACATCATATGGATAAACAGTCTTTAGATATGGCTGCTCTAAACAATGATATCGTTTAGAGGCCTGTGGCTCACGCTGGCTCAGCTTGTCTGAGTGTGGAAAGCTAAGCAGGGTCAGGCCTGGTTATTACTTGGATGGGAGACCCCTCCTCTAGTTTCCTGCATTGAGCAGGGGGTTGGACTCGATGGCCTTCTAGGCCCCTTCCAACTCTATGATCTATGAATATTGCCCCCAACCCATTCTTTAAGGTTTTCCAGCCAAGAACTTCTTCTTCTTCCTATACTTCTTTCCCCATTCATTTTCCTTTGCATAATCAGCTGCAACAGTCTGTATTTTTCATTTCTCATTATATGACCAAAATATTCTAGTTTTCTGCATTTTATAATTTCTTGATCTTTATACAATCTCTTTAATACTTCTTTGTTGGTCACCCTCTCAGTCCATGAAATTTGTAATATCCTAAAATAAATCCACATTTCAAATGCTTCTACCTTTTTCTGGTAGCCTGTGTTAAAACACAGTCTGTGTTTGACACAGACTACCATGCATGATAATCTATCTAAATTTTAAACATCTTTTTTATTTAGGCAAAGATAAAAGTCAGCACACTTAAAAGTTCACGTATGTGTGGGAAATATGAACATCATTATTCATAATTTGGAGACAGACAAATCCACACTTCCCTTTTGGAGTTCTTCAGCAGATTTGTTTTAAGATGTTAACATAAGGAATTTTTCAGTTTCAGTAATAAAAAACTTGAAGAACATTTTGTACTTTCAGAAACTAGGAAAATGTCCCCACATAAGTTGATGGATATTATTTTTAATGAATTCCCACCAAAATTAGTGTGTGTGTGTGTGTGTGTGTGTGTGTGTTTCAAAACTACTGAATATAAATGTAAAAGATTATGTCTTCTCCCGCTAAAATAATGGGTATATATTTCCCTCAAATCCCAGCAAGTTAAAAAAAATATGGAGGAAAGTCAGATTACTAGCAGTGTTACATGCTGTCACCTTTTATCAGGAAACTAGGTTACTGTTCCATCATCTGAAATATCATCTTTAGAGTTCATCATTAAAGAGGTGATTAATCAAGGTCTCTTGCTAACATGCATATGGATGAGTGGCACATCCGTCATACTGAGACTGTATTTTCCTGTATCTTACTTTGGAGAGAGGGGTCATCCAGGAAGTCTTCATGAGATTCTTTGAGTTCTCCAGGTCTTGCTTCACGATTTTCACTCCGAAGAGAAATTTTCCACCACCTGAAAATTACCTATAAATGGAGAATATTGTCAAGTATTAAAGAATGCTTTGCAATTCAGGATGAATATTTTATATATTCTTGGGTTTTATAATATTTTTCTTTTATTAGCAAATATTTTGAGACCCAAAGTCTGCAATCCTTTGCACGCTTATCCAAGGATGTTGAAGAGTCCTTGGTTTCGAGTCACGAGTCGAGTCACGAGTCTTTGGACCCGAGTCTCGAGTCCGAGTCCTTGGTCCAAAATGGTGACTCACGAGTCACGAGTCACTCCCAAAGCTGCCTCCACGAGTCCCTATTAAAATCAATGGGGGGTTTCCCCAACAAAATAAGGCTATTTCAGATGTGTGGCTTAAATAAATTCTAGGCACAAGTGTGCCTTTTTCTTTCAAAACTCTTCAACTGATTTTGGCAAGAACAGACCAGGCAGACAAACAGAAAATAACCAGACAGGCAGAGGAGGCAGGGAACCCCAAAACAGGCTGGCAGAGGCCTTTGTCTTGGACAATTCAAACTGTGGAACTGGTTAAGAAGAGACCATGCAGGCAGAGGAGGCTGGGAACCCCAAACAGGCAGGCAGAGGCAGCCAAACCCAAAATGTCTGAAAGGTTGCATTTTAGGAAAATGATTTTAAAAAATAAACTTGCTGTACTTCCTAAAACCTATCCATGTTGCATTTGAGGAACACGATTTTGGAACACGAGTCCTTGGTCTCGAGTCCCGAGTCGAGTCTCGAGTCCCATTAAAAATATTGGGACTCGAGTCTGACTCAAGTCAGAGGGGGGACTCAGTCCGACTCACGAGTCGAGTCCTGGAGTCCAAGTCCCCATCCCTGCGCTTATCTAGGAGTTAGTTCCATAGAACAGAATGGGACTGACTTCTGAGTAAACATGCATGGAATTGCATCAGATCATAGCTACTCTTCCAGTACCATATGTGATTCCTCATCAACAGAATACCTAAATTCTAAAAGGCGAAAATTATCCCTCCTTTAGCTTCAAGCATGACTTGTAATTAGTATCTCAGCTATGCAACTGTTTGCGTCAAGAAGAGAGAACTGACAATCCATGTACAGTAATTATCAGAGTGATGTCTGATTAAAGCTGAAGGCTGGGATTCAATGAGCTATTTGATGCACACAAAGTCTGGATGTGCACAGTGGAACTGTTAACTATTGTTTTGCTTTGAACAGCAGACCCCCACACTGTAACACAAGCTGCTTTTTAAAGTCCCTTCACTTTCAAAAGTGGTTTTCTGTATGATGTTTGGAGAACTCAAGCTCAAAGCACCCTTACAAAGAACTAGTTGTATGACTCTTTGAATTTCTGTCCTTAGTTAATGAGTGGTAATGCCACGCCACCTACATTTTAAGAAACAGTATAATTTGCTACATATGAAGCAGTGTGAAGGAATATTTTGGATATTTATTTCTTGCTTACACATTTATCCTTCAATTGTATCAAATGGATGGGAAGTTCCATCAAGCTCTTTACTTACAGAAAATGAAGGCATACTATACTGATACAGCATGTCTAAGAGCCAGTAATTCGTTTCATCTATATATCTGTTTTACCAGCTTCAGATGCAAGTTAACTCTTTGGACAGGTGTGGGCGGAAGATAGATCAGGATATAATGCTAGATCTCTGAATAATTTGCAGTAGATCGGCAAGGATCTGACTCCCAATTTTTAATAATAGCATCTACAACAATATGACTCCCTGCCCCCATTATCCTGCTGAAATGAAGGAAGCTTGGGGTAATTAGGAGTGGATTTTTGTGTGGAAGGATTGTCGGTAGGGACGTACAGATTTTGTTAAATCCATTCCATCTGCATTTCGCAAATTGTCAGGTGCCTTTCATTTCGTTGTCCGCTCATTGACGGAATCGGATCTTTTTCCATTTCCTGAACTTGCGTTTGTGTGCACTTGTGCAAATTTGCCCTTCTGAAAATGTACAAATCCCCCAAATGTGCAAATATTTCAAAATACATATTTTTATGCGTTAGCTTATGGGGGGAAATGCACATTTTTTGTTAGTGTTTTTTAATTTTTTGTATTTTCTACAACTAAATTTGCGAAAAATACTGGAAAGTAAAAAAAAAAAAAAAATACAGTCCGCAAGGCCACACAATCCATGCGACTTGGGAAAAGCTGCTCCACTGCGGAATCCACAGGTTAGATTAACAGAAATCTGAACTCATTTGAATCTGTTGTGGATTTCCCTGACATTCCTCATTTTGAGGTCATTTTGAGGTCAGTTCAGTTCTGGTACTCAAAACAAATTCTTGGGCTCCAAGTTCTTTAATTCTAAGTATGTCTTTTGCACCAGGCTCTGGTTGGTGGATCTCGGGGTTCATGTTAAAAAGAGAAGAAGATCCAGCAGACCTTAAGTCTGTCCACCCCTGTGGACCCACTAAGTAGAGAAAGCATGTACCCCAGAAGACTGACCGCTAGACTTGCACCTGCATTTCTGGATGCAAATTAAATGTGTGGGTCAAATGCTGGAATGCATTGTAGCTCTGCTGATCTCATTGGTCCATGGAATACATTTTATTCTGTTCTGAGCTTGGGATAGAGGTACCAGGTTTAAGCAAGCAATTTCCCTACATTGAAAAATATTATATACATGAAAAACATGTTCAGTCTGATCCTATATATGTTTATTCAGACATAATTCCCATCGTGTTTAATTTGGCTTATTCTCACATAAGGATGCATAAAATTGCAGCCTTAATTGTTCTTTATATGCTTCCACTGTTTCTAACAATGTTGCCTGGCTACACCTACGTTATTATATTTTAAGACAAAATGTTACAGTAAGCAAGAAGTCAAGACTGACTGCTGCAGTCTAGTAAAGAAGCCATTAATGAGTCAGAAGATGACAGACACAACACATAGTTCATTATAATTCCACTACTCTCTTCAATATGTAGGCAATCTGAAATGCTGGAACATACAATCAGAAAATTACAAACAAACTTTCAGAACCAAACAAGAGAAAACAACTGTAACTTTCCTGTTAGAGTATGTTGTCATTACAAGATATACTTCGTTATAGTATTATTATACGTCATCTTAACAACTTCAGAATCCTGTTGAAAGTACAGGCAGTCCCCGGGTTATGAACGAGATCTGTTTGTAAGTCTGTCTTTAAGTCGAACGTGTATGTAAATTGGAACAGAAGTTGCACAATGTTTTCAAAGTGTTGCAAAGTGCCGCAAAGTATAGTGCGTTCGTTCATAAGTACGAACCATTGTATTTAACTCAGATTTTTACATATATGGCGGTCCGTTCTTAAGTATGAGTTGTCTGTAAATTGGGACATTTGTAACCCGGGGACTGCCTGTACTGTGACATTCCTGCCTCCGTTGTGGAACTTCAGTATGCTGATGATAATGTGGTCTCCGCACATTCAGAGGATGATCTCTAAACTATCCTAAATGCTTTTGCAGAAGCATACGAAAAACTTGGTCTCTCACTTAACATCAAAAAAACCAAAGTGCTTCATCAGCAAGTGCAAGCTAACCCTTTGGTGATGCCATCTATCCAGCTTGGCGGGACAATACTGGAAAATGTCGATCATTTTCTCTATCTTGGCAGCTATCTTTCTGTTACAGCTAACATCGACAGTGAAATCCAGCATCGTCTGAGCTCCGCAAGTGCCGCATTTTCTCGAATGAAACATAGAGTGTTCGAGGATCGGGATATTTGTAAGAAGACCAAAACACTGGTTTATGAAGCCATTGTATTACCAACTTTATTGTATGCCTGCGAAACATGGACTATCTATAAACGTCACTTCCACCTCCTTGAAAGGTTTCATCAACGTTGCCTCCGGAAAATCCTGCGAATTACTTGGGAAGATAGACGAACAAATGTCAGTGTACTCTGTACTGGAAGAAGCAAAGACCACTAGCATTGAAAAAATGATCCTTCAACCCCAACTTCAGTGGACCGGTCATGTTGTTCGAATGCCTGACTGCCGTCTCCCAAAGCAGTTACTTTACTCCCAACTCAAGGATGGAAAGCGGAATATCGGTGGTCAATATAAGAGGTTTAAAGATGTTCATAAGGCTAATCTAAAAAAATGCAATATAAACATTGAAAACTGGGAAGCTCTGGCCCATGAACGATCTAAATGGAGGTTGGCCTTTCACAAAGGTTCCATGGACTTTGAAGAAGCCCGAGTGCAAGGTGAAAGGGAGAAACGTGCTAAGCGAAAAGCACGTCAAATGAATCCTTTACAGGACCATCTTCTATCTGGTAACCTGTGTCCTCACTGTGGGAAGCTGTGTGGATCTAGAATTGGCCTCCACAGTCACTTATGGACCCATCGCTAGAGTCTACACAATCTTCTTTAGAATTTCCTCCTTTTATCCCGGAAGACAATCTTACTCGGTCACGAGTGATCGCCTGATGATGATGATGATGATGATGATGGATTTAACTTTGTTTATCCCAGTTTACCTAGCTTTAAAATACTTTGTTTGTAAGCCACAAGCTATAGAAAGACTTGTGTTTTGGTGCACTGTGTCACCAAGAATGCAAGCTGTGCAAATTATGTAGGATTGATACTCTGATTTTATGCAGCTGCATAACTGTTGTAGTACACATACACACTTTTCATGCCACAACTCTAGTAGAATCCTATATTGCCAAATAGAGCAGAGTTGGCCAATCCCTCTCCTAGATACTACAAACATGCACCATTGCTTCCAGTACCTACAGGCAAGAAAAGTGGCACAGAAATGAACTAGCTTAACCGTTTCCAGAGCCTTGAAAGACCCTTTAAATACAGTAATACCTTGGATTGCAAGTAACTTGGTCTGAGAGCGTTTTGCAAGACAAGCAAATTTTTAAAATAAAATTTGACTTGATAAACAAGCGACGTCTTGCAAGACCGTAGGGATGTAACCGCTCGCCTCGAGTGGGCGTAGCGGGCCGAAATCGGCCCTGCTCACGCCCGCCAGAGACTCGCTTTGATATAAGAGTGTTTTGGATTACAAGCACGGTTCCGGAACGAATTATGCTCTCAATCCAAGGTATTACTGTATTGTGTTAAGGGGTGACAGTCACACCTACTATTCCAAAAAGGAATGTCCTATGTATTCTTCTAGTCACACTTGTGCAGCTGTGGTGGCTGTTGCAATGTAATAAGTGTAAGAACTGGTAGTCTTCCTTCCTCATCCTAGGAAGTCTGGTCTTGGTTTAAATGAAATTGAGAGATGATATTTGGAAGAAAGGAGCAGTCTGGGCAAAGCACTACCTTGCCCTTATGAAAACTAAGGAATGGTTGGTCATGAGGTAGGGTGCACAGCTCGCTCGTCCTGCGGGTGGAAGTAATGGCGACTAAGACCACCACCTTCATGGTGAGGAGTCGAAGGTTGACCGTGGCTAGAGGTGCAAATGGTTTAGCTGTTAGTTGAGTTAGTACTATGGACAGGCTCCAAGGAGAAACTGGAGGAGCTGTTGGTGGATAGAGGCTGGTGACACCCTTGAGAAAATGTTTTGAATGGAGATGCAAGAAAACTGAAGATCCTTGGATGTTGTCATGGTTTGCTGAGATTGCTGCCAAGCACACTTTAATGGAAGAGAGGGCTAAGCTCTTAGTTTTTAATGAGAAGTGGATGTCCAATATAGTTGGAAAACCACATGTGGTTGTAGCACTGAGCTGGTGCAACAAATGCCTGGATTTTTTACCAATTAACAGCAAAAGAAGCTCATGTAGAATCATAGAATCATAGAAAGGTAGAGTTGGAAGGGGTCTACAAGGCCATCGAGTCCAACCCCCTGCTCAATGCAGGAATCCAAGTCAAAGCATCCCTGACAGATGGCTGTCCAGCTGCACCTTGAATGCCTCCAGATTGGGAGAGCCCACCACCTCCCTAGGTAGTTGATTCCATTGTCTTATTGCTCTGACAGTCAGGAATTTTTTCCTGATGTTTAGGTGGAATCTGGGTTCCTGTAACTTGAGCCCATTATTCCGTGTCCTGCAAACTGGGATGATCGAGAAGCGATCCTGGCCCTCCTCTGTGTGACATCCCTTCAAGTACTGGAAGAGTGCGATCATATCTCCCCTCAGTCTCCTCTTCTGAAGGCTAAACATGCCCAGTTCTTTCAGTCTCTCCTCATAGGGCCTTGTTTCCAGTCCCTTTATCATCCTTGTTGCCCTCCTCTGAACCCTCTCCAGTTTGTCTACGTCCTTCTTAAAGTGTGGTGCCCAGAACTGGACGCAGTACTCAAGATGAGGCCTAACCAGTGCTGAGTAAAGGGGAATTATCACTTCATGCGATTTGGAAGCTATACTTCTATTAATGCAGCCCAAAATAGCATTTGCCTTCTTTGCAGCCACCTCGCATTGCTGGCTCATATTCAGTTTGTGATCTACCACAATTCCAAGATCCTTCTCACTTGTGGTATTGTTGAGCCAAGTGTCCCCCATTCTGTAACTCTGCATTTGGTTTCCTCTCCCTAGGTGCAGCACTTGGCATTTATCCCTATTAAATTTCATTCTGTTGTTTTCGGCCCAGCGCTCCAGCCTATCGAGGTCACTTTGAATTTTGTTTCTGTCTTCCAGAGTATTAGCTGTTCCACCCAACTTTGTGTCATCTGCAAATTTGATAAGCGTTCCCTGTACCTCCTCATCCAAGTCATTAATAAAAATGTTGAAGAGCACTGGGCCCAGGACCAAGCCCTGTGGTACCCCGCTCGTTACCTCTCCCCAGTTTGAGAAGGAACCATTGATAAGCACTCTTTGAGTCCGATTCTGTAGCCAATTGTGGATCCACCTGATAGTTGTTCTATCTAGCCCACTTTTAGGATATCATGAGGCACTTTGTTGAAAGCTTTGCTGAAGTCCAGATATATTATGTTGTCCACCACATTCCCACAGTCCACAAGGGAGGTTACCTGATCAAAAAATGAGATCAGATTAGTCTGGCAGGATTTGTTCTTGACAAATTCATGCTGGCTTCTAGTAATCACTGCATTGTTTTCAAGGTGCTTGCAGACTGACTTCTTTATAATCTGCTCCAAAATTTTCCCAGGGATTGATGTCAGACTGACTGGCCTATAGTTCCCAGGTTCCTCCTTCTTGCCCTTTTTGAAGATGGGAACAACATTTGCCCTCCTCCAGTCATCTAGCACTTCACCTGTCCTCCATGATTTCTCAAAGATAATAGACAGTGGTTCTGAGAGTTCTTCTGCCAGTTCCTTTATTACTCTAGGATGTAGCTCATCAGGCCCTGGAGATTTAAACTCGTTCAGAGTAATCAGGTGCTCCTTGACTATTTGCCTATCAATCTCAAGCTGCAATCCTGCCCCTTCAGTCTGCACTTCAGGTTTGCCCGGGGTGTCATAGACCTTCTTTTGGGAGAAGACTGAACCGAAGTAGGAATTGAACACTTCTGCCTTTTTTGTCTTTTGTTATCAATTTGCCATCCTCATTGCGTAGTTGAACCACCATTTCTTTCCTCTGTCTTTTACTGTGCATGTATCTGAAGAAAGCTTTCTTGTTGTTATTAGTATCCCTCGCTAACCGTAGCTTATTCTCAGCTTTAGCCTTCCTGACACTATTCCTGCAGTTCTGTGCTACCTGCCTGTACTCTTCCCTTGTAGCCTGTCCTTCCTTCCACTTCCTATATGTGCCCTTTTTTGTTTTCAGGTCATCTTTGAGTTTATTGTGAAGCCACATTGGCTTCTTCTGTTGCCCTCAGCGTTTTTCCTTGTGGGAATTGTTTGCAATTGTGCCTTTAAAATTTCCTTTTTTAAAAACTCCCACCCATCCTGGGCTCCTTTTCTCATTAGAGTCGCTTGCCATGGGACCTTACTTATCATTGTTCTGAGTTTGTTAAAATTGGCTTTCCTAAAATCCAGGGTACGTGTTTGGCTACACTCAGCTTTTGCTTCCGTTAGAATCAAGAACTCAAGTATAACATGGTCACTTTCCCCCAGAGTTCCCGAAACTGCCACTTTATCCACTAACTCGTCTCTGTTGGTTAGAATCAGGTCAAGGATAGCCGATCCTCTAGTTCCTTCCTCCACTTTCTGTAGGAGGAAGTTATCAGCAACACAACTCAGGAATTTCTTGGAGGGGCCATGCTTGGCTGAATAAGTTTCCCAACAGATATCAGGGAAATTGAAGTCACCCATTACTACCACATCATGCCTCCTTGAAACATTTGCAATTTGCTTTTCAAAAGTTTCATCCTCGTCTTCTCCTTGATTGGGTGGTCGGTAGTAGACTCCAACCGCCATGTTCGCCTTATCCTTTGCCCCCTTTATTTTAACCCAGATGCTCTCAATGGGGCTGCCAAGCTCCTCTTCCTGTATCTCTGTGCAGAGATACGTATCTTTAACATACAGCGCAACTCCACCTCCCTTTCTGTTGCTTCTGTTGCTTTTGAACAAGTTATACCCTTCAATTGCTGTATTCCAGCCATGGGAGTCATCCCACCAGGGTTCAGTTATCCCTATCAAGTCGTATTTGCCCTCATGTATCAAGAGTTCAAATTCGTCCTGCTTATTGCCCATACTCTGGGCATTAGTATAGAGACATCGAAGACTATGTACTTTATAGTCCGACTTTTCCCCTACATTTTGTGGTAGACTATCATTGGGCACTGCTGGAGCTGTTCTCTCCGTTGCGGCACAGAGGCCTTCTTCCAATGGTACCCCCGAGTTTATGTCTCCCTCCCCTGTTGGATTCAGTTTAAAGCCCTCCTGATTAAATTCCTCATGCTGTGGCCAAACACATTCTTCCCAGTCCTTGTGAGGTGCAATCCATCCTTTGCCAGAAGTCCATCTTCTAGGAAGTGTAGTCTGTGGTCCCAGAATCCAAATCCCTCACGTCGGCACCACCTTCGTAGCCAGTCATTCACTCGGAGTATTTTTCTTTCCCTTTCTATGCCTCTTCCAAGTACTGGAAGGATGGATGAGAAAACTATCTGGGCCCCGAAGTTCTTGAGTTCCCTTCCCAGCTCTTCAAAGTCTGCCGTGATTTCTTTGTAACTCCGCTTGGCAGTATCATTTGTACCCACATGGAAGAGAAGAAAGGGGTATGTGTCGGTGGGCTGTATGAGCCTCGACAGCAGCTCTGTCACATCCTTAATCCGTGCCCCGGGAAGACAGCACACCTGGCGAGTCCATGGGTCTTCACGACATACTTTGGCTTCGATCCCCCGCAGGAGGGAGTCTCCCACAACTAGTACTCTTCTCTTTCTCTTGCTGTAGGCCTTGGTTTGATTGCCTCCACTTGACTGACCTTCAGCCTCTTGCTCGCTGTCACGTTGGGTGCCCGGTAATTCGTCCTCTGCAGGCTGTCCTCTGCTCTTGTCCCCAAGTACTTGGAAGTGGTTCGATAGCTCCACTGCTTCCACAGGCCCAGAATGTCTTCTAGTTCTTCTGCTCCTAACAGTCACCCTTTCCCAGGGAGTTCCCCCTACATTATTTTCCCTTGTCTCCGCCTCCGCCTCATCCTGTCATTGCCCTTCTGGCTCCTGTACTATGCTTTGCCGCTGTAGATCCATCGTTCTGTCTAAGAACTCTTCATGTTCTCTTATACTCCTGAGGGTTGACACTTGCTGCTCCAGTCCTCTGACCTTTTCTTCCAACAGCGTGACCAGCTTGCACTTGTTGCACGTGTAGGCCATGTTGCCCTCAGGCAGGAAAACAAGAAGGTTTGTGTGAGGCTGTCAAGACCTCTAGTATCTGGTTTGAGAATTTGTAGGGCTGCTTATTCTACAGGCTGTGAGGCGGAGGGACTGCACGTCCAGGTTCCTGATCATTCTGATGTTCATTGAGAGGAGGTCTGAAGAGAGTGGAAGGCAGAGGTAGGTGTGACCTGAGAGAAGGAGCAGTGTTGCGAATTACACTTGTCTGGGCCACTAAGGGTTGATCAGGATGCACTGAGCTCTGTCATTGCGGAATTTGTTCACCACTCTCATGATTAGTGGGAAGCAGGGGAAGGCATAGTTTAGGTGTGCTCCCCAGTGGAGGAGAAAGGCATCTCCCAGAGATTCTGGGTGGTGGCCTGCTCTGCTGAAGAAACAACATTTTGTGGTTAGAGCTGTGGCAAACAAGTTGACCTTGGGGTTGCCCCAGCATCTGAAGATTCCTTGTGCTACCCTCGGAGCGAGGTCCCACTTGGGGAAGGTTCCCACTCTACTGAGCAAGTTAGCAAGAATATTGGGTGTTTCTGCCAGCTGTATTTATTTATTTATTATATTTATGAATCGCCCATCTGGCCAGACATCCGGCCACTCTGAGCGATGTACAATGCAATAAAATACGGGGGGAGGGGGACACACGCACACACAAAATAAAACACAATTAAAAACAGTACAAAACTTAAAAATCCTAACCCACCCCATATTCCCGCCTGAAAAGCCACGTTTTTAATGCCCGGCGGAAGCTAATCAAGGAAGGGGCATGGCAGAGGTCACTGGGGAGAGAGTTCCATAAATTGGGTGCTGCCACAGAAAAGGCCCTCCTCCTAGTCCCCACCAGCCTGGTTTCTCTGGCTGATGGGACAGGGAGAAAGCCATCCGTGGCAGATCTTGTTGAGCAGCCTACTTGATGTTGCTGGAGGCGCTCCTTGAGATATACTGGACCGGAGCCGTACAGGGTTTTAAAGGTCAACGCCAACACCTTGAATTCGACACTGCAAACAACTGGTAGCCAGTGCAACTCTTTGAGCACTGGAGTGATGTGATCACGCCGGTGGCAGCCTTTAACCAGGCGAGCTGCTGCATTCTGTACCAGCTGCAACTTCCGAACTGTCTTCCAGGGTAACCCCATGTAGAGCGCATTACAGTAGTCTAGGCGAGAGGAGACCAAGGCATGAACCACTGATAGGAGCAGATGATTAGGAAGGTAGGGGCGCAACTGCCATATCAGATGGAGCTGATACAGCACCGCCCGGCTCACAGCTGACACCTGAGCCTCCATGGACAGCTGGGAGTCTAGAATGACTCCCAAGCTGCGGACCTGGTCCTTCAGGGGTAGATGTACCCCATTCAGCACCAGGTCAACATCCCCTAACCTTCCCTTGTCTCCCACCAGAAGTACCTTGGTCTTGTCGGGGTTCAGTTTCAGCATATTCCTTCCCATCAAGCCACCCACTGCCTCCAGGCAGGACAGGGTTTCAACAGCCAACCTTGGTGAGGACTTGAAGGAGAGGTAGAGCTGCGTGTCATCTGCATATTGATGACAGTGCACCCCAAACCTCCTGATGATAGCTCCCAGCGGCTTCAGGTAGATGTTAAATAACATTGGGGAGAGGATGGAACCCTGCGGCACCCCACAAGTGAGTGGCCGAGGGTCCGAAGCCTCCCCCCCAAGAACTACCCTCTGGTACCTTCCAGAGAGGAAGGACCAGAACCACTGCAATACAGTGCCTCCCATGCCCAACCCCTCCAGGCAGTCCAGGAGGATACCATGGTCAATGGTATCAAAAGCCGTTGAGATATTGAGGAGGACTAGAAAAGAGCATTCGCCCCTATCCAAAGCCCTCCTCATATCATCCGCCAAGGCGACCAAGGCCGTTTCTGTCCCATGTCCAGGCCTGAAGCCCGACTGGCATGGATCTAAATAATCGGCTTCATCCAAATGAGCCTTCAACTGAGCCCCCACCACTCGCTCAATCAGCTTGCCCAGAAATGGCAAATTGGAGACTGGGAGAAAGTTGTTCAAATCTTGGGGATCTAAGGAGGGGTTCTTTAGAAGCAGTCTTATTACTGCCTCCTTAAGGGCTGATGGCATCACTCCCTCCTCGAGGGAGGCATTCACTACCGCCCTGATCTCCCCACCCAGTTTTTCCCTGCAGCTCATAACAAGCCAGGACGGGCAAGGATCAAGCAAGCAGGTGGTCAGCTTAACAGAAGAAAGCACCTTGTCCACTTCACCAGAAGGAAGAAGCTGGAACTGATTCCACAAAACCGGACTGCCACTGGCCTCCTCCCGTTCACCCACTGTGTCCATGATGCACGGAATCCCACTCCTAATCCGATCAATTTTATCTGCAAAGTGCTTTGCCAAAGCCTCACAGGAGGCTTTAGACTGTTCCAATGGATCTGGAGCAACTGGACCGACCAGGCTCCGGACCACTTGGAATAGCCTCCTGGGGCAGCACTCCGCAGACGCGATGGAGGCAGCATAGAAATTCTTCTTTGCTGCCTTCACCGCCACCTGGTAGGCTGAAGATGCAGCTCTGACCTGTGTCCGATCGTCTTCAGAGTGGGATTTACGCCATCGGCGCTCTAGCCTTCTCACCTTCCGCTTCAGAGCTCGCAGCGATGGAGTAAACCTTGGTGCCGTGCGAGCTCTGTTCAGGCGAAGAGGGCGCTTTGGGGCCACTCGGTCTAATGCCCTGGTGATTGCAGCATTCCAGTCATCCACCAGGGTCTCGACCGAGCTACCGTTTCCGTTTGCGTGCTCCAGTTCCCCAAGCGTGTTCAGGAATCCATCCGGATCCATAAGATGCCTGGGGCAGACCATCCTAATAGGTCCTTCACCCCTGCAGAGGGGTTGTGGCACCAAGAAATCCAGCCCTACCAGATAGTGATCTGACCATGACAAGGGGGTGGTGTATATACCCCCGATTTCCAGATCATTTCCTCCCTCTCCGGAAACGAAAACCAAGTCTAGTGCATGACCAGCTACATGGGTAGGTCCAGTTGATACAGGATACAGCTCCCAGGAAGCCATGGTCTCCAAGAAGTCCCGAGGTGCCCCCATGATGGCAGCCTCTGAGTGTATGTTGAAGTCCCCCAGCACCAATAGCCTGGGGGACAGCACACGCACATCAGAGACCACCTCTAGCACCTCGGCCAGGGAGTCTGACGTGCAGCGGGGTGGACGGTACACGAGCAGAATCCCCAGACTGCCCTTTGGACCCAACCAAAGGGTCCAAAGGGCCCTTGTTTGTTTGTTTATTTATTTATTACATTTATACCCCACCTTTTTTCCTGCAAGGAACTCAAGACGGCTTACATAATCCTCCCCCTCCTTTCCATTTTATCCTCACAAGGTAGGTTAGGCTGAGAGTCAGTGACTGGCCCCAAGTCACCCAGTGAGTTTCATGGCAGAGCGGGGACTAGAACCTAGATCTCCCGAGTCCCAGTCCAACACTCTCACCACTACAGCACCAATCCCAGAGATTACGAGTGGAAGCAATTTTGTACCACCTTGTCTGTTTATGTAGAAAACAACTGTGGTGTTGTTTGTTGCAATTTGGATGACTTGTCCTTAGACAGTGGGTTCGAATGCCCGAAGGGCCTTGGAAACCACAAGTAGTTCTAGTTGATTGATACGTAGTTCCTGTTCCCGGTGAGACCAGAGTCCTCTGATTGTGAGGGAGTGGCAATGGGCTCCCCAACCATGGAGAGATGTGTCCGTCGTGACTGTCACTGTTGGTCAGGGGGTGCAGAAGTCAAAGCCTTGGAGAGGGTGGGGCAGTCCACCTGTTCAGGGAATGCCTGACCGAGCTTGGGAGGAAGAGGCAACAAGCTTTGCAGTTTCTTTCTTGGCTGAATGTTAACAGGAAACATGATTGTAGGGGTCTCATGCGTAGGCAGGCTAGTGGTGGGGTGGCAGCAGTAGTTGAGGCCATGAGTCTGAGGAGGCATTGGATAGTGACCGCCTGACAGTAGCAAGCGATGGAAAGATCCCATGCTAGGGAGTGGAGGGTATCTGCTCTGTCTCTTGGTAGATATGCTCAGGCTTGACTTGAGTCAAGGAATGCTTAGATAGTCAGGTTCGAGATGGAGTGAGGTAGGATTTTCCCTTGTTGACCTGAAGGCTGAGAGGTTTTAGAAGAGAGAGGGCAATTGGAGAGTTGTTGGCGGGCAGGGGCTATGAAAAGCCAACCATCGATGTATGGGAATACTATGATCCCTTTCAGCCTTAAGTGTGCTGCAACAACTGCCATGCATTTTGTAAAAACTCTTGGCACTGTAGATGATCGAATGGGTGAGAAGTGGGGTGTATGGTGATATGGAAGTAGGCATCTCGAAGGTCTACTGTTGCAGACCAGTCTCCTTAATGCAGGAGGGAGAATACGGCTGTAAGTGTAGTCATTCTGAACGTTTTGGAGTGGATGTAGCTGTTGATATCCTGGGAGTCTAATATGGGGTGGAGGCCTCTCTCCTTTTTGGGGACCATGAATTATCTCGAGAACAAGCAGGGTGTTCCTTGAGTAGAGGGGAGCTTCTCTGTTGTGCCTTTCCTCAGAAGGATGGCAATTTTTTGGGGAGAGCTGGGGTGGGGCAGGTAGAGCAAAAGACCCCTGAGGGAGGGGGCTCTTTGAACTTGATAAGATAGCCCCAGGTGACAATAGAGAGTACCCATTTGTCTGTGCTAATATTCTTCCAGGCCGATAGGAAGGGTTTTAGTCTGTTGTAGTGATGAGGAGCTCCGAATTGGGCTCTGTAGTAAGAGTCAAAGATACCGTTTAGTCTGGTCAGAGTTCTTGCCACTAGAAAGTTGCCAGTATTTATTTTGAAAGGGTTGTCTTGATGGGGGGGGGGTAGGATCTCTCTTTAAGAGCCCTGTTTGAACCTGAGTCAGGATGGCAACGAGGTGGCCATTTACGTTGCCAATATTTGTGTGAGTGGTTACTGGAAGTTGCCGATGATTGGAAGGCTATTCCCATTTTACGAGTGGACGCCTTCATTTTGATTGTGATGCTTCTGCTATTATAGAGTGGGGAGTGGGATGTTTGAAGAGGAAGGCACGGTCTTCCTCTTGGGACTCTATAAAGGTTTTCTATTTTGTGAGATGTTGGTGGTAGAGTGGAAGGTTTTGTCCATGATTGCTTAATTATGTGGATTAAAGCAGGGAGCATTGAGATGGTGACTGGAGTTGCCAGGTCAGATTGTACTCTGTTCGTCTGTGACAGCGGCTGGTGGAACTTTTGATTTCTAGGCCGAGAGTTTCGGCCATTCTTAAAACTTGCTCTGTGTAAGGTCTGATATTATCTGAAGGGAATAAAGAATTTTGATCACCTACTGCGGCATCCGGGGAGGATGTTCAAGGTTGGATGGAAGAAGAAGAGGAGTCAGAGTAATAACCCACTTGTGCAGATGATGGGCCATTGGTTGGTGTTTCATTGTTGGGAGGTAGAGATGGTTGAGTAAGCTGAACTGCCAGTGGGGACTATGTGGCTGGTGGTGGGTCAGGCAGCTTTTTCAGGATGACACCCTGAAAGAAGTTCACTGGAAGAGGTGGACCGAGATGGAGTGCTAGGCTTGTTAGATCTGGTGGGGTGGAAGGGTCTAGAAGGTGGGCTTCTAGCAGTTTAGATACTGTGTGAGAGGATGTTGGTTTAGGGTGTCCTGAGAGTGGGAGTGCTGATGTGGATAGCAGTGTGGTTATTCGGTATCCCTACATTAATAGTGCCCTCTAGGTGGTGAACAGTCCTCATAATAGTATGGGGGTAGTAGTGTCTGTGGCTGCCCTGTAGTTTGTTATAACGATGCCAAAGAAAACTCCCTGAACAGGCTGATGAAGCCAGTGAAGCACATTGGTACTGAGGCGATCTATACTTTTGGGGGAATTGGTCCCAAGGTAGACAACATGGCTTTGGTGACAGGTGTTCTTGTGATACTTGGCTCAGTATCTCTTGATACTGAGCCAAGGCAGACAGTTCCAACTGACAGTTCCCTGTGGTGGCAGACTCTGGCCTCGTCCATCGGCCAGAGAGCCAAGGGCCACTGGGAGGCTACACCCCCTGCCTCCCAGGAGAAACATCACAGCAGGGGGGAGACCAACCTAGCCCCATACATCAGCCAAGGAAGGAACAGCTGCAGGGAGCTTGTTTTGCCCTTCCCTGCCAGAAAAGAAAGAAAGAAAGAAAGAAAGAAAGAACTATAAGAACCTTTTGAACTAAGAGCACGAGTTTTGCATTCTTCCTTCTCCCTCCCAATCCCTTTTCCTTTTGTGTCATGTCTTTTAGATTGTAAGCCTGAGGGCAGGGTCTGTCTTATTATTAATCTTTGTAAGCCACTCTGGGAGCCTTTTCTGGCTGAAGAGTGGGGTATAAATGCAATAAATAAATAAATAAATAAATAAGGCACTGGATATCATCTGGGGAGTTACAATCACATAGAATTTGTAGTTTTTCCAGGATAGGTGTTGGTGGACGCAATGGTGTTTGCAGTGCCATCCTAGCTATGGGTGGCTGGATTGGGGCCAGAGTGTGGTCATGTTTGATGTTGGATTCTATTTGATGAGTTGCCTTTTTCTTCTTGTTTTTAGGTCCTGGAGCCTGGTTATTTGCAGGTCGCTTATTTCAGGACTTGGTCTGTTTGACCTGCTCGTGCTTGGTATCAACCAGAGGCCAGAAGGACAAGTCTCGAGCTGTTGGTCCAGGGGGGATGGCCGAAGCTGTCAGTACTGGATGGGCTGGTGCTCCCGATGTTGGAGGCTGATGCCCAGAAGTGCTCTCCATGATGTTAGCCAGGGAAGTTAGAGAAGGAAGTAGAGGCGGCTTCTTGCAAATGGTGGCAAGGGCTGATTTTGCATGGCTGTCTACCGCCTTCAGTGCTTGCTCCCAAAAGAGGGCTTGAAGACACACTTTTCTATTCCTCCTGGCCTGCCTAGTGAAGGCTTTGCAGTGGGAGCAGAGGAGGTGGGCGGGGCTCCAGCCTAAAGCTCTGTTTAGCTCTAGAATGTTCCGAATGACTGTCCTGTGCAGGTGTATAACCAATATGTGTGTCACAGAGACCACAAAGAAGAGGCAAAATATCATTTGAAACACACCTCATTATTAATTATGAATGGATTAAGAGTTTCAGGGTAAGGTAGTCAGTTCCTACTAATAAATAATAATAAATATTATTAGCAGTGAAAATTCATATTATGAACCTGTTATATGCAAACTTCCTCATAATCACTAATATATATTCATGGGTTCAGACAGGAGAATGTGAGGATGTTTTTTAAAAATGAGGCCAGAAGACCCTGCAATACCAGTGATACCTATGCATATACAGTCATGCCTTAGATTGAGAGCATAATTCATTCCGGAAACGTGCTTGTAATCCAAAACACTCTTATATCAAAACGAAATCCCCCCAAAAAAATTTGTACAGAGATTTTTAGTTTAAGCCGTACTACAGTACTTGTATTGCAAGACGTCGCTTGTAGATCAAGTCAAATTTTTTAAAATAAATATTTAAAAATTTGCTTGTCTTGCAAAACGCTCTCAAACCGAGTTACTTGCAATCCAAGGTATTACTGTAATTATTTTTATTTATACAATTTTTATCTTCAACCCAAAAGGGGCCTCAGGGTGCCTAACAATAAAAAAAATGAATTAAAAACAGCAACTAATCTTCAATATTATTAATTATTATTATGCAGAACACAACAGGTGTGACTCACTTCCATTGGCAAAGCAACATGAAAACTCTACACAAACATCTAAAGATAGACAATGACTTTCTGTCATAGGCAATCACTCCCAGTTACTACTAAGACAAAGTCTGATCATGTCAAATATGTTTGGAGCCCCCCAGCCAACATCAAAATTAAACAGTCTAGGTAAACAGTTATTTATCTAGATTTGATGTCTACTCAAAGTCCTTCTATAAGACAAAGTAAGTTCCTGAGAAACATGATCAAATTACAGTTTAATCAGGGTCAAAGAGATGTCTCATGTTTCAAGTCTATTAGGAGAAAAGATTGTGTTGTTCAGAAAATGAAATCACCCTTAAATGTGTGGATGGGCCTCAGTCTTTATTCAAAGCAGTAATCTATCTTCCCTAAAGGAGCCACAATAGGCATCTGGAGCTCACCTAGGGGCATATCATTTGTAGTGTAGTGTGCTTTATTTTCCTTTACCCCAGGGGGGAATCTCCTAGTGAATGGAAACACAAAACTAAAAGATGAATACGTATATCCTTACACAGCCTATTCTTGTTAGTTACCCATAGCTGTTTAAGTCCTACACATGTACTTTTATGGAAGGTAATCACTTTTACTACAAAAGCATTTTAATCTTTTGAGTGTGTCCCCTTCTTGTTATTTCCTGTTCTACTGCCTATTATTGTCTTTAGTTCCAGAAACTTCTCTGGCAGGCAATGTAAACAACTTGGTGCTTCCAAGCATGATCTTATGGCATTGGCATGTAACTGGTACTAAAAACTAATTTAAAATAAAATAAAATCCAAACCTGGGCAATTAAGGCTACTCTTCTATGGATGCCAGTGAATATAATGGGGCTTACTTCTGAGTAACATGTATTGGATTGTGCTATATGATATTCAGGCAATCTAAAAGGCTTATCAAAGTGTTATTTCAGTATACATCTGTTTTACAGAATACTAAAAGGCTATCACCAGCAGTGGCTTTTTACCTGCCCAGGTGCAGTAGGGCCCTCTCTGCCACAGTGGAGTCCCTGCCCCCTGGCACAGCTTCTCTCCACAGGTGGAGGGCTACCTCCACTACATCCTAACCCCTCCAACTATCAACAACATAGGTTAGGATTGCACTGTTATTTGCATATTTGACTGTAGCAGAATGCCATTAGTTAATACAAGAAGTCAAGGTGTCACTTGGTCTCATGTTTGCATTTAATTAGGAACAAAGAACTAATCTAAAGAGCATATGATAAATGAAGCAATTATATAGTAAAATGAATATGAGATGTTACAATATTATTTAATCCAATTACTAACCCATTAAAAGAGAAATAACAGGCTGTTTGGCAATCCAGATAGCTAAATGAGTCACATCATTTTGTTCTGCAAGAGTATTAACATTAAGAGTGGATTAATGGAAGAATAGGTAAAAAGGTGTGCATTACCAAAATTCATTTTGGACACTTTGCGCTCCAATGAGCTGTAGCTAGTAACAATGCCAGTAAAAATACATTCTTCTTCAGAATATTGAAAGAATTACTATTTATCTTATACAAAGGAGTTTCTGCATTACCTGCTTCTCAGATTAGAACAGAACATATTTATTTAAAATATTTATATTCTACTTAATGGCCCTCAAAGCAGCTGAAATACAGTGAGTAAGCAGTCACAATAAAATCCAAAAAGCATAAATTGAAATAATTAAAAAAAAGTAATTGCACAGCAGCAGAGCAAATCTTTAAAGTCCTTTATCAAAAGCCCTGACAAACAAAATTGTTTCAACTTGCCATCTAAATAAAACAAGATGGTGCCAAAAGAATATCTCTTGAGAGGTTACGGCATCATCACAGACAAGGCCTTATCTGCAATTGCTGCCCACCCAAACTCTAAGGGTGGGAGCAGAGCCTCCAATGAAGATTTTAATAATCATGGCTAAAGACAGGCAACATTTCTATCAGAAGTGATCTCATTGTAGGCTTGGGTCATTGTAGGCTTATCGTGTTATCTGAACCCAGCTGCGCTAACAAGCCATGGCTTATTAACCACAAACCCATGAAGACAACCCATGGTTTGTTGTTGGGTTGTGAACTACAGGTTGTTCACCATGGTTTGTTATTTTTATTTATTTATTTATTTATTATATTTATACCCCGCCTTTTTTCCTGCAAGGAACCCAAGGCGGCTTACATAATCCTCCTCCTCCTCTCCATTTTGCCCTCACAACAACCCTGTGAGGTAGGTTAGGCTGAGAGTCAGTGACTGGCCCAAAGTCACCCAGTGAGTTTCATGGGCGAGCGGGGTTCAGACAACATGATAACCCATGTTTCAACAACAACTCATGGTTCCAAGACAATCCACATTCAACCCTTGAGTATGGGTTGTCATATTGTCTGAACCCAGTCACAGTGTTTTTGGCCTTCTCTGCTGTGCTCATTCTGCATGCTGCCTTGCTGATACCTTGGGGCCACACACAAAGTTGACAAAATGAGTATTACCACCTTCTCATCTGGAAGAACTGATGATGATGATGATGATGATGATGATGATGATGATGATAATAATAATAATAATAATAATAATAATAATAATAATAGATCACATGTATGTGTGAAGCGGCCATAAAAAATTAAGCAGAACAGACAGAGCTTCCATATAATCTCAAACAGTAATTTTCAATGGAGGAAATTCTTATGCTCAGCTGAGAGTCCGAGTGATTGAGGTCACTCCACACAAGCAAAAAAGAAATTTTGATGAGGCAAATGTTAAAACTTAGGAGACATTAGTTCTGGTAGGAGAAAACAGAGAATAGGAAGAGAAAATAGGTGCCAACTGCCAACTGCATTTAAAAACATCATCATTAAATGCCAACTGCATTAAAAACATCATCAAAATAAAAGGATCCAGAAATTTGGAGTCTCCTAGCCCTAAACATTTAAAAATAAATGCTTATTGATGATTTGTTTGAATTATTCCTTGTGATTTATAGGTGTTCCTACTTCATAGTAAGAAATTTACCTGTTTTGTTACAATTCACTTATAAAAAAGGGGACAGGCATCAAATGTGTTATCCATTCACAATACAGGCACATTGACAGCATTATTAGATCTATAACAGTTAAGATGAAGCAGAGGATATAAAATATTAGGTCAAATATGGATGTATGATGCCACATATACTGAAATTTGACTAATATACAACTCTACTTAAATTAGTTGTTCATTTGTTAGGAGACTCAGTAATAACCACAAAGAACATGACCACAGTGGAGTTAACTACATAGATAGAAGATTGTGATTCATGAACCTTGGCTCATTCGCCTAGCTACTTTTCCATTAGTATATATACATAAAATAGCAATGGTTCATTGGATATGGTGGAAACTTGGGCAGAGTGATCCTATACACCAATTACACCAGGCTGGGTAAAGAGGGTGACATATATGCCCTTCCTGTTTCCCATCACTAGTTACCCCTTCTGAACTCTAAATGTGCATCACATGAGGCCACAGAGATACAGCCCTAGGCCATGCACCTGTCATTTATGGTTTTCATGTATGAGTTTACAGTACACTGGTGGTCGTGTGCCGAGATTGGGTACTGAGTTCTGCCATATCTTACGTTCTGCCATAGCAGCATGGGCAGGGCACTTCTTCACAGAGGGGCAACTAATTTCTCCCCACTCTCATTGAACTCAATGGGGGAAACATTTTTGTGCCAGTTCTGGTGCAAAGCTGTGTTGCTCATTGGGCATGGGTATAAACTGAAAGGGTATAAGATATGGTGCAAGTGTGCTCTTTTCTTGTGCTGCCCATATCCTATACACATCTTCATCCTCCCTCAATTATTCTGGGGGTGTATTGGAAGAGCTCTGCTGGCAGAGTGTTCCGCCATCATATCTGGCAGGGCTGTGGCAGATCTGGTTTTTCACCGTCATACTGCGGGTTCTGCTGCATCTAACAGCGGCTATTAGTGATGTGAAAGCAATGATCCTGGCTGCTTCGGGATCAATGCTTCCCTGCCACCATTACCAGCACAGAAGCAATGAACCCAATAGGTGGGGGGGAGGGGATTTGGCATTGGGGAAGGGGTCATGGGGCCTTGGGGGTACACATGAGGCCCATGGGCCATGCACCCTTGTAACAGACCTTCAGTTGACACTTCTTGTGTGATTATGCCCTTAAGTTTGTGTTTTATTAATTTTTAAAAAGGGTTTTTTATGATGTTGTTTTAAACATTATAAAGAAGATGTTAAGTTGATAATAATAGAAAAACACCACCAAATCTATTAGTATTTTACCTCTGCTTCTTCCAGTTGAGCAAATTACAGTGAATTGCTTGTGGCTGTGAGACAAAATAAAATAAAATAGTCAAGAAGTCCAAAACCCTAAACTGCCTCCTAATTATACACCAGCAGAAAGAATTAATGTCTGCTAATTAAAGTATGTCTCTAACTGTCATAGCCAGAAAAGAGACAGACAGCCTGTATTGCTTCAGTGATAGTGCAGCCCACTCTAATGTTACTCAGTGATTGCCTAATTCCACCTGTCTCCAGATCAGCTAACAGTTTTTCCCCCCTTAGTTGAACTAGTTTGGCTTTTGCAGATTAATATGGGCCAACTTGCCCTAGGGATTATTCTCCAGTTCTTTCTTCTACAGAAGTTGGTTAGTAATTTGAAAATAAAATATTTTAGAGTGTACATTTCAGATTTCATGCTCTCAAAATTATTTAACCACATTTTTGCAACTCACATGGAATAGCCAATGATACATTATGTCATTTATATCAATTATACATTATATAAAATTGATTTTGGGGCCATCTTAAGGATATGTTCCAAATTGCAATTTATATTATTTATAATATGTATTAGTCACTTTTCTATCAAAAGACACCTAAAGCAATGTACAATAAAACTTATAGCTTTAAAACAGCAATAAAAATAAACAAGACAAATACTGGAGAGATGTTCTCACTACCCATAGATATGTTCCAGTTAAAACACCCAAGTCAATACAAAAGATCTTAACTGCTTATCTGAAACTAAGCATTTAAGTGGCCTGGCTGGCAAGCAACCTTAGGGTGGTAATTTCCAGTTAGTAGCACCACTACTAGGAAAGCACTACACAGAAGTAACTACCAGTAACTCTTACTTCTTGACAGGAAGGTATTAGAAGAACTATCCTAAAGATCCTGAAAAGGTTGCATAGGAGGAGAGTTCCCAAAGATATGTTAATCCCTAGCCATTTAATGAGAAGCAGTCCCATTTGTCCTTCACTATTATGCTGTGATATTGATCCTCCTTAAATCCCTACACTGGCGTCTAGTCTGCTACCAGATTTAGTACAAAATCTTCATTTTTACCTTCAAAGGCCTCAAACAACTCTGCCCTCTCTCTCTTGCTACCCCTTCTATCTGGGACTGCCTTCTAATATCTGGGTGACACATCTTAATTCTTTCTAATCCCTCCTCAAAAACCACCTCTTTTGTTGGCATAGCCCCTTAGTTCCTATGCCCTATCCTGAAACAGACATGTATACTTTCCCTGCTTCTATCCCCTTCCCCTGTTGTCTCCCTTTGTCAAAATTCAACACAGTTTATCTCTGCAACAATATGCAGTCCAAAATCTAGAAGACTATGACAAGAGTGAACATGCAAGTGCCATTCTGCCCCCTAATTAGTTCTATACAAGCATGACTCCAATGGGCACTTTAGTCTTGAAGTGAACACTATTCATGTGCCTTGGAAGAGCACAATATCCACTACTGGGACTGCACTTGGTCAACACTAGCATGGAGGTGCCATTTATGAGACGGGGCTCCATATGGTGACTGCAGCTTTGGGCCACTGCAGTTGTGCAAACTGTCTCTACAGCCCTCACACAGATGCGCTGGTTCTCAAAAGGGGTGCCTAGCCATGAGCCACACATGCTTTCAAGGTGCTTGTGGAGGAGTTGCCATAAGTGTGAATCAGCCCCACGGCAGTAATTCAACACAGTGCAGTGTTATCAGTGAACCCGAGTAATAAATTATAGTATAGAATATGATAAACGTATTATAGACAAGATGCTGCATGAGCAGGTGAATACTTAGGTAGGGTGTATCAATAACTGCCAGAACAGAATGTTATGCTGGAATTACAGCAACATTGCAACAGTGTTCCAGATTAAACCATATGTATAAACAATACAGTATTGGTTGACAACTAGGTTTAGATAGAGGATTGAGAAACTACATAAGTCTTCACCCCTTCTTCCTTATTCACTTCCCAGTGCCAACATACTCATAGCTGTCTGAGACTGAAAGCCACACTTATTTGTGACTGGCCAGAGAAATATTGTGCCATTGTTATGTTCCCTAATAAACTGTTGAGCAAGCTCCTCTGGCACTGAGGGTGCATATGTAATGCGGAACAGTACCTACTACTACATACAGATTTAGTAGAATCCAGAACTGCTTTGCTAAAGCTACATACAGATTCAGTAGAATCCAGAACTGCTTTGCTAAAGGAAGATAGCAATAGGTGTGGTAAAACCACAGGCTGGGATAGGCTGATTTGGCACATAATCTGAAGAAGTCAGAAGAATTTATATTAAGCATCCAGAATCCTCAGGTTGCCCTGAGGTGGAGGTTGGTTGAAACAGGTATTTAATATCTCTGCTGAAAGTCAGAACCAAGACATAAACAAAGGGCTAGAAAATTCTAAAGGCAGCATTTATCATAACAGTTAAGAAAGGTAGCATGTTTGTTTTACATAATTTAAGCACCCTTCCTCATCTCTAGAAATCTACAGAAAGTACTTTTTGAAGGACATGAGAAACAGGAAGCCACATGCATCATCACAAGCAGCAGCTGCATAGTGGCAAGGAATAAGTATTAGAGGGGGCAATACAATTTTGCCTCCCAAGTAACTAGTAAGATTAAGTCACCAGTGCCAATTCTGAAATTTTAGCACTTTTTCTACAATCCCTATAAATGAAGGCTGATCTCAGTTTTAACACAATTACACTAAGTCCTATACAAGTGTCAGGATCACAGTTATGCTTATTTATAGACCCTCCAGCCCAGTCCAGATATACCTCCAACCAGCAGTGGTTCTGTCTGTGCATTTCTAGCTACCAAAGAAGTGGCTGGCAATGGACATGTCTGTGCACTGTCAGGTTTGACAGAATACGTAGGCCACACTGCACATGTGTTCCCAATTCAATGTGGAGAATTGAGCACACCCTCAAGCAGTTTGGAACTACACTTGCACCACCCTTTTGCACCGGCAGGTAGTTCCAAGTCCAGCAGAGGATATGCATGCCTACTTCGATGGACACATTGTTCTTTCCTGTTGGAGGTCATTCAAGACAGTATGGACTTTAATAAGAAAAATGTCAACATCACATTTTTCCCGCCTAGAAATCTACAAAGAGCACATCATGTTCACTGGCCTTACAAACAGATGTGGAACTTATAGAAAGCAACATGGCTTCTATCTATTCTTGTATTTAGAATAAGAATGAAGGGGGGAGGAATCCTACTGGGATAGAAAAATTACATCTACCAAAGAGAGACATTTGTGTGAGAGAAAGCTATAGACTGCCTTTTACAACACTTACTGCCCAATCTTAAGCATGTTTATTGAGAAATACGTCCTATTAAGTTCAGCAGGGCTTACTTCTGAGTAAGTATTCTTCGGGCGGCAAACTCAGAAGTGACGTAGATTAAGAGGATAAATTACTTCTAATGTAACAATTCCATTGCCATAATGTTCACAGCGGATTTTTAATGGAATTGCATATTCATCTGTGCACATTTTAAAACAGAATATGTAGAAGGAAACATCTTGTACAGAATTTTAATTAAGATGTTTCAGTATGCAAGAGTATTAGAATAAACAACCAGAAACTATCTCATATTCTTCTGTAGGAAGGGCTTTGAGGAAATGAGTTGTTTGCAAATTATGGTTATGGGACCAAATCAGCCTTGGTCACCCTGATGGATGACCTTTATCGGGACAGGGACAGGGCAAGTGTGACCCTGTTAATTCTGCTCCATGTCTTATTAGCTTTTGATACTATTGACCATGGTATCTTCCTGAATCATCTCTGTGGGCTGGGCATTGGAGGCACTGTGTTATAGTGCTCCGGTCTTACCTGCGGGGTCGATTTTAGAGAGTAACATTGGGTGACCATTCCTCCCCCCCCCCTTGGCAATTGAACTATGGGGTTCCGCAGGGTACCATTTTATCCCCAATGTTGTTTAACATGTATATGAAGCCACTGGGAGTGGTCATTACGGGATTTGGAGTCAAGTGCCATCACTATGCTGATGACACACAGCTCTCTCTTCTTGTGACATCTGAATCAGGTGAGGATGTGCAAGTCCTGGATCAGTGCATAGACTTCGTGATGGCCTGGATGAGGGCCAATAAACTGAAGCTGAATCCTGGCAAGATGGAAGCCCTGTGGGTGAATGTTTCCTGAGTCTGGGAGATAGGCTCATTGCCTGTTCTGGATGGGGTTTCACTCCCTTTGAAAGATCAGGTTTGTGTAGTCTGGGTACTCCAAATTAAAAACAAAACAAAAACAAAACAAAACACAACTGCACAATTTTCTGGGGCCGAACCACCCCAACCCTAATTGTGCATTTTTGAGGCTCTGAAAAAAAAGAGAGGCAGTGAACGAAAAGGGGTAGTGATCAGAGCGGGGAGGGGGAGACAAGGCGAGTTCTGCTGCGAAGGACACTGAGATACCGTTGGGAGGACTGAGGGGAAAGGAGGGGGGAGAACAACGCATGGTGAGCCTGATTGTCTGTTGGGTGCACCGTGGCTTGTTCCACAAACAAACAACCCCCCGTGGATTATTTGCAGGGTGGCTTAGTGTGGCCTATCACTCACTAGGTGCGTTTGCATGACACGGCAACCCACCCTGCTAATAATCCCTAGTGGGTTGTTTGTTTGCAGAACAACCCACGGTGCTCATGACAGATGATCGGACTTACCATAGGTTATTCCTTCCCCTCCTTCCACCCTCCCTGGTCCTCCAGCCAGTATCCCAGGGACCTGGCAGCAGAACTTGTCTTGTCTCCCCCTCCCTGCCCCAATCATGACCCCATTTTCTTTTGCGGTTTTAAAAAAATTATTTTTGGAGCCCCAGGCCGCTGCCAGTCACAGCCACTCTACTGATGCCCAAGTGGCTCTTTGCAGGTACAGTCACTGGCTCATTACCTTAAAAATAAATAAAAATTGGGGCCACAGAAATGTGTGCAGTTGAAATTGTAATCCCCCCCGGTCCTTCACAGGTTCGCACTTACGGCTTCCCAAAATGTGGAGTCTTGCCTGCCCAATGTCCTGATAAGTGTCTGTCAAAGTGCAGGAGGCAACATCCATGGACACTGACCAAGCAAGGTTTCATATAGGTTACTTTGTGCACACTTGAAAGCTGTCAATTGGTGAACTGTCAATTGAAAAGCAAAGCAGCAAAGGGGTTTTTCCCCTGAAAGGGGGTGGCGAGTATATCTCCCCCTTTTGGGTGTGATCCTCTAGTTTTTAAATATTGCCCTGACAGTACCTTCCACCATTTCCACACTTCCCTGAGACTCTAGGTACCCCAGAAAGGGGAGATCTACATCCCACCCCCTTTTCATGAGCACTTACTTTTTACAGCTGTCAAAAGAAAGGGTTCTTTAAAAAAACACAAAAAACCCCTATCTAGCAAATTTGAGAATTTTTTTTGGACAGGGAAATATACAGCCATGAAATCTGCATATATCTGCGAGATTGCCAATTTATTTATTTATTTCTTATATTTATTAATCGCCCATCTGGCCGGCCACCCGGTCACCCTGGGCGATGTACAATTAAAATGATACAATAAAACAATAAAATAAAATATGATAATTAAAACAGTATTAAAAAATTCTTTTAAAATCCTAACCCACCCCATATTCCCGCCTGAACAGCCATGTTTTTAATGCACGGCGGAAGCTCATCACGGAGGGGGCATGGCGAAGGTCACTAGGGAGGGAGTTCCATAATGTGGGGGCCACCACAGAGAAGGCCCTCTTCCTAGTCCCCACCAGCTTGGCTGCTCTGGCTGATGGGATAAGGCCGTCCGTGGCAGATCTTGTTGAGCGGCCTACTTGATGTTGCTGGAGGCGCTCCTTGAGATAAGCTGGACCGGAGGCGTGTAGGGTTTTAAAGGTCAAAGCCAACACCTTAAATTCGGCTCGGCAAGCAACTGGTAGCCAGTGCAACTCATTAAGCACTGGCGTGATGTGATCACGCCAGCGGCTGCCCTTAATCAGGCGAGCTGCCGCGTTCTGTACCAGCTGAAGCTTCCGAACTGTCTTCCAGGGTAACCCCACGTAGAGAGCATTACAGTAGTCTAGGCGAGAGGAGACCAAGGCATGAACCACTGATGGGAGCAGATGATTAGGAAGGTAGGGGCGCAGCTGCCGTATCAGATGGAACAACAAGGGATTTTTGCCACTGTTGCTGAGTGGCTTGCTCGCTGCTTCCCGCAACCCATGATGGGATTGGTCTCCCGGGTTCGGATGGCACAACAACCCATCATGGGTTCAACAACCTCTAGAACAAGCCGTGGGTTCTCCAGGTATCTTGTTGCCCCAACAAGTCACCCTGTGGGAAGCAGTCTGGGTTTGGAAAACATGGCAACCCTCCATGGCTAATTATTGACAATGGGTTGCTGTGTCATGGGAACCCAGTCACTGAGCAAGGAGGAGTCGGCTGGTCCTAATATGATCAAATGCAGCCAGTGGAAAAGAAGGTCAAACACACAACTGTTAAAAGGAATAATTTAATGAAGGAGACTGAATATCAATACAGACTTTTAAAGAACCAAGGGTTCAGATGATAGAACTTGTGGATTCCAATTTTGTTAACCTATTTAAACCAACTGTAGCTTCTGTCCAAACTGGAAGGGCTCCCTGGGGAAAGGGCTCCCTGGGGAAAGAGGAAAATGCAAATGCCAGCATTCTTGTTGCATAATCAGTGCTCTCTCAAACAATTTCATGTACACACCTCCCACATTAACTGCAGCCAGGGCCCTTTCTTGCAATCTGATCTTATCAACTTACTCATTTCTGGTTTACTCTAACCTTTCCAGTTGCCTGCATTCTTAAAAAAATACTAGCTCTTCCTACTCTTCTTAATACAAAACTGAACAATACTGCTCATCTAAATGTCATTTTTTCATTTAGAGTCTTTCTAAAGTTCAAGAAAGTATTGCAAAGTTTCCAGGAACCACTCCTCTGCCAGCAGTTTCCCCAGACATTTTGAGTCTAGAAAAACTAATACAGGCATACCTTGCTTTATTGCTCTTCACAGATATTGTAGTTTTTACAAACTGAAGTCAGCAGCCATCAACATTGAGGCAAGACCCTCCACCAGCAAAAAGATTACGACTCGCTGAAGGCTCAGATGATGATTAGCATTTTTTAGCAATAAAGTATTTTTTTTAAATTAAGGTATGTACATTGTTTTTTTAGACACAATGCTATTGCGCACTTAATAGACTACAGTATAGTGTAAACATAACTTTTATATGGACTGGGAAACCAAAAAAAATTGTGACTTGCTTTATTGAGATATTCGCTTTATTGCAGTGGTCTGGAATTGAACCCGCAATATCTACGAGGTAAGCTTGTACTTTCAGTTGGATAGTTTTTTGTTGGTAGAACAGGGAGCTTTACAAACACTTCTCTAAGTGTATTCTGAATGCTTGAACTACCATAAAAATTATTATTTCAGAAATAGATGATAAATTTTTTGAATAAAATATATGTTTTAATTAAGCATGTTTTGGAGTGCTTTTTAAAAATAGTTTTGCTTTGAAATCTACCTTCATCTGGTCTCCTGATGAAAAATTCCCCTTAGATATAGCCCTGTAGATCTTATAAAGATCTTTAGACTATTGTGTCCCAGCATTCTATGCCACAATACATTTCCTATCACCACCGCAAAAATGGATATTCAGTAAAAAGGCAAACTGAGCAGTTTATGGTGCAGACAGCTCGGCCATATTGTGACAAATACTGGTTTATATTTGGACACAAAATGGTATCATAGTAACTGATGACTAAAAGGAACAAAGATAAAAGTACCGTATAGTAGTGCTACTAGGAAAGATGAAGAGAGGATGCAGAGTACCCTTTTAAGTAAAACAGAACATCATTTAGCAATTATTAGCAACTGCATTCAAATAAAGAATATACTACTAAGGGCCAGGATCCCCCCCCCCCCCCCCGGTCATAAAAGCCTTTCTGACTGTTTTGGAAAATACAACATCCTTTCAAGATCATGGAATTTGCTATGGCCAAGAACAGCGAGTTCCTGGATTGTAGTTACTAACACAGGCCCACAATTTGCGCAGTCAGGAGGAGGGGGGAACCACTCCATGAGATGTTAATGAGATCATTTAGATAATATATACATATTTTGCTTTGTTCAGACCCAATGAACAAGGCAATAATAAACCTGGGCAAGCTTTAGGCTTTCATACTCCCCTCCCCTCTCTTCCAGCATGTGCAGATGCAAAATTGGAAACTTTCGTTTCTGCTTTCAATTAAGCACTTTTAGTCTTGCGTCTGATCCCTAAATTATGGTTAATCTTAACTATGGTTTATTGAAACAAGCCAGCTTCATAAACAATAGTTTGAAGTTGTCTTATTTCAGTAAACCATATTTAAGACTAATCACAGTTTGCCTGGGTTTTGACATAATGCTAAATTTTGGTTAATTAAAAATGGAAGCTAAAGCTTCCAAACTCCTCCAGTCCTCACAGCCATGCTGGAAGACAGAGGAAGAGAGGGAGCAAGCCTGAGGGCCTCCCAAGCTTATTCATGTAACACTAAACCAGGGGTCCCCAACCTTTTTGGACCCATGGGCACATTTGGGAATTTGAAAAACTGCTGTGGGCACCACCAGAAAATGTCTAATCAGTGGATTGCCACTTTGGTGTCTACCAGTCGCGTCTGTGGAACTTAGGCTGTGTCTTATTCAGCAAAAACTTTTGTTTCATGTCTATTGGACACCACAATATGTCTTTAATAAGGGATTGACCAATTCAGCTAATTGCTGGTGGTGCAATACAGTTAATGCTTCTTTTAAACGTATGTTTTGGGAATGTCCAGCAGTTGCTTCTTTTTGGGAAGAGGTTATAACTTATTACACAGATACATTTTGTACTGGAACAGTCTTTAATATACACTGATATACATGCTCTTTTAAATTATTTACTTGCTTCATGGTAATTAACAAATGTAAGGAAAAATGGATTTTCTGTGCCCTTTTAACAGCTAAAAGTCTGATATTACAAAATTGGAAGGATAAACACTCACCTCCTACAACGCAATGGACTGAGGACCTTGCAACGCTTTTGATATCTAAACGTGTGGCATATAGACACCAACTTCAAACGGATACTTATTTGGATATTTTGTCTGCTTTTGTTGAAGCCTATGTATAATTGCTAGAATGCTGTATGCATTTCATACAAATCCATGTACAGTAATACCTTGGATTGCAAGTAACTTGGTCTGAGAGCGTTTTGCAAGACAAGCAAAAATTTTAAATTTTTTTTGACTTGATAAGCAAGGTATTGCAAGACAAGTAGTGTAGGGATGTAACCGCTCGCCTCGAGTGGGCATAGCGGGCCGAAATCAGCCCCACTCACGCCAGCCAGAGACTCGCTTTGATATAAGAGTGTTTTGGATTACAAGCACGGTTCCGGAATGAATTATGCTTGCAATCCAAGCTATTACTGTACTTATATTTAAAATAATTGGGTGCCCACGGGCACCACATTGAGGACCCCTTCATGGGCGCCACTGGAGGAGCCTGTGGGAGTTATGTTGGGGACGCCTGCACAAAACCATAGTTTAGCATTATGTCTGAATGAGTCCCATTAAGTTACACGGTATTAAGCTTGTGTTAGTAGCAGAATTGGAAATAACAGTTTCTCATAACACTTTTAAAGAATTATGATCTACAGTAATACCTTGGATTGCAAGCATAATTCGTTCCAGAACCATGCTTGTAATCCAAAACACTCTTATAATCTCTGTCCGCCCCCCGGGACTGCACAATGAAATCCCTGCTCCCCCCCGGGACTACACAACAGTGAAATCCCTGCTCCCCCCCTGGGACTACACAACAATGAAATCCCTGCTCCCCCGGGACCAAACAATGAAATCCCTGCTCCCCCCCGGGACTACACAATGAAATCCCTGCTCCCCCCCCTGGGACTACGCAACAATGAAATCCCAGCTTCCCCCCCCTGGGACTACGCAACAATGAAATCCCAGCTCCCCCCTCCCCGGGACTACACAGCAATGAAATTCCTGTTCCCCCTCCCCCTCGGGACTACCCAACAATGTAATCCCAGCTCCCCCCCCCGGACTACCCAACAATGAAATCCCAGCTCCCCCCCGTGTAGGCGCCGGCTGCAGTGCATATGAACATTCTGTTTTGACGTAGGAGAGATTTGCATATCCGCTCCTGATTGGGCCCGTGGCAGCAGTTCATACAAACATTCTAAATGTTGTTGGAGTGATTTGCATAACCACTCTTGAATGCCCCCTGCGAACATTCCAATTGACACCATTGGCTATCATCTATTTTGGGCTGTACAGGCGCAGTGATGGCTTTTTCGGAGATTTGAACCTGCCAGTCTTTGTCCTTGGGTGATGGAGAGTATGTGTGCCAGGTTTGGGGCGGATCCATCCGTGTAGGAGCCTATGCGACGCACGCAAACGCCCGTACACACAGACACACACGATTTGGGATGCCCCACACACAACAGTCATTCTCTGACTGAAAGTGTAACATTTAGGCTGGCAGCAGAAAACTTTTCTGACAGAAATATCTTATCTTAAAGAAAAATCAGGTTAATCCTGGGAGTCTACAGGTGATGAAGAGTGACTGTGCCAAGTTTGGGGTAGATCCGTCAAAACGTGATGGAGCCTATGCGACGACGCCCCACACACAACAGTCATACAGTCATTTAAAAACTTTCCCTCCCTTTTCACCCCCTCAGAGAACATTCTAAATGGCCTAGGGGAGATTTGCATACCTACCCCTATTGGCCACTGCAGGAATTCATACGCACATTCTAAGTGTTGTATGGGCTATTTGCATAACTGCTCCAATTGGCTCCTGCAGCAATTATGAGGTAAGGCCGACTTGCATAACTGCTCCCCTGTTGTTTTGCCCATAGGAGATATGAGAGTGGGGCGATTTTGCCCCCTTTTTCACCCCCTTAGGGACGGAATTTCCAAAAATCCTTCCTTAGTGGGTGTCTATGTCATAAAAGCAATGTCCCTTCAAAATTTCATGTTCCTAGATTAAACGGTTTGAGCTGGGCATTGATGAGTCAGTCAATCAGTCAGTCAGTCAGTCAGTCAGTCAGGACTTCTTCTTATATACCGTATTTTTCGCTCCATAAGATGCACTCCTCCCCCCGAAAAATAGGGGGAAATGTCTGTGCATCTTATGGAGTGAGGCCAAGCCGCGGGCCCGCCAAACAGCTGATCCTTCGCTCAGCTGTTTGGCGGGCCCGCGGCTTGGCTGCGCGGCGGGAAGGATGCACCTGCAAACACCTCCTTCGCCTTCCCTCCCTCCGGGAAGGATGCACCTGCAAACACCTCCTTCGCCTTCCCTCCCTCCGGCGCGCGAAACGTCCCCTGAAAGCAATTATTTTCAGCAACCAGGGAGGGAGGGAAAGGTATTTTAAGCTAGCTGGGGCTCCAATGTTTTAATTATTTACCATGCTGTTTCTGTGTTTTGGTTTTAAATGGTTTTAGGATGCAATCCTACGTGTGTTTGGAGGGGGGGGGAAGTCCTACAACTCCCAGCATTCCCCAGCCAGCCATGCGCAATCCTACACGTTGAGGCAGAAAAAAGCCCCGGGGCTTTTTTCTGCCTCAACGTGTTTAGGATTGTGCCCTGAGCTGTTGATGTTTGCTTTCAACTGTCAGCTACTCCGACCCAGCTGCCTGCAGCAGCAGCAGCACCACCAACAGCGGAGAAAGTGCAGGGTTGGGAAAGCCCTCCCCGCTCAATTCTGTGACAGTGGCAGGGTTTTGTCGTCATTTCACCATTTGGTTCAGAATATTTTTTTTCTTGTTTTCTTTCTCTAAAACCTAGGTGCGTCTTATGGTCTGGTGCGTCTTATGGAGCGAAAAATACGGTATATAGATATACAGTTTAAATATCCGGAGAAGAATAAACCATTCTATTACTCAGGTGTACATATTATTCCAAGAGGAATATGACACACTTACAATGTGCAATCCTATGCATCTTTACTCAGAAGCAAACTATGTTCAATGGGCTTACTCCCTAGTAAGTGTGCTTAAGATTGCAGTTGCATACTTGAAACTTTTCAGAATCTTAAAGAGAGATACAGGTGCCTTATAGCCCACAAAAGTTCTCTTCCCCAGCCTCTGTTAGCATTCCATAACTGAGAAGTCTAGTCTTTTTAGATCCTATGTTGAAAAGCACCCAAAAACATAGAACATATATTTGAATAAGATCTAATCACATTTCCAAAAAAAGACATTAGGATACTCTGAACTGCCATTTTTTCAGATAAAGAGTTTTAATGTTATATTGGTTCTGCTTTGTTTGTTCTCATCTAACTGAAACCTTTGCAAAAGATACCTTGCTTATTTGTATTAATTAAAAAAAAATTCAACCCTAAATTTCAACAAAACCATAAAAAAGAATATAGATATAGATATAGATCAGTGGTCACGTTATGGTATTTTTTGACACACTCATTGGGAAGAGTTTCACTGAACTATGGCTTCTTCTGAGTGAAAATGAAGTGTGTGTGTGTGAGAGTGAGAGAGACTGTGTGAATGAATTTCATTTCACTTGCTTCTGTGGCTATTGCAGAACTATTTTTAGCTGTCTCCAGCAGAACAGAGAGCCAGTGTGGCGTAATTGTGAGAGTGTTGGACTGGGACTTGGGATATCCGGGTTCTAGTCCCCACTTGGCCATGAAACTCACTGGGTTACTTTGAGCCAGTCATTTACTCTCAGCAGGGCCGGCGCTACCGCTAGGCCAACTAGGCGGTTGCCTAAGGCGCGTAGCGGAAGAGGGCGCAGAACGCTGCGCTCCTCTTCGCTGCCGGCGCGCTCCTGCCCTGCCCGCCCGCCCTCCTCTCCGAGAAAGCCAGGTAAGTGCGCCCGGAGTAGTGGTGGGGCCGAGCCTGGGCGCCTCCCCCCTACCTTGCCTCGCCTCCGCGCCGCCTCCCACCTCGCCTCGCTTTGCCTCTGCGCTGCCTCCCCCCCGCGCCGCCTCCCCCCACCTCGCCTCGCCTCGCTTCGCCTCTGCGCCGCCTCCCCCCCCGCGCCGCCTCCCCCCCACCTCGCTTCGCTTCGCTTCAACTCTCCTCCGCGCCGCCTCCCCCCCCGACACCTACCTTCTCCGTGCTGTTTCCGGAGCCCCGCCCGCGCTCTGTTTTGGCGGGAAGTACCAGGGCAACAGGGCTTAAACAGCCCTGTTGCTCTGGTTTCCCCCGGCCAAAAACAGAGCGCGGGGGTCCCTTTTCGGAGGAGGCGTCGGACTGGGAAGGTAGGTGGGGGGGCGGCAGCGGCAGCGTGTGGGGGGGGTCCGGTGGTGGCGGCGGCGGGGGGGCGGGAGGTTGCAGAGCAGGGCTGCTTTCCGGAGCCCCCCCCACGGCACGAGGGGGGGCGCTAAATATAATTTAGCCTAGGGCGCCAAACTGCCCTGCACCGGTCCTGACTCTCAGCCTAACCTACCTCACAGGGTTGTTGTGAGGATAAAGTGGAGAGGAGGAGGAGGATTATGTAAGCCCCCTTGGGTTCCTTGCAGGAAAAAAGGTGGGGTATAAATATAACAAATAAAATAAATAAATAAACAAATAAACATGTCTTCTCCTTTCTGATACAAAGCTGGCTGCTAGTCAAATAAATCCGCTCACTTGCCTGCTCCCTGTTGGGCCCTATTTCCACTAACATCCAGAGTCCAAAGAGAGGAAGGGCAGGTGAGCAAGTACAACAATAGAAATACAAAAAGAAATTGTTTTTCCTCAGATTTTTTATTTTTATTTTCGGAAATCTGTACCCATGGAGAAAAAACGGAAATATTCAGAAGATTACCTTAAATTTGGCTTTACCACCTTTAATGAATATTAGGTTAAATTAAATTATATTCTGAAAAATCTATTTTTCATGTGTTTTCTTTACCCCACCAAAATGCAAATTTATGCAAATGTGGTGAGGGGTCCCCGGTTCCTTTGCCATTACAAAAGGGGGTCGCGACTCGAAAAAGGTTGGGGACCACTGATATAGATAGATAAAACTACATAGATTTGAATGTATAAATTATACAAAAACTTGAACAAAAGCAGAACAAATATCCATATATGTATCCATTCAAGAGTGGCGCCTAGGTATATGAAATCCGTTCAAATGTTGAAAGCATTGTTTGGTCCTCAATCCATTGAATTATAGGTGGTGAGCATTTATTCTTCTAATGTTGTCTTTTAGCTGTCAAAAGGGCACAAAAATCCATTTATGTTGACCATGCGTTAACTTCCAAGAAGCAGGTAGATAATTTAAAAGAACGTATGCATCAGTAAATATTAAAGAGTGTTCCAATACAAAGTTTAACCATATTATAACCTCCTCCCAAAATGAGGCAAGTACTGGACATATGATTAAAGGAAACATTAGCAGTATTACACCTCCAGCAGTTAGCCGACTTAGACAAACCCTTATTAAATAGATGTTGTGGTGTCCAATATACACGAAACAAACGTTTTTTTAAAAATAAGATGTAACCTGAGATCCAGTGAAACTTCAGATATAGATGCTAAAGCGACAATCCTTTTCTTAGACTGAATAGGACATTCCAATTCCCTATTCCATTCCTGCTTTAGACCCTGTGTATCATACTTATTCACCGATAATAAATATTATAAATATCGATTGTAGGTCGATATAACTGATCAGCTTCAATAAGTGTTTACATTTGGCATGCAAATCCAAAAATGACAGAAACTCACCATCATCTCCCACTGATCCAAAGTAAAAATCAACTTATCTGTCCAAGTCCACAACCAAAACATTTTTAAAGCAATTTTAAAGTCTGGATTTCATGATATGGTCAATTTAGCATGCAAAAATGGATCAAAAATGTAATTGATGTGATGTTATCTGCATCTCTAACAACCATAACTGAGGGGGAACCCTATCCATTTTAATATGTCGAGAGCCTAATGCCATCCATTAGAAAGAGAATCCCGACAAGAAGATTCCAGAACTGATCAAGGTGGAAAATCTAATCTAAGTGGGAAAGGCCAAAATTTAGTACAAGTCAGCAAATGGGCCCAATGATATGAAGCAAGATCCAGAAAGGCAAACCCACCTTCCTTTATGGAAACTTGCATCCTTTTCAAGGATATTTGTGGCAGAAAGGAACCCCAGAAAAATTTATGAAACCGAGAATTAAGTTTTTGAAAATATTTGCCAGGTATTGATAAAGGAATTCCACATATAACATAGACAATCAAAAGTATAATATTCATCTTAAGTGTATCAACCTTACCCAACAAACTCAACTTTAGCAATGCCCATCTGTCTATATCCCATGATATCTCATTAGTCAATTTGTTCAGGTCTAACTTAATCGTTAGAGATATGTCTCGGGGGATAAGTATTCCTAAGTAAGTAACGATATTTGGGTACCATCGAAATTGCCAATTAGCTAATACAGTATGTGATATATTGTCTCCAATCGACATCAATTCAGACTTTGACCAGTTAATTGAATAGCCAGACAATTCACCAAAAGTATTACTCAAATGCATCAAAGCTGGAATAGACTCCTTGAGTTGAGAAATAAACAGTAAGAGATAATCTGCATAAATAATAATTTTAAATTCTAAACAGTCGTGCACAAAGCTGTGAATACTACTGTTCTATCTAATAGCACACACCAGGGGTTCCAAACATAAATCAGATACCAATGGAGAAACTGGACATCCCTGTCTGGTACCTCTTCCTAGTAAAAAGAAAGCCAAAAAGGACCGTTAGTCATAACTCTAGCTCTAAGGGATGAATATAAAATTTTAACCTATTTCAAAAATTCATCAGGAAAGCCTAAATTACTCAATGTAGTAAAAATGAATTTCCAATGAATTTTGTCAAAAGCCTTTTCAGCATCCAAAGAAACAATAGCAGTCTGGTCTGTTCTATCTGAGTTTAAAGCCAAGTCAACAACTAATCTGTTTAGAGCGGCGGCGGCCAAGCGCGCCAGAGCAGGGTCCCGGCGCATCACTTCCGCCACGCTGGAAGTGATGACGGGACCGGCGCGGGTGGCTGCGTGCGATGGTGGCGGTGTGGCGTGCAATGGCGGCGGCGTGGCATACGATGGCGGCAGCTGCGAGCGGGTGGCGGCGAGGGAGACGGCGGCGGCGGTGACGTGAGCGGTGGCGAGCGGGTGGCGGCGAGGCGGCGGCGGCAACTCGAGCGGCACGGAGAACACTCTCCGCGCCGCTCAGAAGAGCAAGATCGGGCCGCGCCACCGCCGCGGAGAACTACAAACCCAGGAAGGGCTCGTAATGCATCCCTGGTGCGGCAGCGGCGGCGGCAAGAGCAGGGACGAGGGAAGGACCCGCCCATGGTAAGTGGGGGCGGCAGCTGCGGCGGCCCATGGAGGGAGCGGGAGGGTCTCCGCGGAAGGAAGGGCAGCTCTTCTTCCTCTCGCGGAGACCCTCCCGCTCCCTCCATGGGCCGCCGCTTTGGGAGTGACTCAGGACTCGAGACTCGAGTCACCATTTTGGACCTTGGACTCGAGACTCGACTCGAGACTCGGGTCCAAAGACTCGTGACTCAACTCGTGACTCGAGGCCAAGGACTCTTCAACATCCCTGCAAACAGGTTAAAGCAAATGCTGCCTGCTGTGAAAGGAAGTTATTCAACTCATATTTAACTTTCTGCAGTTCCTCATAAATTTGTGAGTTAAGGAAGTGGTGAACTGGATTATAAGAGATTTCAATTTTTTAATTATTATTTGTTGCATTTTTTAAAAAAAAATCTTATAAGCATAGACAATAATTTGTCCCCGTATAAAAGCTTTACTGGCCTCCCACTCAATGGCACAAGAATCAGCAGTGCCCGTAGTATCCTCAAAATACCTGAGTAGCTCAGAAGAAATCTGATTTTTATTAATAGCAGAGGATCAGAATTCTTGCATGAAATTGTGGCAAGATGGTACGAGCTTTTTCTTAATGATTAGCAACATTATTTAGGGAATGTCAATGAAGAAACTTGTACTGTCGGAAGTAATTCAAACAATAATTTGCTTAAAATCAAACACCCTGCTTCGTCATAAAGCATAGAATGTAGAACAAAGTAGCTAGTTTACCTGAGTAAGATGAGCTTCGAAAAAGTAGTCTTGGCTGTGTAGAGGGCAAGTACTCTTCCAGAGGAAGCAATATAATAGTAAGAGGAGTTAAGATCTTATTAAATGTACAACTTACAGCAAAAGGAGTTTGTTAGCAGCTGAAATTTAAGTCTATTAACTCAACATTTAACACAGCACCATTTAAATAGCATGGAATGGCATCTAAAATAGTTGGTGTGGTGCAGTAGCTAGGCCTTAGTTGTTATCTTTGGCAAGTTGCTATTTAGCCTACCTCATGGGGTTGCTGTATGGTTTAAATGCCACTTTGAGCTCTTTGGAGGAAGGGCAGGATACCAATGTAACAAACAAATAAAAGTAATAGGGAACACTGCTGCTTCCTTAGTTACAGCAGAGAAGTTTTACACATGAAGAGTATACAGCAGATAACCAAATCTGCATATACTGAGTAAAGAAACATATTTATTTTAAGGTGGAAGGTCAAACGGTCCAGTACTGCAATGCTTAATAATCTCAATATGGGACAATTCCTTATTTCTAATTTGCCCATGTAGTACCACAGTGTAATCCACTTTTAAGGAAATACATAGGAAGAATGATAGAAAGTACCAGGTAGAAGAATCTGACCAATTGCAACAGAACTGTTAAATATATTCACTGTTTTTAATACATAGATGTTTATGAAGCACTGAATTTTCCTGTAAGAAAATTTCTTACAGAAAAACACAGTGCTTTATAAGCACCTACTTACAAAACTTCATACAGATATCATTAAGTAGGTATGTTAAAATGCATACATACACAGGAAAATAAGTATTATGGCACTGGAGGAAGCAATCCTATAGCTCCTAGACCAGTGTTCTCCAACCTTGGGTCCCCAGATGTCTGGGGCATGCTGGGAGTTGTAGGCCAAAAACATCTGGGGACCCAAGGTTGGAGAACACTGTCCTAGACAGTGTCTGAAGTGCAATAGGATAGTTCGGATTCCCCGATCCAAGGTCAGAGACAGCGCTCCGACCTTGGAAGGTGGAATCAGAGACCTAATCCCCCTCCCCGGTACGGAAAGAACCATGCTGGCTGGCCTACGAGGCTGGGAACTTGACCTTTTAGGGGGGGAGGGGGGCTTTTGGTGGGTGGAGAGGGAGGGAGACTGGAGAGGCCAGGATACTAGCTATCCTGAGGCCATTCCAGCCTCTTTCCCTCCCCCTCTGAAGCTCCTTCGCTAGAGAGGCAAGAAAGCCCATCTAGTGAAAAATGCAGGGCAGGAGGATGGAGAGGTGAAGATCACTTCCACCAATTCTCCAACCCTGCATAGGATGATCGTAAGACTCCGAGTTCGGGGGCTTACGATTATTGAGGGTGCAATTCATAGGACTGAGCCCTTAAAGACTAACTAATTTATTATGATATAAATTTTCACGGTCCAGATGAAGCATCTGCCACAGTGGGTTCTGGTCCATGACAACTTATACCATAATAGATTTATCAGTCTTTAAGGTGCCACAAGACTCCTTTTTTATTTTTGCTGCAACAGACTAACACTGCTACCCCTCTGGAAATGTATGGGAAGAAATAAGGTGCTCCAAAGATATTACGTATTTGTCAAAGGTAAATGTTCCAAACGTTACAGTAAGTAACTACATGCCTTGTCAAATCAAGTAGGTGACAGATGTAATATTAATTATACATACAGTAGAACATTCTCTAGTTACATTTTTATTGTTACCATCCCCATCTTTCTAACCATGAGTTCACTGCTTAAGAAGCTTAACAGTCAGACTTCTTTTTGTCTCACCCACAGTGATTCTACTCTCCAATCTTACCATCTGGAATAATCTCCATGCATTAACTAACTTCCATCCTAATTTTTTCCTAGCCCCTTTGATTAATGACTTACTACTCCTCATAAAAACAAAAACAAATTCCAGTGGTAAAATTTAACAGTTTCCTTGCTTCTATCAGTGCTGCCTTATTGTTGTCTATTATGCCCTTCACTGTACTACTGAACAATCTGAAGTTATTTTTTTCTTTATGTCTCCAATAAATTTATAAAAGAAATGCATACATGTATCCAGGGCTTGGCAATTCTTTAACTATGGAGAATAAATCCAGTTAACACTTTAAGTATTTTTCTAAAATCACTAAGAGAGTGATCCTATGTCTCCCTAGACAGCAACTAGGGGGCCATAGGATAAATTGGATTCCCAGATCAAAGGGTGGAGACAGAGCTCCAACCTTGGAGCTGGGAATCCGTGCTCCGATAACCCTCCCTCCCTCGCACCCAGCGTGGAAATAACCGCGCTAGCTGCCTCTCTGAGGTTGGGAAATAGACTTCGGAGAGGAAATAAAGGGGGCATTCCAAGGGGTGGGGAGGGCAGGGGCTGCCAGGATATGCCAGTGTGGCGCAGCGGTGAGAGTGTTGGACTGGGACTTGGGAGAGCCGGGTTCAAGTCCCCACTTGGCCATGAAACTCACTGGGTGACTTTGGGCCAGTCACTGACTCTCAGCCTAACCTACCTCACAGGGTTGTTGTGAGGATAAAATGGAGAGGAGGATGATGATTATGTAAGCCGCCTTGGGTTCCTTGCAGGAAAAAAAGTGGGGTATAAATATAATAAATAAAATTAAAAAAATAAAAATAAAATATGAGGTATCCTGATGGTGCTCCAGCCTCCTTCCCTCCCCCTCTGAAGAGCAAAATTGGCCATCTAGCTGAAATGTAGAGCACGAGGTGAGGGGAGGAGGAGATCACCTCTGCTGGGCTGCTCCTCCTGCTCTGCACTGGATGCTTGTAAGCCTCCAAGTTTGTGGGCTTACGAGAATCAAGAGCGCAACCCATAGGACTGCGTCCTAAGAGAAATTCCTGTTTTGAAGACTCAAGCACTACAATTCTAGATGTGTCTACTCAGAAGTAAGCCCTACTGAATCAAATGGGATTATTTCCAGGTAAGTGAGTATAGGATTGCAGCCTTATCTCCTGATGTCAAGAGTTATACAGGAGTGCAAATACAAAGACAGCACTTGTGGCCATGCTTGTTTGGAGCACAGATATCAATAAAGCATAGGTGCTTCTGGGGTCCTCAATGCAGCACCTGTGGGTGATGCAATGCCCACAGAAACCTCCCTTGATGCCTGCTGAGGCCCCCTGCCCCTCTTGATTTTTCTTTTCACATTTTCTTAAACCTTTTTTGTTAAACCAGAAGGCTGGGCATGATGCAAAGCAACGTGCTAGCTTCCAATGCCATCTTTGTTCGCCAGAATGGCCCAGTTCACACATCATGACAACCCATGGTTTATTTAACCCATGGGATGTCAGGGACAAGTGGGAGTGATCGAGTATGCTGACTCTGGCACCCTGCTCATAGGTTGTTAGCTACGAACAACCTAGTTCGTTGTTTTAACTCTGGTTAAACAATCCAGAGTTAACCTACACTTTGTTGTTGGGTTAACTTGGGGTTGTTTAATCCCTAAGTGTCCTGGTACAGACATCACACTAACCACCTATGAATGGGGTGATCAAGCTTAGGTGAGGTGAGACAAAAAAGGAGGGACGTGAATGTGTATATGTGCACAGTCTTTTCCTGCCACAGATTGCCAGCATGGAGCCCTGAACTAGTATGGGGGCTAAGGGGCATTAACTCTTTGCCACTGCTGCAGTCACAGTCTGGATCAGGGTCCTCTAGGCAAGCAATTTGCATTGCCAAAAAATATATATGCCCCATTCATTTCAGTGGGCCTTTTTTTGCAATGAAAATTGCTGGAGGACCCCTGATCCAGATCAGAACCACAGCAGGGGGCAAAGGGTTAAAGCCCCTCTGTAGCCCATGCTACAGTTCTGATTTGGATAGTTCCCTCACCCCCTGCTGGTATTTTTTTTAATACTAAACCCTGTACTCGCAAGCACAGAACTATGCAGTTTGGTCCTGAGAGAGTTTGGGGGGCTGAGAAAAGGAATGATTTTTTGGGGGGGTGCATTTGGGTGGTGATCATGGTGGGGGAGAGACTCGGGGCAGCAAAATATCTTGGGACAGGCTCTGGGCTGGCAGGTTGTCAGAGAGGAAGAGAGAGATTGGGAGGCGAGTTGGCTGGCAGAGGAAGAAAGGTGGGCTGGGTGAGGAGAAATGAGTGCAGCAGTTAATTGAATTGGAATTGATTTGGGGAATTGATTTGGGGTGATCTTCCTATTACTTTTGGGGAATATAATAATCTTAGAGGAATTTATTTATGGGTACCTTGGGAAAATCAATTAAATGAAAGTTTGAAGTGAGGCTGTCGACCTAGGTTTGTCAGGAAAGTGCTGTTGCTGGTCCTTAAACAAGGCAATAAAACTCCACACTAAAGACAGACCAGTGGTTCTCAAGTTCTTAGGTAGGCCCACTTGAAGGTAGGTGTAAGATGCCTGGAGGGTGTGTGTACAAAGTTCCAGGGAGTTCAATGATCCCTCAGTAGGCAGAGTTAGATGCATTTTTTACTTATCAGCAAAGGTTTAGCACTGCGCCTACCTAAACTGTTAACTATGGAAGCTGAAGAGGCCGGGAACATGTAGGAGCTTTTGGCCCCATTAGCAGTTTCCCCTCCTGCACTCTTCTCTAGCTAGTTTTAGAAAGAAGTCTGGGATGCCCTGTTCTATTGCTCTTCTAATGCTGTAATTGGAGTAAAACCTTATGCACAGAGCACCAAGCTGCATTTATGCAACTCTGTAAGAGGATTCTGTGTGATCACCTGCCAAAGAGATGACTGCTGCCTTAGAGAAGGGAAGGCTCAGAAAAAATGGGGGACAGTCAAAATTTTTCCTTCCAAGAAAGGAAATGAGAAAACACACACACATACACACACACATAATAATAATCATCATCGTCATCTTATGAAACATTTTATATTTTAGAAAGAGTTAAATGCTTTTTAAGGCAGTGCTTTCAAACAATATTGTTGTTACACAGCCAGTTCTCATTTGTGCAAATCTTTAGATCCAAGATAAAAAGGAAACAATGTTAGTGATAATAGCAGTGCTATTGCATTTTACTGCTTTACTGAACAAGTAACACTACTAGGACTTGATGCTGGAAAAACACTTTCAAATATTGCAGAATACAGAACATCTTGAGGTGTGTGATGCAGAAGTGCAATCAGGAAGTTCACCAAGTATATTGCTCCTGCAACATGGTGTCAAGACTTTTATAGAACAGTCTCAGTCTCCAATTGCTTCTCACTTGGCTCAGATTCCTCAAGGGAAAGAACTGACAATTTTTTGAAAATGCACACACAAAATAAAGCATATAAGAAGAGCTGAGATGGATCAGACAAGAGGCCTATCTAGTTCAGCATTCTGTTTCCATAGTGGTAAACAAGATGCCTATGGTAAGCCAACAAGCAGGGCATGTGTGCAATAGCACCCTCCTGCTCGTGTTCTGCAGCAACTGGTAATGAGAGGCATGCTGTCTTTGATATTAGATATAATGACCCGGTTTGCATGTAACGGCAGCAAATTGAGGATTAATTAATTAACCAACTATTTGCCGTAGCGTGTGTCAGGAGCGTTCCATGGCCCTTTTTTAATATTCAACCTCTGATCGAAGGTTGCTACAAGATGTCTGAATCCAAACACTATAGGTTAATTGTGAGTTAAACAACCCACAGTTAACCTACAATTAGTAGTAAGGTTATCTGTGGCTTGTTTAACCCACAATTAATCTATAATGTCTGGGTTTGGATATTAAAAAAGGCTGCATTAATCGAAGTATAGCTTCCAAATCACGTGAAGTGCTAGTTCCCCTCTACTTGTCGTCGTCGTCGTCATCATCATCATCACCATCATAATCTTTTATTTGTATGCCGCTTTTCCACAAAAATTGTGCCCAAAGTGGCTCACAACATAACAAATAAATAACAGTATAATTTACAAAACATCAAAGAACACTAAATATTCAAAAAATAAATTACAAAATATCAGAACAGCAAATATAATTTACAAAATATCAAAAAACACTAAATATAATATTCAAAAAATACAATAGAAATTACAGATAACCATAAACAATTCAATAATAATTATACTAAGGTAAAAAAAAAAAAGCACTGGTTAGGCCTCATCTTGAGTACTGCGTCCAGTTCTGGGCACCACACTTTAAGAAGGATGCAGACAAACTGAAAAGGGTTCAGAGGAGGGAAACAAAGATGAACAGAGGGGACTGGAAACAAAGCCCTATGAGGAGAGAATGAAGGAATTGGGCATTTTTAGCCTTCAGAAGAGAAGACTGAGGGGAGATATGATAGCGCTCTTCAAGTACCGTACTTGAAAGGTTGTCACACACAGGAGGGCCAGGATCTCTTCTTGACCATCCTAGAGTGCAGGACACAGAATAATAGAGCAATGCGACAATGGAACCAATTACCTAGGGAGGTAGTGGGTCTCCCACACTGGAGGCATTCAAGATGCAGCTGGACAGCCATCTGTCAGGGATGCTTTAACTGCATTGAGCAGGGGGTTGGACTCGATGGCCTTATAGGCCCCTTCCAACTCTACTATTCTATGATTCTATGAATCAGGATATGAATCTAACAAAAATGATGATTATTTTTGTCTATCTATAGTTCCTATGACAGTTGCTGCAGATGATGATGAAATAACACTGAATTCTCCCTTCAAACATGTTACACTTGTTTGAAGTGTAAACATGCTACCTAATTACATTATAGGGAGTTCCTCTCAAGGGATGTTCCCACCAGCCAAATGAGGGGGATGCAACTTCCACTGATTCCTCCTTCTTCCTGCAGCCACTTGTTCAGGAAGAAGAGGGAATCAGTGAAAGTTGCACCCCTCTCATTCTGCTGGTGGGAACATCCCCTGAGAGGATGCTGGCTGGGGAATGCTGGGAGTTGTAGACTTTTTTCTGTCTAAACATGCACCCTTAAACATTTTTAATCAATGTAATTTAGCTGATAGATTAAACATTGCAGACCTACTAATAAAAGTGTACAGAATCCCTTAAAAATGGAATAAAAATCATGTCTAAATAAGATGTAAACAAAAACCTTAAGGCAGGAATCTATCACAAATGAATTGCATTTTCAAATGTTACACTAGAACATTTGAAAATCTGTTAATGGAAGGAGCCCTTCCGTTTGCAGAAGACTAGTTAGGATCCAAGCCATTCTCTTTTATTTATGCTGAAATAAACATATGGTTGATATTATACACCCCTGATATGTGAGCGATGTGAAAAGTCATCCAGTCAAAATTGGTTTTCTGGATGGGGCTCAGACAAGTGAGAAAAACCATTTACAGTTTATGAACCTGGCCTTTGGGTAGCTCAAGGATTACACTTACTTCTCAATAAATATGCATAGGATTGGACTACAGTTCTAGTGTAACATTTGAAAATGCAATTCATTTTGTTTCTTGGTAGCTCCATTGTGGCTTTAATCCCATCTGCACTCAACCATATACATTCACTATTAGAGGGATAGATTAATGCATGCAACATAACAAAATCTTACTAAAAGTTCATACCAGTATAAATAAAGCTACAGTTTTCAGCCTACAATGTTTAGATATCAATCCTGCGAATAGTTTGCACAATAATAGAAATAATGTCTTCAAAAGATCCACTGATCTTTCCTGGTTTGCTGGGAGAATATGCAGAAATATTTTCAAGACTCCAATCCTAAACACATTGCTGAGCATATATCCTAAGGGCCTCTTCAACTACTATAGATTACCTACATGGACCGTACTTCCCCATAGGAAAAAGCATGCAAAATGTATGAATGGTTGTCAGTATTTATCACGCATTCTATCTTTCCTCCAAGCAGGACAGGGCAGCCTATGTGGCAGGGGTGGGTAACTTGCAGGCCCTCCAGATGTTGTTGGACCAACTCCTATCAGACCCGTCCAGCATAGTCAATTATCAGGGGTGATGGGAGTTGTAATCAAACAATACCTGGAGGGTTACGGGTTCCTGCTATCACATTTTATGCTCCTAATAACCCTTGTGAGGAAAGTTAAAATGAGAGACTGTACCTAGACCAAGTTCACTCAGCGAGATACAAGAGTAAGCAAGCATTTGGACCCAAATAGAATCCCAACATCAATTCATTACACCACAGAGGCTCTGTAATTATGGTTATCATATTGCCCATTGACACCTTCACATGCATGAAAGAGTAAGTCATATATACCAACACAATTTTTGTTGAAAAACTGGCATTTTTACCTATACCACCTGGGTTTCTGGATACTTGCCCTAGTTTATCTACATGCTTACTAGATATATAACTAATAATATTTTCTCATACAGTCTTAAAGCTCAAGCAGTGATGGTTACCACATACAGGTGGATGCTCTTCAATGTGCCACTGCAAAGTGATGCTTTAGCACATGCTTTCAGATACCCCATCCTAAAACACATTTACTTGGTAAGTAAACACATTTAATGGGCTTTCAAAGTAACTTTCTTTCATGTAAGTGCGCTAAGGTGCAAAGTGTTAAACACCCATGTTTGTGGAAGACTGATTTTCTCAAGGATGAGCACTCATCACACCCTTCCATTCCTAGAAGTGGCTTTTTCATATAAAAATAATCTGTGGCCTCAAACCTTTGATCACTTTATTTTTGTTTAAATATTAAGCAGAAAATAAACAAGGATTTTACTTCCCCTTAAAGGTGGGGTATACATTTCAATTTGATTTTATACCTTCTTAAATGGGGTGTACCTCACTTTACTCCTTTGCTTATTTGAAGGTAGGCAGACCATTACAAATGGTAAATACACGAAAGACCCCGAATTAACCAGGGTTCATTAGAACCTTAGTCTCATAACGTATTTCAGCCCTGGTCCATGTTAGGTAACAAAAATACAGAAGATTGAGCATTTGAGCATGTATTGTGTGTCTTTCCCTCACTTTGAGTAGCTGCAAGCATCAGGGAAGCATGTATCAGCAAGCATGACTTCTAGAGAGATTTGAAACTGAGCCCAGAAACTTTTCGGTAGAGACATTCAGCACTGCAGTTTTACTGAAGTATTTGCTGAACTTCCAAAGAATGACTATTCCCACTCCTTTTCTGAATCAGGAAGTGCCCTTGAACGAGGCGAGGAAGAAGTAAAATTCACCCAACCCTTCCTTCTCTTCTCTCACGCACCTAACGTACCCTCAGGCGCAGTAACTAATACCCCTCCCTTTCCTATCGTCGACGCACTGTCCATTACTCTTCTTCACTCCTCACTCAGACCTCACCCCCCGACCCCAGTCAAACGACAGGAAAATCTATCAAGGCCCATGGAGAGGAGGGAAGAGAGAATGTACTCACTTCCTTCCTGGTAACAATGAGCTGGTAGAAGTCCTTACTAGGCGCCGGGGCCTGTCCTCGCGCCTCGAACAAAGTATCTGCGAGGAGGGACGCCATTTTAGGACGCCAGCAAGTCGCTATGGCAACCAGGAAGGGGCGGGCGTACGGAGAGGTCACTGGAAGCCCAGCCCCCCCTCTTAAAGGAGACGGCCAGCTCTCAGTGCCTGAAGTCGACGGAGCTTCGCCCCCGCAACGATGGGAAGAGGCTCCCTGAATTGTCGCGGTTGAAGGGGGCGAAACCGACAACGGGGGTGCCAGTAGTGGTTTCGCTGACCCCGAGGGGGATAACGCTTGCGCGCACCCCGAGGGTGACGACCCCAGCGGAGGGATACCTCTTTTTCAGCCAAGGAACGTCTGAGACAAGCGGAGGGGGACGGGAAGGATAGAACTGCTGCCGATCCTTGAGGGAGGGGAGGGGGGCTGCCGGCTCGGCGGCAGGGAGCGACAAGGCGGGCAGGAGGAGAACACCCGCTGCTGGCGAGAGGGGGGGGGAGAGCGGGGGCCCGCGGGCCCCTTTGGGGGTAAAGTAGTCCCCGGCCTCCCCCTACGCCGCTGGAGGGGGTACGGTAGCGGAGGCAGACAGCGCACTGTCGGTGCTGCGGCTTCAGCTGATAATTGAAGGGAAGAGGCGCCGGGCCGGACAGAAAAGGAGCCGGAGCCACCAGGGAGGCGCGGAGCGCTTTTGCGGAGGCCGCGTCGGGACAAACTAGGTACTGTGAGAATATGTGGGGCGGTGGGGGTGGCTTGCTCTTCTACGTGAAGGTTTCTGTGCGAGTAGGAAGCATCTTTTATTTTCTTTCTCTCCCTCGCTGGGGGCAAAAGTGGGGGATGGCGGGGTGGGAGAGGAAGGGGCTGTTCTGTAGAACATGACAGAAGAGATTTGTGGTGAGGTAGTGCTGGGCCGGAGGTGGGGTGGAAGGGAAGGGTGGTAGGTGACTATGATGGCTTGCGGCCTTTCATAGGCTTAAGGAAGTACTCGCCGCGAAAGAAGGCTTTTTGTATTGGTTTGGGGAGTACTAAAGAAGGGGTTTCCCCATAAGAAAAGGAGTGGTGAAAGAGAAGCTAGGGTGGCAGAAATGGAGCTGACAAAATGGCCAAACGGCTGCTTGAAGCTTATCGTGATTCAGCCCTTCCCTTCTTTTCCCCTCCCTCTCCAGCAAGCCCCGATCTGTTAATGGGGTGAATCTGAACCCCATATTTATGCCTGGGTTCGTAGTAGTACAGAATGCATATACTACCGCCACCCTCCTCTTCGCGGTTTGGGCCTACCCTCTACCCCCCCCCCCCCCGGTTAAGATTGGTTTTCTGGCTTGTGTGGCTGCTAAATACAAAAGGATAGTGTCAGTGTTGACACTGCACCCGATTTGTATTCGGGCCTGCTTTGTATCTTCCCGAACATCTCGCTAGCCACTATTTCCCCCGGGGCCTATTTTATGTTTCTTTCCCCTTGGAAGGAAGTACTGAGCCCCCTTGAATACACTTAGGGGAGGGAAGAAAACTGTTCTCTACCCTAACAACAACGACGACGACAATAAAAAAAAAGCTAAATGATCAGTAGCCTCCATATTGGCCTAGCTTTTGGGGCCCGATGCAGGGGGAAATTGTACTCTACTAAGCAGAAAAAGAAAAGGTGCTCGTTAATCGAGTCCCTTTCGCTACTGAATCCCATTACCGGAGCTGATTGTTTTTCAGCACCGTAATTTTAGAGCTGGGTTGTGCCGCTGGTGCCTTCGAGAAGAAACTAGCCTAGCTTGAGGCTTGTTTGCATAACGCATCGTATTTAGATATTCGCATTCTTCCTTTCCCACCCCCATCCGTGGACTTCCCGGACGATAGCTTTTGAGTATCTGCCGACTAGTACGGTGCTAACATTCAAACTGATCTCGGGGCTTTTTCCAACCTTGCAGGCCGAGCTGCCTGCTGTACAACTTTTATTGTTCCTTCCTCCTAATGGCCAGTCCTGTCGCGGTGGGGGTGTTCTTTGCAGTAGGGTTTTAAAGGCATCAGGAATTTGAAAAAGTTTAGATTAGGAACAAGGAAACATTGGGGCGGGGAGAGTGGAAAGTTTTATCAAGAGCTTTAAGGAAAAACATCGATGTATGGAACAAAGGTCCTGTCTGTATTACAGAGGCCTACATACTAGGCCTGACTATGTCGCATTTACACAGAGGAAAGAAATAAGAGCTTGGCATTGGTCTAAATGTATTCAATGTCTGGCATGCATTTCAGAAACGTTTCTAGAATTCGTTCAGTTGGATTTCAAGATCGTTTTGATAATGCAACCATGTTCTAATAATTCCACTTTAAGTTTTCTTAATGTAAGCAGTAATTTTCTTCATGTTCTTAGGCCTTTTCATCACAAGGAATATTGATCTGATAGATTTAAGGCTACATCCCATTCTTTTTTGACATAGTGATTTTCCTAACTATGACTTCATGGAGATATTGACTCTTGTGACAGTGTCCGGCCTGTCAAAGTTTTTTTTTGTGGGGAGGGGAGGATTAAAGAGAAATGGAGCTAGATCATTTGCAGTAAAGGGGAGGAACCTTACACAGCAATCTATTTCGAAGAAGTTGTCTTCAAAACAAGGCTTGAGTCAAAACAAGGCTTGAGCAAAGCTTTTTTCCCCTACTGGCATATAAACAGATGTTATCAGAAATGTTTCCTACAGAACTATGGGGAAGCTTTTGTTGGCTTATTGTCCAACAAAATTGCATTTCAAAATTTGATCTTATTGTATGATATTTCATCTTCATGAGCTGCCTCTAATACAGACTACTTATGAAGGAAGGCAACCAGTAAATTCAGTAATAACTTTGAGAATATTTAAATTTAGACAGAGCTTTAGAACAGTATATCTTGAACACAATATATACCGGTATTCAATCCATCAGTTTACTTGAGAACCTTCAATTAACTTAACTGTAGCTTTAAAAGATGACATGCAGTTAAATTATCTATGTGCTCAGCATTTATAAATTAAGACTGCAATTCTGTGCCTTTGGGACTATGCTCCATTGAAACCAGAGGGACTTGCTTGTGGTTAGGATTGGGCTGTTATCGTGTGCTATTTCTTAAGCATGGTTTTTAAAATTATACTTGCTTTCCTAAAATGTAAACCGCTTGATTCCTTTTCCTGTCTTTGCTTCTGAGGTATGAGGAATAGAAAGCATTTGGTCCTTAGCACAGTCACTTTGTACAAGGCTACTGGGAGCCAACAGGTGCTATTGCTCTTTCTGTGTTTTGAAAGTTTTCTGTGACTTTTTTTCCAGATTTCTCCTGCCTCCACTCTACCTATTCTCTGTGTACTGTTGCCACATGCACACACCAGTTAAAGGCTGCATAAAGTAAGAATGGCAATCCCCTCACCTAGAAGGCCACTATACATTGGTTGGTTCTTCTAAGTGTAGGAGCCCCATCCTGTAACCACATAAGAACTATAGAAGATGGGTAAGGCACTGGGGCGAGGCACTTGGTGAGAAAGATTGATAGATATGGAGTAATTTGAAAAGCATGGGAAGTGTAACAAAGTAAGTGGTACTTTACAATAAACTATTACTGTAGACTCCTGGATTTAATAAATGGGGTTAGTGTAGTGTTAAAGGCTATAGTGTTGCAGGTCTGGGAATATCTTGGTTGCCTTGTTACCTTGCTGTGTAAATATGATGCTGGCAGCCAGGAACTGGAAATATTGTTCAACTTGGAATGAATATTTGTCTGCTGTATGCTTTGGAGTGGTGGGGAGTGTATTTCTGACAGAGTCAGATTGTGACATGGGGCAGGGAGGAGGTTGTAAAAAGACTTACATAAGTTTCCTGCACCTGTAATTTCTCTTTTTTGTGTCTGAAATAAAAGGGCACTCTAAAATGGATAGCTTCCACCAAGGCTCTGAAAGATCAAAGACAGGAATGAAAAGGCCAGTCTCCTAAATAATCTTGCTGTTTCTTCAACTTGAGAAAGCTACTTTAAGTTAAAGTATGCACAACCAGTTTCAAGATGCTTAACCTTAAGGAGCTGTTTAGTATACTTGTACAGCTGTAGTATAGATGTAGCCCTAAAACTGTTTAGGATATTGTAGGACAGGCAATTCTTGAACTCTTGCAATAAGAGCATCTCTAAACCACAGACTTGAACTAGTTTCATAACCATTTCCTCTTCCTAGGGAAGCCCAGCACTATATCTCTCTGTGTAGCATAATTGGGTGCTAGGATCTCAATCAAAACTTTTTTGGTGCCCTTGCCATACTACAATAACAAAGACTCCTTGGATAAAACCATGAGAATATGGGGTGGGTTAAGATTTTAACATTTTTATATTGTTTTAAATGTATTTTATTGTTTTTATTCTGTGTACATCGCCCAGGGTGGCCGGGTGCTGGCCAGATGGGCGATAAATAAATATAAATAATAAATAAATAAATAATAATAAAATAAATGAGTTATACTACAACTGCTATAAAACTAGTGTAGTGGCCTTAAGCCAGCCTTCCCCAACCTGGTACCCTTCAGATGTTTTGGATTACAACTCCCATCAGCTCCTGCCCTGACAAATGGGTCTTTAGTCCAAAACATCTGAAGGCTACCAAGTTGGGGAAGGCTGCCAACAGTTATGTTGTACTGGACTTATTTGATACATTACACACTATTACTATTGGAATTTAAATTTGAGTGAGTAGTTGAGTAGCTGTTGTATTGTGGTATTATAGACTCAAGTTAGACCTGGGTACGGGGAGCTCAAACCCTGTGGTCTGGAGTGGCGCCTTCAGTATATTGACTCTGTCTCTGTAGAATTCCCTGCTTGTTGATGTCAGCTAGGCTCCAACTTTGTTTTGTTTTGGCACCCGCTGAAGCCATTCTTATTTAAACAGGCCTTCCCTGACTGACCAGCCATGGTTTTATTGGTATAATTGGTATAATTTAAATATTTTAATTCTGTATTTTGATCCTTTTTTCTTTTTATTGTTCACTGCTTGGGAATCTTGTAGATATAGAGGAGTATATACATCTTGTAAATGAAGCAAATAAATAAATAACCAAATTAGAATGAATCAAGTGTTAAACCTCAAATGTCACATCTTTAGAAGCAGACCACTGTAGTGGTGGTTATTTGGCTAAGAACTTGGGACTTAATCTTCTATGCAAGGGATAACAAGCTGGTGCCTGAGTGCTAGAGTTTCCAAGCAATATTGTCTAGTCCCCAGTTAGCCCTAACAATTGCTAATCAAGGTGTGGTAAGAATTTTACTAAGATTTTCACATCGTGTGTATTTTATAAAAAATGTTAAGATTGCCTTGCCAGAGTTAGTGATGTGGGTTTTCTGAAAAATTTTGAATTGGAAAATTTTCTGGAAAATTTTTCAGAGCAGATTCCTATGCAAATTAGACTAATTTGCACTGGAAATTTTGCATGCCCTAGAGCCAGGGAGGCAAACGTGGCCCATAGGCTGCACCCCCCCCCCCACTGCTGAATTTGGTGGTGGTAAAAAATTTGGGGGAAATTGGCTATTTTAGTGCTGTGGAGTACTATAAAGGTCAAATTTAGCTTGTTCTAAATGTCACCCTTTCAGCTGCTGAATTTCAATGGAAAACCACTGGTTTCCCCCCACCCCCTGGTACCCCACAGAGCCTGCCGGGGGTCATGGTAAAAATGGCCCCTGGACCCCCCTGAAGTTGCTCACCCCTTCCCTAGAGAGTGATTCAATTTAGTATGCTAATTTTACTTGTATTTAGTAAACAATAAAGCTAAAAAAAATACCCCATGTTAATTTTTTGTCACAAAACACCACCATTATTTGACCTGAAATATTTGAAGGGAAGAATTAAGGCACTCTAAGGCCGCAATCCAATCAGGATGCCTGTAACCCTCCGAACTTGGAGGATTACGGGCATCCTATGGAAGGCGGGAGGAGCATGGAGGCAAAAGTCGCCTTCGTGCTTCTCCCATCCTGCAACTCAGCAAGACGGCCAGTTTCAGAGTGGAAAGAAAAGAGGCTGAGGCACTGGCAGGATATGTTGTATCTTGGCAGTGCCTGTCTCCTCCCCTCCCCAAACCTCCTTTCAACCTCGGAGATAGCTGGCATGGTTCTTTCTGCACTGACTGCAAGTGGGGAGGGGGAGGGCACTCCGAGCACCGACACCCAGTTATGAGGGTCTCAGGTTTCTAACCTTGTAACTGGGTCTCCAAAATATTCAACAGCCATCTAGATGCTGTCTAGTGGCCATAGGATTGTCTTGCCCATGGGATTTAAATGATATTTTTATGTACAATTTTTTATTGCAATGCTTACAAAATTTTAAGGACAATGTAAGTACTTCCCTTGCAGTAAGAAAAAAACAAAGGTACTGAAAACTGCTTACACACTAATAAATTTTAACAACCCAAAGAACTGTGCATGATATGCTGACAACAACTCATCTACAACTTTGTAATGGCCAAACCTGCCTAATACTGTATTTGCAATTGGCATTAATTCATTGTTACTAATAAACTTATGAAATTGAAACTTTTCTGCAGAAAAATAAAGCGCTGGAAAATTTTCCACTCCACATCACTGGCCATAGTGGGCATGAAATAGTAAAGAATTGCTGCTGACAGTTTGATTCTGTAGTTCCTTTGTCCCCCTAATCAATGACCTCATGCCAGTTGAGTATATGTGCTCCATACCTGTGATGCCCTTATTACTAATTGATGCCAACTAGGATTCGGGCATTTGACTGGTCAAAAAAGATTGTCTGTATTGGTAAATATTTTTTTAATTAACATGAATACAACAAAGGAGATAATCAACAGGTTCAATACTGACGATAATTTAAAAAATCAAATGAACAGATTTTTTTAATGTAGTGTTTTGTTTTGTTTTGTTAGTTGCGTTCCACTCCTTCCCAAAGAGCTGAGTCGGGGTGGTGTAAATGCTTTCTGTCCCCCATTTTTTAATCCTCATAACAACCCTGTGAGGTAGGTTAAATTGTGTGTGATGGGTCCAATGTCTCATAATAAATTTCATGGCTGAGTGTGAATTTGAACCTGTGAATTTGACTTTATTTGGTCAGCACTCCCAGTCAGTGGGACTGATTTTATTCCTGTTTGGAGTTGCTGGAGCCTCACAGAAAATATTTCTGATGAAGCAGACTGTAGTCCACAAAAGCTCAGTCCATAATAAACTCTATTAGTCTTTCAGGTGGCGCAAGACTTCATTTTTGCTGCAACAGACTAACACAGTTATCCCTCTGAAAGAAAATGCTTGTAATCCTGGAATAGCACTAAACAGAATTATTTATGTGGGAGTGTTTGGCAGAGTTTTTGGGACTCTGTCACCTCCAGCCAAACCTGAGAGAGGCTGCTTTAATATTTCCCTGCTTTTGAACTTCCTTAAATCATCTGGTTGGCTTCAACAATGCTTGCCTATATGGTTTAGTCAGCCTAGGAATTATTTGTTTACCCATTTAGCTTTGACAGTGCCACTGTATCAAGCCCCCTAGACCATTCACCGTATTTTTCGCTCCATAAGACGCACCGGACCATAAGACGCACTTACTGTATGGTACAAAAAATTTTTTTTAAAAAAAAAATCAGCTGAGAGGCGGGGGCTTCCCCTGCCCCACCCAGGAGTCCTCCGCTCTTCCGGACCAGCAGAGGAAAGTTAAAAAAAAAAAAAAAAAAAATTTTTTTTTTTACTATATTCACTCCATAGGACGCACAGACATTTCCACCTAGTTTTTTTGGGGGGTAAAGTGCGTCTTATGGAGCGAAAAATACGGTACTGGGACTGTCAACTTGTAAAAATAACTTCTGTGCACATCTCTAATCAAAATTAGTCCCTCATCGGCTGTAATAGTTGCTTGTTTTAATTTAATCAAATGTGGTCTTGGTGAACAAGACAAGATAAATATTAATTGGATTTAACTGGTATTTTATCTTAAAACTTTTCTGGTGTGTGAAGTTGCTTGAACTCCAAGCATCCACAGATACAAAATAGCAAACATCCTGGAATGGGAAGTTGCGCCATCATCTTAAATACATTGTGGATAGGATCAGATGCTCCTAGTCACATTTATGCCCAAATGGCTGTTCATTTTGCCCATCATTGGTTATTGGCCCCAATGGGCACAGTAGATCAGAGGTGGGCAGACTTCAGACTTGCAGCAACTACTTTGTTTTTTACTAAAACCCTGAGAACCACCAACCAGAACTGGATGCAAAAGACATATACTTTAGGGTGCTTTCAGATAGATGGTGCCTAGTGCAACCAGTTGGAAGACATTGTCTGGGTTCGCACGACACGACAACCAACCGACAATAACACTCAATGGTTGGTTATGTAGTGCGAACCTAGCGTGGGTGACCCACCATACATAGGTTTTTTTCCTAACTACCCACGATGAGAACCCATGGACTGTTGTAGGGTTTGTTTTCCCCATGGTGGGTTGTCATGTCGTCTGACCCCGGACAACTGATCCCACTGTGAGTAAAGACCCACGGCCTGCGACTTGCTCGGCAAGAGCGGCAAAAATCCCTTGCTGCTCTTCCCGAGCTAGCCCTTGCCATTGCCAGTGCCCGCCACTCACAAGTGCCCAAGCCACACTTCGGAGCAGCTAACACTGGCTTTCCCCACTCCCTGCTGCAATGTGGAGCCATTTTCAGCTCACCACAAATTTTTGGTTCTTAATTTTTTTGTTTGTTTTGGAGATCAGGATAGCCGTAGCTGGCTTTCCCGATCCCCATTTGGGCACCCATGAGCTGCCCCTGCTGGCACCTTTAAGGGGCTCTGCAGTATTTTTCTTTTTTAAATTTTGCTTATGAATGGGCACAAAAAATTATTGCACTTTCCCCCGACCCTCTAGGGCAAGGCTCTCCAACCTTGGGTCCCCAGTTGTTGCTGGACTACAGCTCCCGGAATCCCTTGCCATTAGCCATGCTGGCTGGGTATGCTGGGAGCTGTAGGCCATCAACATCTGGGGACCCAAGGTTGGAGAGCCCTGCTCTAGGGGTTGGGGAAATGCTAAAAGCGCGTCCCCCCCCTTTTAAAGGGAAACCAAGTTTGACAGTTCACTGACAGTTAACTGTCAAAACTCAGGGTCCCTTTAGAATGGGGGGGGGGTTGAGCAGGAATTGGATGGATTTGTATTGGGACATCCCTCTGCAAAGGTTCAAGTACAAATCCCTAAGACCCCCCTCTAAACCAAAAAGTGCAAAAGTGACTTCCACATGGGCACTAAAGGGGGGAACTTGAAAAGTTGATCTTGCTGAGATGTGGGGGAAATCCCCCCAAACACCCACTTCTCAGCTGAAGATCACTCGTGGCTTTAGTTTCTCATGACAGTTCAGTTCGCCTTGTGTGACCTGTCGGGTGGGGGGGAGTTTTTCAAGCCTCTGCTGGGCGCTGTGCAGGGAGGGTACCTGTTGCCCCTGGGTAGTGGGAACCCCCCTGCATGGGGCCCCAGCCGAGGCTTGAAAATGCTCCCATTAGCGCTTCTGCAAACGAGCGCATTTGCACTGATGGGAGTAAAAATTAAAAATATATTTTTAAAATATTACTGGACAGACACAGGGAGCCCCTCCAAGGTGCCGCAGGGGCACTTTGAAGGGGCGTCTCATTGCTGCCCAAACAGGGATTGGGAAAGCTGGCTGTCAAGCTGGCTATCCCGATATATCCTGCCCATTTTTTTTAAAGGAACAAATAGCTGCAGTGAGCTGAAATCAGCTCAGATTTGTGGTGAGGAGAGAGATGGGACTTGTTATTCCAGGGGACACCGTGCAATTAACGAGGGGAAGGGAGGGAGTGAAGTACCCATGATGAACCCGATTGTCTTTTGGGCTCATCATGGGTACTTTGCAGAACAACCAACCCACCATAGCAAATAGCCACCATGGGTTGGTGTGATGTGCAAAACCACGCATTGTGTAGCTATTCCATCTCTTCCTCAACTGAGTATTTGTGGAAAGAACAAAGGCAGAAGAGCTGGTTGGTAAACCGGGGAGGGTTACAAGTGGAAGATGACACTGACTACCTCCGCTGTAAAATTCTGTGAATGAGGCAAGGTGATTGCATAGTAAATGCCTCATCTGGAAACACCCTTGGAATTAAAGAATTTAATTCGAGAGCCAGTGTGGTGTAGTGGTGAGAGTGTTGGACTGGGACTCGGGAGATCCAGGTTCTAGTCCCCGCTCGGCCATGAAACTCACTGGGTGACTTTGGGCCAGTCACTGACTCTCAGCCTAACCTACCTCACAGGTAGGTTGTTGTGAGGATAAAATGGAGGAGGATTATGTAAGCCACCTTGGTTTCCTTGCAGGAAAAAAGGCGGGGTATAAATATAATAAATAAATAGTCCAGGAATTTGTTTTGAGTACTGGAACTGAATGGAGTTCATAGTCCTTCCACACAAACCCATTCCTCTGTACTCCAAGCTTTCTTGATTTCAGCAGTATAATTTAGTTGGTGGGTGTCACTTGGTTTTATTTATTTATTTATTATATTTATACCCCATCTTTTTTCCTGCAAGGAACATAATCCTCCTCCTCTCCGTTTCATCCTCACAACAACCCTGTGATGTAATACTATTAAACAATTGGAAATTAGAAATCTGTGCCGATCTCCTGCAAATCACCTAGAGATCTCCCAGTAGAAGATCCATATTAACTTCTGCCCACTCCCACACTATACAGGTTAGAGTGGGACTTGGGAAAGGAAAGGTGAAGAGTTTGAGGTTCTGATGGGTAGATATAGTGGGGAAGTAAATGCTGCTATGGACATAGATAATGGTTTCTACTTCTTCCCCTGCCTTGCGATATGGACAATTGTGCCCCCAATCTGTTGTTAATCAGTGCAATATTAGTGGTAATGCAACCTTCATTATTGTGGTATCATTCTGGATAAGATCTTGAGACCATGACTGTGGCCCTGTTTGTGCGTAACAGTGACAAACGTGGGTTAAGAACTAATCATAGGTTAAATTTGGATAGTTTAACCCATAAACAATCCAAAGTGTTCCAGTTCACATGTCGCACAACTTGGCAAATCATAAGTTAATTAACCCATGATTTGCTGCTGTTACATGCAAACCAGATCATTATCTGACAGTATTAATTCTGCTAGAGCCAACTGAGCTATTGGTATGTCTTTAGTTGAAAATTAAGGGAGTGATTGTGATGTACAGATGCCTTGCTTCTTGAAAGAAATATGTTGTTTCACTTGTCCAGTTAGGTGCTGGACCAAGACTTGGGATAAACTAAGGGTTCTATAGGTGTAGTGCCCACCTTCTGCACAGACTTGCTGGATGATCTGACCTTGGATATTACGTTGAGGTCACCCAGGCTTATTATTCTGGGCTATTTTTACATCTGTGGTAAGGCTAGGTTTCACAATTTGCTGGAGACTCTTGGCCTTCAATTACAACTGCTTGTCTTCGCAAATGATATCTAGCCCAGCACATGTTGAACAGTATTCTACATTGCTCTGTAACTGAATGAAATGACTAGGGATCACCATTGTTACGACTGAATCCCCCCCCCCCCACATGAGTGTGCAGATCCCTACCTTCCTAGGCCCATCATAGAAGCTGACCAGCTAGATTGGCTTTCCCCTGGAGATGTAGGGAGCCAATTAGATTTTAGAATTCTCTTCCCACATTCCCATGACAGCAATTCTTTTGCTGCTTGATTAATCCTGAGCTGACCATGGCCATTGACATAGTTGTTCCCAGATGCCCTCTTCTACCATTTAATTATTTTAAGTCTGTTTTGGGGCAGAGAAAAAGGCTTGGCTAACAATGGCAGCAGGAACAGTTCTTGTAGTGAATGGCCTGGTGAAGGTAGACAAGCTTTAGAGACTAAGACATTTTGTGCCCAATACAGCATGTTTCCCATATACTTTGCAGTATTGCACATCTGGCTTTATGCATGTGTGTGTACGCTATTTTAATTGCAGTCATAGTTTGAGGTGTCAGAACTTAAGTCTTAGTCTTTTTGGATCAGTTTTTAAATGATCATTTCATTAGAGGATGTGCTTTGGGTCATGTGGGTTAAGCCAGGCTGTTGGTTCAACATCCTAACTGGTAGAAGCTGCTAAGGGAAAAAGCCAAGTCCTTTGGCTAATATTATTTACATCTAGTTCAATGTTAGGGTGCTAAATTGTCTCAAAGCCGTTGCTCAAAAAATAACAACATAGGACACAGATTCCTGAACCATTTGTCATCCTGTTCTTAGCTGTCCCTTTCTTTGAATCTTAAGTGAATGGTTTCTTCGCATCTTGAGACACACCTGTATCCCATCAGCTTTCTATAATCTGGCTTCTGGCTGAAGTCTAGTACTGAGGCTGAAGTTATGCTTCATTGAATTCATTGATAACGTTAGATTGCTAAGCCACCTTTGTTGATTTGGTGGTGGGATTGTAGGACCTGGAAGGTATTGTTCTTTGGTGTTTTTTGTTTAACTCAACTTCCATTTAAAGTTCTGCAGGGTTGCATCTTGTTCACCTCCTGGTCAACATATATGATTCTAATGGGAGAGAATAGATGGAGTTTGGTGTTCTAAATATGCTTCCCCCCCCCCCATCCAATTACTTGGTGTATATTTGGTATCTGGCAATGGGTGGGAAAACTGATTCATACTAATTGCAGCTGGCTCTGGACTAAAGTAATGATCAGACAGTCTTGATTACCTGAGGCAATCAGGACTCCATTGAAGGGGAGTAAATTTAGTTCTGTGGTGAGGGGAAATTGTAGCATTAGGGTTCTGGTTCCATAGAAAGCACATTCCCTTCAGTAGGCAGAGGAGCATATTCTTGTGCAAAAGGTCAATATTAACTAGGGATGCTTGAGCAGGGGTCCATAAATCATGGCTTGGCTTAGAAGCCAAGTATTTCTAGTAGCCAACAGTAAAATAGTAAAAGTGCCTCCGAACACATGAAGAGTCCCTTTCTCTTTCCACCCAGCAAGTGGCAGCCCCCCCCCCCCCAGAACTAAGGAGAAGGGTTAATAATGTGGATGGCATCACTCCCCATAAATCTGAATCTCCTACAGGTCTCTTTCTGCATATGAAACATTGGCTCCACTTCCCTGGCAAGCCCCAACAAAGCAAGCATCTGTTACCAAAACCAGGCTTAAAAACCTCATCTAGCAGCCATTCCATCAGGCTGTAGTAGATAGGAAGCAGGGGGGACGCTCCATTGGCTCAGCTGAGAGACAAACCATTTTTGGCTCCTCCTCTCTTTGAATTTGTTTCCATTCCAGCTGGTTGTGATAAGACCAACAACATCTGGCTGCATTACAGCTGGTTGTTATAAGAACTGTATAACATTAAGAATTACTGCCTGAGATTTCGTTCCTTTTTCCTTTTGTATTTTATAGGTTATAAGCCTGAGAGCAGGAACTATCTTGTCTTAATGATCTTTAAGTCACTCTGGGAGCCTTTCTGGCTGAGGAGTGAGGTATAAATGCTTTAAATTAAAAAATAAAAATAAAAGGCTAGGATATAGTCTTTCCCTTTCTCCCAAGGAAATCCGCTCCACGTCTTCTTCCTTCTCTGTAGCAGCTCCCTTTCTCAACCCAATCTGTGGTTGTTCTTGTTGCTGTTCTGTTACCTTCACCTCCACTGGACAAAACAGTTTGACTTTTTTTCTTGTGTGGAAAGGGGTAGTGTGAGAGAAGCTAGTTGCAAGTGGAGCTAGGGAATGGAGAAATGTTGAGGGAATTAAAAGGACTTGAGATTGCCCTCTGCCTTATCCCATCCAGTCAGTTAATCAATTTACAAAGCAAACCTTCCTTGTTCTTAACAAAAACCTACCTGCAGTTGCAATGAAGAAGCACAGGAGCCTGTTGACTCGGGAGGTACAGGCAGTCCCCAGGTTACGAACGAGTTCCGTTCTTAAGAATGTCTTTTACGTCGCATTTGTACGTACATCGGAACAGTATAGCGTAGTACACAGCATTTACGCAAATTGTGTAAATTACGTATACTGTGCTATACTCTATGTAAACGATGTAGAGCCAGGGAACTCAGAAGTCAGTTTGTAAGTATGAGTTGTCCATAAGTCGGACATTCTTAACCCGGGGACTGCCAGTATTTGGAAGTAATATATTCTCAGAGTGAGGGGGTAGAAGCTGTGGTTTCAAAGGTTCTTTAGCTGCTGGTGAAAAACAAACTGAGTAGCACTGGAAAGAAATTGATAGTGCTGTGGCAATGACCCCTCAGCCACCCCCCCCCCCATCAGATTTGTAGTATTCCATGAAGAAACCCTGGCAGATGCCATTCAGAACTAGAAAATACAGACTCTCCCAAAAATCTACTCCCATATTTTTGGCAGCCTAATTTAGCTGCTATAACACAACCTCACTCCCTGAGCATCCTTACTCACCAAGATCAAATACTTTCTTGTCCCTGGCCTATTGGTGAGTGGATTTGCTGAAGACTGTGTTTCAGTGATTCAGTCTTTGTGAATACCTATACAAATTGACCCAGTCCACACCTCCTGGATTAATGTGCAGATTGGATTTAGCTATCCACCAGATGTTGCACTTCTACAAATATTGCAATGCAGATCTCAGCAGTTTAAACTTCTCAAAATCTATATTCAGATTCAAATTTTGAGAGAATGCTTTTTAAATTGCAGATTAATTTTGGGACAGAATTGTGGGTAAAAACATGGAAAAGTTACGGAGACCAGAAATAAACTGATTTGCTCATCTTGTAGAAAAAACTGGTCTTCCCAGTAGAAAGTGGCCATAGCTATTGCAAAACTATGTAACAGAGCTAATTTTATTTAGGATTGGTGGTTGACCTGTTTAAAAACAAACACACACTTGGATCAATTGGCTGGTTCATTCATTCATTTCATTTCATTTATTTCATTTCTATACCGCCCCACAGCCGAAGCTCTCTGGGCGGTTCACAATAGTTTATACATAAAAACAACAATAAAAGCATACAAAATAGTTTAAAAGATTAAAAACCAAATTTAAAAACACAGTTTAAAATAACAATCCAAAAGTTAATAAAACTGAGCCTGCAGATGACAATCCCCCCCCCCCCCGTACTATTCCAAGCTCCTAACTATTAAATGCCTTGGCATAGAGGGAAGTCTTAACCTGGCGCCGAAAAGATAGTAAGGTTGGCGCCAGGCGGGTCTCAGTGGGGAGCTTATTCCATAATTGGGGGGCTACCACTGAGAAGGCCCTCCTCCTCGTTGCCACCAACTGAGCCTCTCTTGGAGGTGGTAGTTGGAGGAGGGCCCCAGATGTTGAGCGTAGCGTCCGAGTAGATTGCGGTTGGGAGAGACGTTCCGTCAGGTATTGTGGTCCTAAGCCGTGTAGGGCTTTATAGGTTAAAACCAGCACCTTGAATTCGGCTCGGAAGCATATTGGCAGCCAGTGCGAATGGGCCAGAACCGGTGTAATGTGCTCGGACCTTCCAGTCCCTGCAATAAGCCTGGCTGCCACATTTTGCACAAGCTGCAGCTTCCGAACAGTCTTCAAAGGCAGCCCCACGTAGAGTGCATTGCAGTAGTCTAGTTTAGAGATCACCAGAGCGTGGATTACTGAGACCAGGCTATCCCTGTCCAGATAGGGGCGTAGCTGGGCCACCAGCTGAAGCTGGTAGAAGGCACTCCTTGCCACTGAGGTCCACTTGAGCCTCAAGTGACAAAGATGGCTCCAGGAGCACCCCCAAGCTACGAACCTTCTCCTTCAAGGGAAGTGCAACCCCATCCAGAACAGGTTGAACACCCTCCATCCGGGTGTTCAACCTGGTTAACTATGTAGTTACAGTTTTTTTTACAGTTAACTATTGGTTAACTACGTAGTTACAGTTTTTCCCCAGCACAAACCTGTGTGGAATTATGTTCTAATGACAAATACTTGTCTTTTGAGACTGCAGAGTCCAACTCCAGAAGCTTTACAGAGGAACATCTAGATCAGAGGTCTCTCCTCACCGTGGCAAATACAGTGCATGGCAGTCAGTATTCCTGGGCTTTTGGGACTTCTGTTCGGGTTGCCAGCTTGTTTACAACAACTCTGGTGCCTGTGGTTGTATATTTCTGAGCATTTGAAGAGTGCCTTTCCTTTGTCAAGGTAATGCTTCCTTGCCTGTCTGACGACTGGAACCTGATGTCCAGCATTGATCTTCAGCCTGCTTGCTGCAGTGGAATTACCTCACAGACTCTGTACCAACTGAAGTGGCCTACACTGAGACGATAGGCAGTTATTCGACTAAGGGTGCAATCCTATTGACCGTGTCCTCACCACACAGAAGCCCCTGAATTTGGAGGTTTCTGAGTTTCCTTTGCCCTGCTGTGCCTGGCAGGGCAGGAGGAGCAGCGGAGGTGGTCTTTGCCTCTCTATCCTTCGTTTTTCCTGATTTTTGCTACACGGGCTTTCCAGCTTGTCTGGCGAGGGTGCTTCAGAGGGGGAGGGAAGGAGGCTGGTGGAGGCTCAGGATAACTCGTATCATGGCCTCTCCAGTCTCCTCCCCTCCCCACCCACCGGAACGCCCTCTTTCCTCCTCCGAGGTCGCTTTTGCAACCTCAGAGGGTAAGCTGGCATGGTTCTTTCTGGCTGCAAGGGGTCAGATCTCTGACTCACCCTTCTGAGGTCGGAGTGCTGTCTCTGACCTCGGAGGAGTTTTCTGAACCATTCTATGATTCCTGAGACGCTCTCCCAGGGACCATAGTTGCTCTGTAAGGGAGATAAATTTGAGCTTAACAGCATGGCATATGGAAGACCAGTGCCTATGAATGCACCTCTGAAAAATGGTGCCAGTGACTGACCATATTGTATGAGATTTGGTGGCCCCCCAGTTTTGCAAGTGTTCCCCTGCTGCTAGCATCGGGGGAACCTTCAAAACTGGAGGGAATTCCCACTGAAAGGAGGGAGAGCTCAGTTTGACACGTGTCAAATGACGTCAAACCTGCATAACCCCTGCACTGAGAAACCCCCATGTCTTGCTGCTCCCTGAGGTGCTAGCAACTCGGGTCAACGGCAAACCCAAGGGGACACTGTTGCTATTCCCCGCCAAAGAAACCAGGGGATCGCACTGTGAAAAGTGGGGGGAAAGTCCCTTTCTGCAAACCGCTATCTCCCGGGGCTTTGCAAGAAGCTGACAGGTCCAGACTTGACAAGCCTTGTCTTAGCTCCTTGCAAAGGGGGGAAATACCTACCTGTAGCCTGGAGTAGACACTGATCAGGGTGGGTGCCTGCTGGATTAAGCCAGTAGGCACCCACCCTGGCCAGAACCTGGCTCAGGGACCCCCATTGCAAACATGCTCTGCCTGAATTTTACAAATTGGTCAGGTCGGGTTAAAAAAAAAACACACAAGTGCAATTATTTGTGCACGTTATCGATACAATTAAAAAAGGGGGGGACACCACAAACTGCCCCTCCATGGTACCATGAGGTGTCCTTGGAAGGGCACCTCGTGGATGCTCCCCTGGGGATCACAAAAGCCAGCTTGATAGCCGGCTTTCATGATTTCTGGGGGGAAAAGGTGATATAAAAGAAGTCAAGCTGTGGCGAGCCTGAAACAGCTCACGGTGGCACTGGGGAGCAGTGGAAGCCTTTGCCTGCCACCCCAAGGTGCAGCTCGGGCATTTTTGGGGTGGTTGGCAGGCAATGGCGGTTGCCTGCTAGCCTCTTAGCAAGAGCAGCAAGGGGGGTTTGCCAGGCAGCTCATTTGTAGTCGGTGTTGACCCACGATGGTTCGTGTCGTCTGGGTTCGGACAACACAACAACCCATCATGGGTCAAACAGACCCTACTACAAGCCATGGCCTGAAACCCAAACTTAGAACCCCAAAATAAGCCACCCTGACAAACCCCTTCTGGGTTCACATGATACCCCACCATTGCTTCTAAGCCACAGTGAGTTGTTGTGTGGTGCGAACCAAGTCTCAATTTTTAAAGAACTATTGAAGGTCCTATCTTGACCAAAAAAAAAATGCCTTTCAGTACTTGTGTATTTTTGAACCATTTAATAAAACTGTTATAATGAAATGTAACCTATTAATTCTTTTAACTTGGGGTTATTTTTGAATTGTGGTCAGGGAAATTGACAAGTTGGTCAGGGAAAGTGAGGGAAGAGGAAAATGAAATTTTAGTTGCAGCCCTGCATGATGTAATAAAGTAGGTTATAGCTTGCATCTACTTTCTTGCTTAGGAGTAGTTGGCAAAAGATTCAGAGAAGCTGTGCTACCTTGGATGAGTTAGAAGCTATTTATTGCCAAAGATCAGTTAATGGTGTCCTGAATAGCTACAGTTACAAATGCCATATGAGCATGCGACCTCTGAAACACTACAATTGACAAACCTGTGTCTTGATCATATAACAACAAAGCTAGCAAATTCTTGTTACTCCGTTCCTCATCTGATGGTCAAGAGAGAATCAGACTTTCAGTGTTTAGAGTTTTTTTTTATTTTTGGTCAAAATGATTTAAATCCTGTCTTTTTTCTGAACAACATCTGTCTGGTGGTTTGCATCTTTCAGCTTTGTATATAATCTAGTGTATATAATCTCACTGAACAACCCACAGTGCACCTGACGGATGATCAGGCTCACCGTGGCTTGTACTCCCCTTGGTCTTCCATCCAGTATCTCAGTGTCCTTCGCAGCACAACCTGTCTTTTCTCCCCCTCCCTGATCACTACCCCTTTTTGTTTGCTACCTTTTCGGGGGGGGGGGGGGCTCAAAAAAGTGCAGTTGGGTTGGGTTTTTTTCCCCTTTTGCTCCTGAAAATTGAGCATTTTGGGAATTCTTGTTTTTGTCTGTCTTTTGCAGGTGCACAAGTGTACACTTATGGCCATCTGATCTCTGGAGTCTTTCTGTTCAATTTCCTTGTCAGTGTCAGCTGTCAAAGGGAGGACAAGGGGAGATTGAATCTAGGCTAATCTGCACACAGTTGCCAGGGACCAAGTGGCTAACTGTCAATTGAAAAGCACTGGTAAAAGGGGAAATAAGTGGCAACAAAGTGCACCGAAAGGGGCTGGGGACAGTATCTCCCCCTTAGCAATGAAATTCCTTTGGATTTTAAGTGTTAAACTGACAGTTCTCAATACCCTCCACCTTTTCAACACTTTCCCGACTCCAGCTACTCCAGAAAGGGGAGGTACTACTGTTGATATTACAGTTCCTTGACAGTTTAAAAACTGCAGAAATGTACGCAAATGTAATGGCTGTGAAACAAATAGAGGGGAAATTTGCACACCTGCATTAACTGCTCCATTGCTCATAAAACACACACACACACACACACACACACTCGTGCAATTTTCAGGGGCCCAAACCACCCCCCAAGCCCAATTGCGCTTTTTTGAGTCTCTGGATGAAGCAAGCAAAAAATAAGGCGATCGGGGCAGGGGAGACAAGATGGGTTCTGCTGTGAAGCACACTGGAATATGTGCTAGAGCTGGCTGGAGGGAAGGAGGGGGAGAACAAGCCATGGAGAGTCCGATAGTCTCTCAGGTGCACTGTGGGTTATTCAGTGAACAACCCACCCACTGTGCCTTATTTGCTGGGTGGCTTTGTGTGACGTGTGAATGCGCCCAGTGAGTTCAGAGGTAATTGAAATGTAGGAAATATAGGTAGTGATCATTATAATTACCTTATTAATAGTGGCGCTTCATGATATGGTTATTGGGTGATAACACCCTTGCATTGTTGAACTGATTAACACGTATAGTGTAATAAAGGAGATAGAGGTTGAACCACTTGATGAATTTTAGCTCATCTGCTTCACATTGAAATCTTACCTTTGAAGTTCCTTTGTTCAAGAATGGCCACCTTGAGGTCATTGACTGGGTGTCCTCAGAGGTGTTCCCCTGCTGCTTTTTGAAAATTGCCATTCCTTATGTTAGATTTTTGTTCATTCATTTATTTGTGTAAAGACTGGCCTATTTGTCATATGCAGAATGCAGTAGGGCATTACTGGCAAATGATGGCTTATATCACATTGGACGGTGGAACAGGTGTATGAACCTTTGATGTGGATGGCATTATTAGGCCTTGTAATCGTGTTGCCAGAGTAAACATGGGGACAGAGTTGGCAGCAGGGTTTGACACAAGGTCTGGCTCCTGTGTTCGTAACTCTGTTATGAGGTCTGTTGCTGGTGAATAACCATTATTGGTGTATCTTGGGGGGCGGGATTTATTAGCCAAATTTAGTTAGGGACCTAGAAAGAAATAATGGAGCAGGTATTTACTCTCCCTTAAGCTCTTAATTCCAAAAAGAATCGGCATAAACACTGCCTAACAAAAATGTTAATCTGAATCAATGTTGATATCTTAGTACTGACAGCAACTCTTCAGAAGTATTGGCAGTGTGTCCAGACTTTGAGAAGAGATGTAGAAAAAATTCTGTACTACAACGTTTGATCATTGCTATCAACTGGGTGGGGATGCTTTATCTCCAAATTGTGAATCATCACATCGTTAATATGACTTGCAGTGAACAAAGATGAGGTTTTCTCTTCTTCTTCCCTTATACAACATTTCAGAAGTGAGCTGTTGCACTGGCTCAGTGACTTACATGATTGGGAGTAAGGGTTCTGACTGTTGTAAGGGTGCACTTATGGCTTGTGGCTTACGCTGGCTCAGCTTGTCTGAGCGTGGAAAGCTAAGCAGGGTCAGGCCTGGTTGTTACTTGGATGGGAGACCCCTCCTCTAGTTTCCTGCATTGAGCAGGGGGTTGGACTCGATAGCCTTGTAGGCTCCTTCCAACTCTATGATCTATGAATCTAAAATCTTTGGACTGGATCCATGGGTATCCCCAGCACTGGCATAGTGCTTAAGTGCTGCTGCTATCAGTAAGGACAGAAGTAGTGGACTACTGAAGAAGTAGGAGAAACCAGTATGCATTGTGTCTTGCTTACAAAGACTGGATCCTTATTAAGCTGAAGCACTGAAATCAAGTTAATTAAGCTGTTCTATGGAACTGGATTGCCTGTATGCGATTAGAATTCACTGATTTAAGTTTTCACTTTTTATAGCTTTCATCAAATGCAGAAACTGGGGGAAAGCAAAGCTATATATGGCATAGCTGGGTAAATATTGGGGCTGACTCCTGATTTAGAGAAATCTCAGTTGATTATTGCTCATGAATTTTATTCAGTTGAGTAATCAAACTTGCAATGACTCTACAAGCAGACACATACATCCATTTTTAGATGATGCATATTGTAGCAGGCATCATAAGAGGCATTCCTACCTATGAGAGAGAAAAATGTCTTTAAGATGGCCCTTGCCAGCTGCAACTACATGTAGCAGTTTAAACAAGCCACTGTGGCTTTCTTTAGCTGCGGTGATCTTGCAAAACAGCCCTATGGATTGAGTATGGGTTGTCATTGAATCATGGCTGGTTGTTATGTGCAAACCCTGCACTGTGGTTTAACTATGGATTGTTAACCATAAACAGCCCAGGAGGAGAACCCATAGTTAGTTGGGTTGTGAACTCTGGGTTTTTCGTGGTTAACAGTCCATAGTTAAACCATAGTGCAGGTTTTGCATGTAATCACAACCCACTATTCAATCACAACCCATACCCAACCTGTACTCTGGGTTGTCATTATGTGCAGACCGGAACAATGTTGCTCACATGTGTTTGAGTTGCAACTTTTATCTCCTGAAAAAATTCTTCCTGAGTGATTTGATGCAAAAATGTAAGATGGAAATGAATTTTAATAGAGTTTAGTGAATGTTTGTCTTTTCAGTTGGTACAATCTTCCTTTGGTTCATATTTCTTAATACAGTAATACCTTGGATTGCAAGTAACTTGGTTTGAGAGCCTTTTGCAAAACAAGCAAATTTTTAAATATTAATTTTTTTTAAACTTGATATACAAACGGCGTCTTGCAATACAAGTACTGTAGTACGGCTTAAATTAAAAATCTCTATACAAATTTTTTTGGGGGAATTTCATTGTGATATACAAGTGTTTTGGATTACAAGCACGTTTCCGGAACGAATTATGCTCTCAATCCAAGGCATGACTGTATTAAAAAATATCAGCAGTGTCCCACTCCCAACTTATATTTTGGGGCTAAGCACTATCTTGCCTGTAGAGAAGTTTATGCTTTGGTATGGATAACTGATCTACCTTCAGCATTGTTCGAGTTTGAGCCATTTACCGTAGATAACTGGTACAAGTACCACTGGTATGTCAGTGGCACTTTGAGTGGACTGTTCTTTTTAAAATAGCGGTAGGCCTATGTATAATTGCCCACAGTGCTAACCTGTATTACTGCTAAAATATATTTTATTTTTATTTATTTACGGTATTACATTTCTATACTACCCAACAGCTGAAGCTCTCTGGGCAGTTCACAACAATTAAAACCATAAAATGCAACATGCTAAAATACAGTATAAAAGTTTAAAACTACAGTATAAAATAAAAACAACCAAATAAAGCCTAGCAGCAGTGTGAAGATTTAAAATACAGTAATAGATCTAAAACAACAGAAATTGAAAGACTAAAATGCCTGGGAAAATAAGGTCTTCATCTGGCACTGAAAAAGAGTATAATGTAGGCGTCTGGCAAGCCTCTCTGGAAAACTCATTCCACAACCGGGGTGCCACAACAGAAAAGGCTCCCTATTAGTAGCCCCCCACCTCACTTCCTTTGTTGGGGGCTCCCGGAGAAGGACCTCTGAATTGATGATGAACTTAGGGTCCAGGCAGGTGTATATGGGAAGAGATGATCCTTCAGGTAACCTGGCCCCAAGCCATGTAGGGCTTTGAATGTTAATACCAGCATGTTGAATTGGGCCCGGAAATGGACTGGCAGCCAGTGCAGATGGAAAAGTACTGGCAATGTATAGGTAATTCTAAAGGAATTTACATTTTTTGCATTGGTTCTCTAACAGCAGACCATTTATTTACCACAGGGGTGTTGAACTTCTTTCAGTCTGACGGCCAAATTCCATTTCAGAGAAGCTTTTGGGCACAACTTTCCAGTGGTGGGTGGGGCCGAAAGCAAAAGGGGCATGACAAAAATAACAAGAATATTTTAGCTTAAAGCTCTTTCCTTTTCCTTCCTCCAAAATAAAAAAAAAGCCTGTTACCCAAACTGACTTATGTGTCCTGACCTTAGGCACACTTAGGCGTATACATTTCATTTAAGGATGCAACGCCATGTGAACACATCTTGATGGTTAAATGGGTCATGTTAGAAACTGCCTTAATCTTGGCTAGCTGATCTTGTCCTAAAATATACCTTGTCACTTCTCCCTTCTGCCCCAAAACCTTATTTGAGATATCAGTCATGTGCAGATGTTCATAAATACCATGTTTACTGTGCTGATGTACTTGCAATATCATACTTGTGCTCAAATGAAAGAAGTAGGTATATACACATGTTTTGCTTCTTCAGAAGTGTCTTTTTAGAAGGTAGATATAGGAGTCAATCTAGAAATTATGAGAGAAATTGAGTTTATGAATTCCCAGGTTGTGAAATAATTGTGCTAGTTTTGTTGGGACATGAATTGATAAGCAGCTTTTGATTAGCCAGAGGCACAAAAAAGAAACTGCTTTCTAGAAACCTAGTCACTTAAGGCAGCAGTCCCCAACCTTTTTAGCACCAGGGACCGGTTTCGTGGAAGACAATTTTTTGACGGATGGGGGTGGGTTCGCCCACTGCTCACCTCCTGCTGTGCATGCGGGGATGTATCCAAGAGCCTCGAGGGGGCTGAAGCGAGTCGAACTCACCCTGCTCGGCCCTCCCAAGACTTTTGGCGACTTAGCTGCTGCTGCTCGACCCAAATGTGCTGAGGAAAGGACCTATGAGGTCCCCGTCGCGTCACTTCCTGGTTCTCCGGCGCTACTCTTTTTACGTAAATACCATGGTAAAGTACCTTAAAATGGCCGCAATTTGCTATTCGCGGCCGTTTTAAGGCACTTTACCATGGTATTTACGTAAAAAGAGCAGCGCCGGAGACCCCGGAAGTGACGCGACGGGTCTCCCGTTGCATCACTTCCGGTTTCCCGGGAATGTTCTCCGGGAGGCGAACAGAGGGACGAGCAGGGGGGGGTTTGCTCACTGGAGCTCACGAGCACCCCGAGAGCCAGGTTGGGTGCTCGCGGCGCATCCCTGCCCAGTTCCTAACAGGCCACAGACCGGTACTGGGCCACGGACCGGGGGTTGGGGACCCCTGACTTAAGGTATTATGCCCAAATGAGAAATATATAAAGACATCTTTATTATAAAATCATTTTTAAAAACTTTTATATCCCTTTCATGACTGTACGAGTTCATATGTATGTTGGGGGCGAGGAATACGGTAAGTCTTAAGGCACAAGCTATGTATAACTCTTACACAACAGCTTGCAAGCCAAGGTTATTGCAATTCTTCCTTTTCATATGCTGTCCATTACTTGTAATTTTTCTTTATGCTGTTATAACTGGAAATCCTTTCAATAAAATTCAAGTTTAAAAAAAAGGTTGAGGACTGTTAATAAAATGAGGGAAGTACATAGGTTTGAGTGTGATTGGAGAAATGCTGCAACATTCTAGGAGCCAGCAAGAAACACGCTTTTTAGTGTTACTCTGGGTAGGTTCACACATTACAGCAAAAGGTATGTCTCTTTTATCTGTGGGCCAATGATTTGTGTTCTGCAGTGCATAGTTTTTGAGATGGTAACAGGAGCTCATGTAAAATTAAATAACTTGTGGTCTAGAAAATGTTTCTCTTTTTTCTGAACGGTTATTAAACTTTCTACATGGTCTTATGATACTAATTAAGATTCATACTACCAAAACAATGCTTAGACAAGTACAAGTTAGCTTGCATATGTGTCTTCTTTAGTAGTTTAAACAGACCATGTTGGAGTGGATGTATTTTTACAAATTTGCCATTATGCTAAAGATTTAGGGTATTTGCATAGGGGGTTGTATGCATTATGCTGTTTTACAGTGCAGTCCTGTGCATGCTTACTTGTAAATTCCATTGAGTTCAATGGAACTTACTCCCAGGTAAGTGTATATATATTTACAGCCTAAGTGTGCTTGACAATTAACTATTGGATCTGAGCCAAGGCTTAAGCAGAGCTAATTCAGTACAATGGAATTTCTGTGTTATACTCCAAATTTATGGCACATTCTGTAACATTTCAGGGAGTTGACAATCAATATCATTGTACGTTTGAAACAAAATCTCTCTCTGTGTGTGCACCTGTCTATATTATAAATAAAATGTTAAAATACTTCCTTAAAATTGTACTGCTACTTTCAATTAGTAAAATATTGGAACCAGTAAGATGGTTCCTTATAGGAATAGCTGTGTACTGACCAAAAAGTAGAACTGAGGAAATTTGGAAGTAACTGAGTAAAAAAAACCTTGTTCAGATGTCACCTCTGAATTAACATCTAAATCAGATAAAAACGCTGGAATACCTATGGACAGAGCAGATACTATTTCATTTGATATGGGACTGCCCTCTGGTTCAACTTGAGAATGCTCAACTTCATAGTCCCTATAATTTGCTGTACCATCCCACAATCCTAATGTTTATTACTTCAGGCCAGTTTAAATATAACTCTAGTTGAGCTGTTCATAAGGATTTGGATTGGGCCAGGAGTGCTCCTGTGTTTATATTAACAAAGGCGAATATCGGGCAGTTGTAAGAACGACCCATGGTAAGGTAGGTGTTTGTGTGTAGACTTGTCTTCCCCATCCTGGTACCCTCCAGATGTGTTGGACTACAACTCCCATAATCCCTTCCAGAATGGGGCATGTATGTAGTCCAGAAAATTTGGAGGGCATCAGACTCGGGGATTGACGTGCTTTTGTAACCTCCTTCCTATTTAATCTTTAATCTTAACAGCTGAGATAATGTAGGTTTGCACGGGCCCTGGATATAACTGGTATTATTCCAAGAAAAGGGACAGTTAGTCTTGAAATTAATGAGTTTGGAGAAATATTTGATCAAATCATAGACTTACAATGGTAAAGGTAGCCAAGTCTGCGGGGGGAGATGAGAGAACAACTTTGTTCCCATTTATACAAAAGACTTAATGAGGACCATGGTTCACCTTTGTAGTTCTCACGAAGTATAAAATTATTGCACATTATACATCAATGTTATGTTTGATTCTGTGGGATTTCCTAACTAGTAAATGAAGTGTGGCTTGTTGTGTGAAATACAATTTCTTATCTAGTGTTGTTTTTCCTCTGATAGCTGTTTACTTGATGCCAGTACTAGCTGCATCTAAATGTGTTTGACATTTGAGGTAAATTTGTTGCATTCGCTATAACTATAGGACATGTCACTAACATAGATGTCTGGGATGTTGAAGATCTCAAAGGAATGTGTAAATGATCTAGTTCATCTCTCACCTTGACAATTGCAACCTTCAGTTTTCACTGCATGCAAGTCCTCCCTCTAATACTCAGCTGCCAAAAACAATTCACCAGTCATCTCTCACAGACCATAAGACATCCAGCTTCAAATATGTGTCTTCCCATCCCTAAGCTCAGTGGCATTTTATAAACTATTCTGTTCATGGCTAACACTCTCCTTATTGCCAGCTTAAATTAAGCCTATATATGTATAACAGTATTTCCTCACATTCATCCTTATCATATCAGCTGGTCTCCCCCATTGTTGAAATCTGGTTTGCAAGCTGCTCTAGGCACAGTCCTGTCTCCTTGCTTTTGTTTGTGAAACACCATGTTCATAGTTGGTGCTATATTAAGGCTGCAGTCCTATGCTTACCTGGGAGTAAGTCCCATTTAATTCAGTGGGCTTCTGAGTGGATAATAGGATTGTGCTGTAAGAATAAAACTACATATCACCAGTGTATTAGAGAATTACTTTGATACTCTTTCTAAAAAACTATGGGCAGGATCATAAAATAGGCTTAGGGACTTGGCTGAAATGCTGTGAGTGCCTTAAATATAAAATAGTGTTGGGTAGTTTTCTATGCTTGGAAATGGCAGAAGCAATAGCCTTTAAAAACATTTCCAAGGACGCTGGCAGGGCAGCATCAGTCTTTACTCTGAGGTAATTAGCAAAGTATTGTTGGAAGTTTACAAATCCCCAGGCCATCTTGTATCTTTTACTTCTGGTAAATTCACAAAAATGTAGAGTTGTGACAGTGGATGGGTTCACACGTAATGCTAAGCCACACCCTGTGAACAAGCTATGCACTGAACAACCCATGGTATGCCCAAGAGACGATCGGGCTTGCTGTGGGTTGTTCGCCCCCTCCTTCTCCCTCAGTCCTTCATCTGGCTCTGGCACTTATCCCAGGGGACTTTGCAGCAAAACCCATCTTGTCTCCTTACCCCACCCCCCATTTTTATTTTTATTTTTAGAGGCTTTTTTAAGGGCTGGAAAGTAAATGGAGGGGAAATTTGCGTACCTGCAGTAATGGAGCAGTTAATGCAGGTGTACAAATTTCCCCTCCATTTACTTCCCAATCATTAAATCTGCATATATTTCCCAGCCCCAAAAAATTGTGCAAATATTCTGACAGTTAACCCCCCCCCAAACCCCTTAGAAATGGCAGAATGGGATGGAGCAAATGGGGCGCCTGCACCAGGGGTACTTACACTCCCCCCCATGGGGCACCATTTACTCTGTCCCATTCAGCTGCCTCCACAGGATTTTCTTTTTAAAATCTGTCGGGGAAATGCAGTAACCTCAGCAGTAAGTGCTCCGAAAAGGTGGGGGTGGACTTAATATCTTTCCTTTCTGGAGTAGCTGAAGAGTTGGGGAAGTATTGAAAAGGTGGAGGACACTTAGAACTGTCAGTTCAACACTTGAAATCGAAAGAATTACATCGCTAAGGGGGAAATGTTGTCCCCCCTTTAGGTGCACCTACTTCTCCCACTGTTCCCCCCATTTTTGGTGCTTTTCCATGGCACAAGTGGGTTCCTCCTGTCCCTTAGTATTATTTTCCCCCAGGTACTTGTCAACTACAGTATGTGCAAATTAGCTTATATGCACTTTCCATGTCAGTTTCCTTGTATGTTCCCTACTCTACCTCAGCACTACTGTACCTTTGACAGCTGAAACATACAAGGAAATTGAACAGGCAAGACCACACATATCTGACCGCTGTAAGTGTGCTCCTTGCCGAGTGGCTCTGTAGATGATCCTGGCAACCCACAATGAAGTTGCTCTCCCAGGTTTGGATGAGACGGTATGAACAGCCCTGAGAACAAGCCATGGGTTGTTGGGGTGGCTTGTACACGAAAAATAAGCCACCCTGCGGAAAGCGGTCTGGGTTTGTACAACATAACCCATCATGGCTAGCTGCACATGATGGGTTGTCGTGTCATGCAAACCAGGTCAGTGCTGCTTTAAAATTTGTGAAGTCATTTTTTCTCTTTAAGGTTTAGACAGCTTTCAAATCTATTAATAGTAGAGCTTAAAGTTTGGTATTATGACTATTTATTTATTTATTTTACAGTATTTGTATACCGCTCCATATCCAAGTGTGGCCAGTGTGACGTAGTGGTGAGAGTGTTGGATGGGGACTCGGGAGATCCGGGTTCTAGTTCCCGCGTGGCCATGAAGCTCACTGGGTGACTTTGGGCCAGTCACTGACTCTCAGCCTAACCTACTTCACAGGGTTGTTGTGAGGATAAAACAGAGGAGGAGGAGGATTATGTAAGCCACCTAGGGTTCCTTGCAGGAAAAAAGGCGGGGTATAAATATAATAAAATAAATAAATAAGTAGATTCCAGAGTGGTGATAAAAAGTTGGTCTTGCAGTATTTGTAATCTTTGAGCTATGAAGAAATCATACCATCATAAAGTCTGTCTTGCAGTATTTGTCGTCTTTGAACTTCTTTGAACTTGTCTTAGTGAGTGTTAGAATTCAATCTGAATTGTCTTAGAGGGAGTAATCCATGCTGATTTATACAAGCATTGGGGAATTTTTATGAAGTCTTGTGCCACCTTAAAGGCGAACACATTTATTCTGGCATGAGCTTTCATGGACACTGTCCATTTCATTGGATGTATGAAGTGTTAACCTCAAATTGGCAGATTTGTGTACACTTGGTGAGGGGAATGACCTAATGACATTATTAGGTCTTGTAATAGTGTTGCCAAAGTGGATATGGAGACAAAGTTGATATCTATGTCTGCCACAGGGTATGGTTCCTGTGTCCATATCTCCATTGTGAGGTCTGCTGCATGTTCATTATTTTTATTTTTTTTAAAAAAAGTTTAGGCCGCCTTTAAGGGTAGAACCCTATCATATCCTTTTTAGGTTGGGCAGCTGCTTGTTAGAAAGTACAGAGCTGCCACCCAAGGCCTGTGAGATGGAAGTGGCATTGTCCAGAATGGGTTGTAGATCACTAATGATACATTTGAATGGTCTTAGCTGGGGGTTATAGGTGATAACAACTGGTGTTCTGTTTTCTTGGTCTGTCCTGGTGTATTATTTATTTATTTATTTATCATTTACAGTCATGCCTTGGATTGAGAGCATAATTCATTCCAGAAACGTGCTTGTAATCCAAAACACTCTTATTTCAAAATGAAATCCTCCCCAAAAAATGTGTACAGAGATTTTTAATTTAAGCCGTACTACAGTACTTGTATTGCAAGACGTCGCTTGTATTTCAAGTAATAAATAAATAAATAAATAAATATTTAAAAATTTGCTTGTCTTGCAAAACGCCCTCAAACCAAGTTACTTGCAATCCAAGGTATTACTGTACATTTATTTATCGCCCATCTGGCCGGCAAACCGGCCACCCTGGGCGTTGTACATAAGATAAAAACAGGATAAAATACATTTAAAACAGTATAAAATTTTAAAATCTTAGCCCACCCCATATTCCCGCCTGAACAGCCAAGTTTATTGAGCGGCGGAAGCTCAGCAGAGTGGAGGTCACTCAGGAGAGAGTTCCGAAGTATGGGGGCCGTCACAGAAAAGGCTCTCTTCCTAGTCCCCACCAGTCTAGCTGCTCTGGCTGAAGGGACAAGGGGAAGGCTGTCTGTGGCAGATCTTGTTGAGCAGCCCACTTGGTGTTGCTGGAGACGCTTGAGATAGACTGGACCGGAGCCGTATAGGGTTTTAAAGGTCAAAACCAACACCTTGAATTCGGCTCGGCGACGGCAAGCAACTGGTAGCCAGTGCAGCTCCTTGAGCACTGGCGTGATGTGATGTGTATATTATTTCAGGGTATTAGCCTGGCCCTGTTGATCTGTTTTTTCACTTCATTGGGTGGGTGTTGTAGTCTGAAAAATGCCTGAATTAGATCTTTAAGCTGTGAGTCTCTATCTGCTGAGCCTGAGCAGATGCGGCTGTATTGTAAGGCTTAAGTGTAGACAATGGATTTTGTGGTGTGTGCTAGGTGGATACTGGAAGCACGTAGGTGGTGGTTATATGTCCATTATGTAGTTGCGCTGTTGTATCCAGAGAGTGAGCCTGTTGCATGGACTGTTCTAGGCTCAGGTTGATGGTGGGGTGAAAGTTATTGAAATCTTGGTGGAACTTTGTTCCTGTCCATGAGGTCAGATAATATAGATGTCATCAATGAATCTCGGGTAGAGAAGTGACTTTTGGGGACAGGAGCTGAGAAAGCATTGTTCCAAGTCAGCCACGAGAAACTGAATGAAATTTTAACACAGTTTTGATGATAATTTCTGGGATACGTCTTCATGATCAAATATACAACAAACACAATCTGGGGAAGCTAGTAACCCCATAGAAAGTGTTTTGTAGTATTTGGTTATTATGTCTGAAGCAGTCATAAGTAGTACCTGGTTCTGTACTCTGTGAAATAGGCTGTTGTTAAAATAACCGAGATAAGGAATCATGGCAACAGAAGCAAGATAGCAGGCGTGTCAACTTAAATGTAAAGTAAATTGTGAGCAAACTGTTCCTCAAGCCACTTGTGATATATAGTGGAAAGCATCTGTCCTGTGTACATGCACCTATGTTAGCAAGCATCTTGCATTTTGATTAAATCAAATGTTCTTTTGTCTTTTCAGTGAATGGTAGTGTCTAGAAAGGGTATGTCCCTTCAGGAGAGAGGTGCCAATGTCCAACCGGCCTAATAACAGTCCAGGGGGGTCACTGCGACGTTCACAAAGGAACACTGTCGGGGCCCAACCACAAGACGACGCAGTAGGAGGAAGGTATGATTGTTTATAAGCATCTTGTCAGTGAGTCGCCAAAAGTCAACAATAAGTATATGCTGTTTAAAAAATAAACCCAAGGAATATTTTTTAAATTTAGGCTGATAACTGTATTTGCCTTGAATGTATTAATTAGTATCTCTGAAATATCTGGTTCAATGTTAACAGCTAAAATTATGAAGGGAAATATAAAATGTATGACCTTCTAAGCATCTAGCTACAATGTCTAATTATTGATCTTAATGTCAAAATTGAATAGTGGGTAGCATGAATTACACAGCACAATAACTGCAAACTACCTTTATTCCTAATGTATTATCTTTTTATGGCAAAGTGTGTGAATTTATCCCCAACAGACAAAAAATATCACTTCTTGAAGTTTGCTGCCTTTTAATTAGAAGTTAGGCTTTAAAAATGATTGCATACAATGTTGGACATAGAAGGCGCTGCGACCTTGGAAATCCCTTCCGAGGTCACAGTGCTGTGGAGCGCACCCCCCCCCCCCATAGCTGGAGCGGTTCTTTCCATGCCAGCAGGGAACCAAACACGGAAGACCGTGTTCAGTTCCCCCGTGGGGTGTGCGTTCCCAGGGGAGGGGAGGGAAGGAGCAAGGCACTGCCGGATTCCAAGGAATCCAGGTGGTGTCTCAGCCTCGCCTCCTCGCGAGAAGAAGTAAAACATCTAGAGTGCTGAAATCGGCTGTGTAGATGTTTCTGAGGGTGAGGGGAGCGCAATGGATATCCTATCCACTGCACTCCTCCCGCCCTCAATAGGATGCCCGTAATCCTCCCAAGTTCGGTGAGTTATGGGCAGCCTCAGATGATTGTACTCTTAGATAATCATGGGGGGGGGGTTGGATTGCATGAAACAATGCTTTTCTTTGAGTCATTAAGGGTGCGCAATCCTATGTCCCTCCAACCTTGTGGAGGGGGGGATGTAGGATTTGCCTTAGAATGCACTGCAACCTCGGAAATCCTTTCTGAGGTTGCAGCACCTCGTAGCGCCCGCACCCCCCCATTGGTGTGGTTCTTTCCGCACCAGAAGGAAACGTCAGGGAACCGAGCATGGAAGACCGTGCTCGGTTCCCCCATGGGGGTGGGGTCATTCCTGGGGGTGGAGAGGGGAGGGGAGGGGTGAGACTCCATCACATTCCAAGGAATCCAGGTGGTGCCTCATGAGGAGAGGTAAAACATCTAGACCGCCGATGTTTTTGAGAGTGGAAAGAGCACGGAGGTTATCCTATCCTCTGAACTCCTCCCACCCTCCATTGGATGCCCGTAATCCTCCGTATTCGGAGGGTTATGGGCAGCCTCATAGGATTGTGCTGCCCATTCCATTACAAATATTAAAATTTTCATCATGAAGATTTAAGCCAAACAGCCCTTATTAGTAAGGAATCATAAGTTAGTCAGAGATTTGTGTCATGTTTATTTTAAAACGTTGATTGCCTTTGATTGCACAGGCAATAAAAACCTTTCAACTCAAGTATGATAGAAGCTTGTGGATTATGGACCATTTCTAATAGGCTAGCAAATTCGGATCCATGGTGCTGCGACCTCGGAAGGGATTTTCAAGGTCGCAGCGCCTTCTATGCCCAATCTTCTGACCCCCCAGACGTGGTCAGAGGGACATAGGATTGTGCCCTAAAAGGAGCAAACATCTCTTAACATTTAAAACCAGGAATCTTTTCATTTGTGTCTGAAATAACACATGCCTTCTACTAAATTTACAGGAGAGCTCTTGCTATATTAATGAACTTTTTAAAATGCTAGCTTTTATAACTGTTTGTTAGTATTTGTAAATTAGCTTTGCTACATTGTACATCTTTTGCTTTCTGTAATTCCTTGAGGCACATTGCTAAAACAAATAAATTTAAAGCCATCTATCTTGGTTTTAATTTTGGGATGACTTATTTAACTTCTCAGCAGAAAAGCCTTTCCACTTGTCATACGCAAAGGTAACTTTTAAAAGGGAAATAAACCTTTTTTATTATGCTATAATTTGCTTCTGCTAGTACCTAGAAAAAATATATTGCAGCAAGCATTTCAGATTTAGAAAACTATTTGCTCCTAGTAAGTTTAGGCTAGGATCCAGCCAGTCTCATGCATAAGCTGAAGTGGGGAGAAGTTCGTATTTTTCTTTCCAGCTGTAGCCCTTCATGTAGATTGAATTTAGGGGCTATAGTAAGGCTGAAAGTCCTGTTGTATGCACAGAAACAAACATGCTGGTTTTTTGGATCATATCTTTAGTACAGATTCACGTGGATTAGACTAAAGTGGTTTATCATGCATTTATCTTCACTTGTGTATACACAGTAACTGCTGTAATGGTGGAAGGGATTGCACATATCTGGAAGCAGTGCTGATGTACCACTTAAAAAGGCATCCATTGTGTAAAGTTGCCAATGTCCCATTTCCTTTCTGCAGGATAGATAATCTTCCTAACTTCAAAGTGGAATTGTTTATCTGTATATTTATATTTATTTGAAAAATCCTCCATGGTACTACTACCATGTGTATGCCTGCTTTGATCAAGCCTGGGAAAACAGTGAGGAGGGGAAACATCATGCAAAATCTCTAGAGAAATCTAGTATCTTGGAGCAGGAAGGAGTTGCCGTAATTAACTGAGCCAGAATTTTTCATTGCCCAGTATTCTGTAGTTACAGTGTTGACTGGCTGCTCTTGATTGGACTATTCATAAGATATAACCGCCTGTTCATGGAGGAGAGGTGGATAGCTTTTATAGCTGCTTCAAAAGCATCTTTCATTTCAGAAGAAATTGATAAGAGCTGATTTTAAAAGATCTGAATTGCAAAGAGTTTTTTGGGTGGGTTTTTGGGGGGGGGGTGCAGTCTCTTGGAATGGATTAATAGTACAAAGTAGAATAATTTCTCTTTCAAATCAGTTTTGGCACCAATTCCTGTCACACAGAACTAAAGCAAGGCTGGCTGATTAAGAGGGTATATGTTTGTTACCTAGGTAGAGGAATATTCTTAACAAGAAATTTAACTTAAAGGGTATCTCTAAATGATACAGGTCAGAAATAGGTTTGGAAGATATGGTATGTCCTTGGCTTCCTAGTTCAGGCTTTGGATGAGAGTTGAACTCTTGAAGGAGAAGCAGTCTTCCATACAATAGATTCCCAAAATATATTTTCCTGGATAATAGAAAGTTAATTGCATTGGCTGTAGGTCCTAGTATTGCAAGCATTATGGATATAGAATACATGTAAAGAATCATCAATGCATATAAAACATGAAATATGCACACTATTATACCACATTGTTACATAAACACATCTTGAGTGGATGCTCTGTCAGATCTTGTCTCTTCAAGATCTATTGATCTCACTGGCTCTTGCTGTGATCTTGGCCACTTCCAAAGTAAACTGTATTATAACTCTTGTCATATTGGGGTCCTTTAAGCACATAGCTATTACAGACGGGAATTTGTAGTCTAATATATTATCCCGATTATATTCAGTCTTTTTTGTTTCTCTAAGTAAAACTTATTAATATCCAGCAATCTAGTTTGTCTAAGACTTGGCCACAATAAGTCTATTGTTGACAGTTTGCCTGGGGGGTCACATGTTGCCAGAATATGGCATTGCTACTAATCAAGGGTCTGAATAAATTTCTGTTTGCTCATTTTCTCGACAAATCCTACATATAGTACTCCAAAGTTTTGTTCTCTTTTCTGAAGAAAACAAATCTGACTACCTTGCTCTAACAGCTAAAGTTAACTTTTTTCTACTTGCAAAAATGCCGCTGACATATATGGGGAGTGTCATAAGTTAATTTTAAAATTCATCATAGTCATCTCAGGCTTGCCCCAGCTCACCTCTATGTAATATTGATGCAGTCATATTAATCCTTAATACTTGGAATTAGCAAACGTCAAAGCCTGGTGTACCCCTTGAGAAGCAGCTGATTTCTCCCACTGCAGTTGAAGATATGGAAGGTGACCTCTGGGACATAATTTATGGCAGCTATTTTGGTTCCTGAAAACTGAGAGTTAAGGGTACTATACTGACTGCCAAGGAAATGGGCAGTTCCACACTTGGTTTGTTTGTTAATGTGGAGGAAGGGGGGGCTGGCTGGCCTGCCACACCCCCACCCTTTCCTACTCCAAAGGAACCAAGACCCCCTGAGATCTGAAGGTACCAGATTGCCAGCCTCAGCTGTCTGCAATCCTACTTGGATTTCTGTTGAGGGACTCGCCTTTAATTCTGTAACCTGGATTTAGTTACTGAAGCCACAGAGCAATCCACAAACACCATGTGGGGTAAAACCAGGACAAGGTTTATTCTGGTAGCATTTTACAACAAGATTAGGGAAATGAGAGAAGCACACAAAATAAAGAGAGAGACACTTTAGTACACAGTAAAGCTGCAAAACAATAAAACCTGATTCCTTAATATCTCTCAGGCACACACCTGTTACCTGAGGGTGTTCTCTTCAAGGGTTAAATCCAGCACAGCCTCGCTGCCCGAGGGCGATTACCACACCTACCCGAAGGTCCGAGATGGGTAAAACTCCCACAAGGCTTGCCTTTACTAGAGCCCTCAATCCAGCTAATTTCACCAGGAGCTGCCTGCGGTCCTTGGCTTACTGCCATTACCACAGCCGGGTAGAACAAAGACCAAAACCCACGCTTTGGGAAATATACCTTTCCCCCCCCTCCCCTCCTCCCTGTAGCTCTGCTGCCTCTTAGCAAATCATAATGCACTTCACTTGGCCAGGCAGGGGGAAGGAAACTCATGACTCATGACTTGAACTATTTACATATGAAAGCCCTAGGCCAGCTTCTCCAGGCATCTAGGCGCCATTCATTCCATCCAAGGCTTTCGTTTCCTCCCAGCCCCCTCAACTGGCCCTACTTGGTTTACACATGAGGAGGCGTGTGTGTGTGTGTGTGTGTGTGTGTGTGTGTGTAGGAACCCCCAAAAGCTCCACAGTTAAATTGCTGTAATATTTCATTTATTTATTTACTTATTTACCCTGTTCTTCAGGCTCTGAATACCATACCCTTCAGTAGGCCCCCAGGGTGGTTTCCAAGAAATTAAAATTACAATAATACAATTTGAAATAAAAGCATATTAAACATATTAAAACATAGTAAAAACATACTAAAAGAGCAGTATAAAAACAGTCAGCAGAAATAAAAACAGCATGCAGCATAAAAAGTGTACAGAGGATTAAAAAGGCTGGGAAAATAAAATAGCTGTTTTCAATGTAATTCCTATGCTGTAACTCTGGGCTTGGAGTTCTGCCATCTAATTCCTATTTTGAATTGTTTCTGCTTGAAATATTAACAAGTACATGCTATTAGCAAGTATTACTAGGTGACATGTACCTGCTAAAAGTGGTGTTCTATACTAGAACAAGTAATCAGTCTTTTCCATTTACACTTCAAGCATTTTTGAGTATGACCCAGCTCCGCTTTAGTTGCCTTTTGGTAGAAAACTCCGCAGGTATGTCTTGACCTGTATTTCTATTGACTTCTGTGACTATACTTGCAACCCATAATTTGTAACTACTGTAAGTTATTACTTTATTTGGTCCCAAACAATGAGGCCAATGCTTTTATAGTGAGTCAGGCAAATCCAATTCTTATCTGGAGACCACCCTCTTCCCAACACATCTGAAGGCTGTTAACTACCATGGAATATATTCACTAGGTTTTGCTTCTCTAACCAGCTGTACAGAATTGTAATGCCTTGATCTATCATTAGTGATTCTCAATCCAGATATATTTACTGTAGTTTCTATACTCTCCACACAAGAGTCTGTGGCCATGACTTGAAATGATGCAGTACGACTTACTAGATTTGTGTGGAAACAATAACAGCTTAACTTTCAAATTTAATTCAACTACTGTTAGGTATTGCAAAAACATTAACTAACTAAACCCGGATGGCCAGTCACACCAAGCAATTGGTCTGCAGAATTAAGAGGAAGATGGTCTCTGCTGGCTGATCATATTACTTAACTGTGCCTGTGCCTGTCTGCCTCAGCATTATGTCAGTAAAGCATGTGGCAGCTTGTGCTGCAACTTGGTCTGGGCTCTCCTCTCTAATTTCTGTGTAGGAGGGGCACACGGCACAGTGACTTTCTCTCCCTCTCCCCAGTTCAACTAAAAAGGGGAAATGGTAAGCTATTAGCAGAGTATTTTCTAGCTGTTCTTAGGCTGAATTACCTAGTTCTAAGTTTTACCTCTTAATTCATTCAATTCAGTCTTAATTTGCTAAAACCAAAGGTCATCGCAAAACGGGAGAGAAGAAAGGGGGGAACCCCCAAGTAAATCCATAATAAAGGACCAAACAATCTCCATCGCATGCGTTTATAAATTATACATAATTCCATCTAATTTTAAAAGCAGCTATTGCAAATAATGAAACTTGGTATGTAACATATTTGTTCTGATCAGCTGAAGGCATACAAATTTTCTCTGATACCTCAGGGCAAGGAAAAAACAGGATAAAAATCTCTATGTGCCCTATACAATGGACAGTACAACAAATAATGACATATCCTCCACCTCCGCTGGCCACAGGCATAGAGATGTTGGTCTCATGGAACTTTAAGGATCCATCCTTCCAAACAAGCAGTAGGCATAGTTTGAAAGTGCAGCTTAGTAAAAGCCTTTCTTAATAAAGGAAATGTATGGTCATGTAAATAATACTGCAGGGTATAATTTACCTTTTTATGCCTATAACACAGAAAACCTGGTGTTTGCTAGATTTTCCCTATCCCAGTTAGTCTTTGTTGAACACCTTACCCTTGATCAATTTTTTGATCCCTCCAAAATTGATTGTCCTAATGTCTCAAATGTGGGGGCATAATCCTTGGACAGTGCTTCACATCTCTCTGTCTAGCTTTTTGGGCCTAGTTGTTCCTGAAAGCATAGTTTTGGATTAGCCTATAATCAGACATCTGCTTCAGCTTTAGATAGTACATAAACAGTGTGTTAGGTATTCTTGCCCTAATAGAGGACATACCAACTTCAGCTCGGAGCATTACAGCTGGGGTGCCCCAATAAATGTTTCAGGAATTTGTTTTGTATCACTTCCAGAGAACTTACATCACCCCATCCCCATAACTCTGCACCATACAGGATTTGGGCAGTAACTTTTCCTACCAAGATTCTAATTGATGGCGCTACCAGTTGCCCCCCTCTATTGTGGGAATACCTCTAATTGAATATTTCCTGACAGATTGCACTGTGACCCCCCCTGAAAAAAAATCCTGCATAATAGTTTTAGTATTCCCTGTTACTTTTTTTTAAAAAAAACTACTACAAAAGGATTCTTCTGTCTGGAAACCCTGGAAGGGTCCTGTGCTTCCTTTACTATTGCATGATGAACGACCTATCAGTGTTAACAAAATGAAAATGTAGAAGTCTTAACACCTGTTCCAAACATAACACTATATGTAACTTTTGTACTTCTGAAGGTGTTGCATCATTTCACCAGCAAATTGGCGGTCCTCACAGAATTAGTGTCTGGCTATTATGTTAGAAAATAGGAATGTGGTAAGGATGGGAAAGTGAAAAGTGGAGCATGTCTTGAAGAATAAGGCTCTTATACTTTCTGCACTAGCAGGCTAACAGGTTTTTTTCCCTTTGGATGTCAATATAAAATGCTTTGAAAGGAAGCAAAGGAACAAACAGACACATCTGGAACTGCTGTAGTATTGGTCACCCTCTTTGGATAGCCGAGAGTCTGTGGTCAGGAGTAGTCAAAGATGAACAGAATAGGCCCAAGATATTTTTATGCATGAGGCAGGAAATTCACATGACAATCCCTATTGGTGATAAACATATAACTGCCATCTTGCTGCCCTTGAGTAGCACCCTGAAACTTGCCTCCTGAGGTGGACTATCACACTCTACTTAATGGTAGGCCAGCCTTGGTGGTGTGAATGTGCCCAACTGCATAACAACAAAACAAGTACCAAGTATGTTGAATGGTAATTGTGTGTTTTGCACTGAATATGCAAGTTAAGCTTTGCACATGTGTGCCTGTTAACTTTTGTTCTTCTAGTTCTATGTTTACTAGGGTGGGATGCAACAGAGTATGACAAAAGCCCTGTTCAGGCGTTCACTTGAACATGTGAAAGCTTAAGGTATGTACTGGAATGGGGCCATGTATGCTGGCCCTACCCCCTATATTTCTGTGTTTGCTGTTCCTGCTCCCCTAAGTTCAGACCTTGCTGTGTTGATCCAGCAAGGTCTGAACTGAGCGGAATGGAGCCAGCATGCTCAGTGCCATCCCAGTACGCATTTTAAGCCCTCATGCATTCAAGAAATGCCTGAAACAGAGTGGAAAATGTGGCAAAGGAGGCTGTGGTATAGCATCCCTAGTTTTGCTTGCTTATTATCATAGAGTTTGCACAATCCAAAAATGAAAAACAAAAGGATGTAAGAACTGCTTAAAGTACGTATAATGGGATATTGGACCAAGGAGCCATTAAGAAGTACGTACATGAATGGAGATGTTACTGGAGTAGGTTTTGGTTTAAGTTCTTCCTTGCATATTGGCTGTGTAGCTGAACTATTATTTATTTATCCTTTTGCCTCTTGACCATTGTGACTGTTATTTATTTATTTCACTTATATACCACCCAATAGCCAAAGCTCTCTTGGCAGTTAACAACAATTTATAAAAAACAAACCAACAATAAAATACAATACAACTAGTACAATAAAAACAGACTAAAATTCAATCCAAAATTTAAAAACAGAAATTAAAACCATTTGAACAATTAAAACAGATTGTTGTAGCATTCAAAGCAATAGTTTGCACCATGCCAGGTATGGTCACCATTTCTGTTGCCTCTGGTCATTGGGCAGCAACAAAGGAAGGCAAGGAGTTTGGCACATGGCTGGCTGGTGATTTGTGGTACTGTATAACCAGGATCTTCAGGCTGTCTTTGGGAAGATCAGTGATGTCTTATAACCTTGCTAAGAAACTGGAGTGCTGCAAATGTTTGGTATTCCCTTTTCTCTTTGACATGTCTATAAATATCTTCATTTTCCCTGTGATACAGATTTAATTGAGAGACTTGCCCATTCCCATTCAGTAGGCTTCATGGCTGAACAAGGACTTGTGTCTTAAAGTTAAAATAGAACCACTATTCACTGTATCATACCTGTCAAACTAATCCTAGCTCATATTGTTGAACTGGTTGGCAGATCTTGGTTATATACAAGCAGATCTTAAGGCAAAGTCTTTTAAATGTATGCAAATATAAATTGAACTGTTAAGTGATTTACCACCATAGTGCATATTTGGAAGACCTCTCTAGAAATTGGTATACATACATTTTGGTAATTAAATGTTCAGGTCACAAAGGTCACCTTCTGGAACGGTGGAAGTTACCGTATCTAATCCAGAATTCTTGTTGTACAGACTTTTATCTATTGAGTAGAAGGAAAAGCTGATAGAGGTTTGGGAGTATTTTTTAGATAACCCAACGTATCAGTAATGAGAGAAAATAGACAAATATTAAGAATACAGGAAAGTGGGAACTTCTGAATAGCTTCATGATTCTAAATTTCTGTTTCATGTAAATGATTGGAATAGTGGGAACATGAGGAAATAGAAAGCAAACCATCCTTGACATAATTTCAGGGGAGGGAATTGGTGTCTGACTTACTGAAGGCCTAGCTAACTTTTCTCCCTAAAATATCTTTCTGTAGGCTTGATGGAAAACTATTTATATTACATATCCAGTGTGTAAATACTCCTTGAACACATTTCTGTTTGTATGCCAGTTTTCCTGATAGCTTTCTGTTTTTAACTTTCTGCTGACAGGTCACATTTAGGGCAGGCAAAACATAAGGCACATAGCCCTTCTGAAAGTAGAAAATCTATATCAAAGGCACCCAAAGTGCAGTCCAATACTACTTCTGAACAGTCCAAGGGACACTTTTCTAAAAGGTAATAGTTTTATATTTATGAATTCACAAACATAACTTCAATGGTATATATTGCATTCTTCATGGTTTAGTACTAGAAAGCATTCATATATCACTTATCACAGTTTGACTAAATTAACAACTTTGTGAAATATTTGTTGCATCCTATTTCAAATACCCAAATTATAGAAGCATTAGTGTGTCATGGTGAAAGCTTGGCATAATATGTTTCCAGCAGCATGAAAGCTACCCATTTGGGTAACATGTAGCAGTGTATTTGCTAAACTGTAACAAAAAATAGGCAAATTTTATTTATGGAGGATAGGTCCTCCAGAATGCTTCTGGCTTGCAAGGGTTGATTATAGGTTGGATATCTGAATCATATCCTGCCTGTATACTTCCCTGAGGCATTTGGCTGGTCACTTGACTTGAAAGATCACTTGCCTGATCCCACAAGGCAATTATTTCCTGTTCAAGAACTTTAATTGGGTCATTCCACACCACTGAAACAATATTTTCATTGGTCAAGTAAAATGGGATCAACTTAACTTATTAAACATTTTATATCATCCTCCATTTTGGACAAGAGCAGTTTTTTGTTGCCCCCTTTACTGTGAAACTTTGGCGTAATTCAAGCTGAAGTATCATAGGAGTCTGGTGTAAGAAGGTTTAAGTGCATAGTAAGGGAGCTACAGGAGGGCTTGAATTCAGGCAGAGCATTATTTGCTCTCCAGGCCCATATAAGGGCTCTGCTGGCAGCCAGCAGAGAGCCAGAAGAACTGGGCAGATATCACTTTTCTAGGTAGCTTAAGTCACACTCCTTTGCAAGTTTAGACAGAAAAAAAGTCCTTCAACTCCCAGGCATGCTAGGAGTTGTAGGCCTTTTTTCTGTCTAAACTTGCATAGGATTGCACCCTTATTCTCTCAAAAGCTTTTCTAGAGTGGCACCAGGTCAGAATGCAGTTTCTGTGTGCTGGCCTAAGATATCATTGAAGGTTGCTACTCCTTTCCCCACAAGCTACAACAGCTACTACTGATCGTTTCTAAATCTGATGCATCTGCTATTACTAGAAGTCTTACGTACTGGTGCCTAGGGAAAACTTTCCCCCAACTATACTGCATTTCTGAGTTTGTATTACCATTTTGATGATTATTCTAAAACTTAAAGCAGTCATGACTTGGTCATTCTTCATTATTGTTTAGTATGTCTGAGAGACTCAGGTGTGTAAGCAATACAAGTTTCTGTAAACCTTTGCAGCACTACTGCTTAAATGTTTCCCTCAGGGTTGTTTACTAAAATCTGAATAGAAATATTATGGTGAATGTTTACCCTTACAATGGAAAAATAGTAACTACCGGGGAGGCTGGTGACTCCTATTTTCATGGGGCTCCTTTTCCATCGCAGCTTTTATTTGGAGCTTCATGGGAGCTATCCATGATGCTGGCCACCCCGAAAATAGGTTCACCACCATGGAGCACCATGGATAGCTCCTAGGAAGCTCCAAGTAAAACCTGCAATGAAAAAGGAGCCCCACCGAAATAGGAGTCACCAGCCTCCCCTAGAACTACTTATCTCAATTGCAAATTAAACAACTGGGTAATTTTGTAGGTTTTTAAAATAATTGCTTTTCTTGCTGAATGGTAATACTGCATTTCTTTTTACCTTCTCAGAGGCTGTAGCTCATCTGCTATTATAATTCCACAACAAGAGGCTCTGGACACAGACAATATTTTGGAACGGCAGAAACCAGGGCAGGTGTCTAAAAAAGACAGTCCTCGAGGAGTGAAACGCAGTGCTAGCCCAGATTACAATCAGACAAATTCTCCTAGCCCTGCCAAAAAAACCAAAGCACTTCAGCACGCTGATTCTTCCTCTGACTTGGAAAGAAACAAGCCACAGACTAAGTCTAAAAAAAGACACTTGCATCAAGAACAGGAGTCAAAGTCCTCACAATTGCCATCAACAAGCAAAGCTCATACCAGAAAGGGTGGAGCTACCGGTAGCTCCAGAAGCCAGAAACGGAAAAGGACAGAGACCTCGCCCATTGTAAAGAGTCGTCCAGCAGCTGAATCGACTGGCAGTGAAGAGAGACCAGCAAAACCCACCAAGCTGGCTTCAAAATCAGCTAGCTCAGCCAAAGCTGGGTGTAGTACTATCACAGATTCCTCCTCTTCAGCCTCTACATCCTCCTCCTCTTCTGTTGTTGCTTCTGCCTCTTCTGCTGTTCCTCAGGGTGCCAGAGTGAAACAGGGAAAAGACCAGAGCAAGGCCAGGCGTTCCAGATCTGCATCTAGCCCCAGCCCACGGAGGAGTAGCAGGGATAAAGAACAGAATAAAATAGGTGGCTCTTCAAAATTTGATTGGGCTGCTCGTTTCAGCCCCAAGGTTAGCCTGCCTAAAACAAAACTGTCTCTACCAGGCTCTTCTAAGCCAGAGGCATCAAAACCTGGGCCTTCAGGATTACAGGCTAAACTAGCAAGTGAGTTGTTGAAAATAATCTTTACTTCTGTGGGGGCTTGAAAATTGGCCTCTGTTTGTAACATGCGTATAGTGTAAATTTGGCAGGAACTGTATTGACCAGCATGAAAACTAATCAACCAGAGATAATTACTAGGGCCAGTTTATATGGTTGGTGCAGCCGAGGAAAAGATGCATTACTACTTCAGACTATAGGTGGGGTGCAGGTGTATATCTGAATGTTTCCCCATAGGGTGGGCAAATCCATGTGAAGAGAGAGAGGGTTCAGCCTAATCTTCTCGGGGTGCAAGGTTTTTTTTTTATGGCCCTTCTTTTTTAGTGTTTGTCTCCATTCTGGCTGACTATACTTACTGTACAACGGGTAGGCAGCTTGTGGCCCTCCAGATGTGTTGGCATACAACTCCCATGATCCCTCACCGTTGACTATGCTGGCTAGGGCTGATGGGAGTTGTAGGCTAAAACATCTGGAGGGGTCACAAATAGCCTATCGCTGCTGAACAGTATCTAGATGTTGGATATGCTTTACAATATGTGCCAGGAGAGATTTTAGTACCCTGATATCAAATTTTTTTCTATATACTTTACCTAGATTTCATAATTATTCTCTTTTTACTGAAACACATATGCAGAATCAGTCCAGTTTTCTTACTACTTAAGCTACATCTAACACTAGAATGGCGCTGACTTATTTATCAGTCTGTATAGCATTGAAGGCTACCAGCTTGGACAGTGTTGCATGCTGTAATTTTAGAATATTGATTGTAACTTGAATGCACAGAATTTTTGATGATCTAATTTAATTATGCATTTTGTAGAATTGCCCATTGCAACATTATTCCTTTAACTTTTTGGATGGATATAAATATTGGAAGTACCGGTATTATGTTTCAAACTACTTTCTCTTCATTGTTTAATTGGTCACTTATAAAAACCCAGGATGGCTTGATTTAAACAAAGTTTCTAATTTTCTAGTGCATATATTTCTGAACAAGCATGCCTACTAATTGTCTTCTGTAACAATGAAAATGTGTGTGCTATAAGTTAAACCTTTATACTACTCAGGAGCATACTCCATAACCTCTGGTCATGCAGTCCATATGTTTTTTTTTAAAATATCAAATTCATATCTGCTTAAAAGAGTAGTTATGAAATTACGGGTCTCTGTTTAGGATGTTCTATACATATAATAATACTAAGCGAGACAGTTCATTTCTGAGAACTTTCCCTAAACAAGGGGTGGTGGATACTGGGCAGAACACATTTTTTCCATGACATGGAAATATTCATGCTGGTTGCTTCCTTGTCTATTACTCATACTTTGCACAATAATAAAACTCATGGTCTATTGTGTCATATTTATAAGTCACACATTTTGGCCTCAGTGCAGGCCCCAATTCATTCTTTTACATAAAGAAGGCTTCAACTCAATGTGGCTGATAATGGACAGTTTTTAAAGATATTTGAGTAAAGGCATTAGTGTGTTACATTCAGATTTATTTATTTATTTATTATATTTCTACCCTGCCTTTTTTCCTGCAAGGAACCCTAGGCGGCTTACATAATCCTCCTCCTCCACTCCTCCATTTTATCTTCACAACAACCCTGTGAGGTAGGTTAGGCTGAGAGTCAGTGACTGGCCCAAAGTCACCCAGTGAGCTTCATGGCCGAGCGGGGACTAGAACCCGGATCTCCCGAGTCCCAGTCCAACACTCTTAACCACTATGCCACACTGGCTCTTTCAAAAAGGGCCATCTTGCCTGGACTTTTTTTTTAAAAAAGTCTGTTTTAAACTGCTCACTCCTAGAGCATATGCTTTGCATGCGCAAGGTCCCAGGTTTAATCCCTGGCATTTCCAGGTATGGCTGGGAAAAGCCAGTCTGAAACCCTTGAAAGCTGCTGCCAGTCAGGGTAGAGAATACTGACATAGATAACCCAATGGTCTGACTGGGTATAAGACAGATTCCTATGTTGTTCCATCCTGCTAAAAATATCTAGGGTTGTCTGGAATGTTTCTTCTATAAATATTACACTCGATCCATCTGGGTTTATTTATTTAAACCAAAAGTTCAGAGTTAAGTACTGCTTTCTAGTCACTAAATCCAAGTTACTATAAGTCAGACCAACCCAAAAGCCCAAATGCTCACAGTGGAGAAGAAATTTCTTTTACTTTAAGAACATAAGAAGAGCCATGCAGAATCAGACCAAGGCTCTATCTAGTCCAACATTCTGTTCATACAGTGGCCAAGCAGCTGCCCACTTTGTTCCATGTAGTTTAGATTTCATAGGTCAACGTGCTTGGTCTTGTGTCTGTTAAACAATAGGGAAGTAATCAAAGTGCTATCCGGCTAGCGATTATCAGTTAATCCTCGAGGTTACCCCCTGTGTACTCCAAACTGTTATCATGGACAAAGATGGAAACAACCAGTTGTGTAGCACAGTAGGTCTTTGCATGTAGAAGCTCCCAAGTTTGATCCTTGGTGAAAGAAATTCTCATAGTAGGGCTGGTGTTGGACCTATAAGTGAGGCCATGTGCTATCACATGGTAGGCAGTGGCAAGTACTGGTAGACAGTAGGCTGTAGCTTCATAAGGAGAGGAGGCATAGCTCACTGGTAGAGCTGCATGCTTTGCATTCAGAAAGTCCTAGGTTCAATCTCTGGGAACTCCGATTAGAAGGATCAGGTAGCAGGTGATGGGGATAGACTGCTGCCAAGACCCTAGAGAGCTGTTTCCAGTCAGAGGGCAGAATCCAATGGGGTGCTTAATCCCCTTCCAATTCTCCTGATTCCCTTTCACAAGCAGTGGGCCCTGCTGATTGCATTGCGCAAGCGGGACCCACCACATATGCAAGGGAGATTTAGCGCTTCCTAGGGGAAGCCCCGAAACAAGCAGGAACACTTGTTTCTGGAAGGAGACAGGTCAGTGGAGCTCCCTTATGTGAGTTCCACCGATCTGCCTCCTTCCAGAAATGAGCATTTCCACTTGTTTTGGGTTGCCTGGAAGCACCAAATTGCCTTTGCGCAAGCGTTTGGTGGAAGAGAATCAACAGAGGTGTAAGTGCCCCATTGGATTCTGCCAAGAGTAAGCACTATACAGAGATTAAAAGACAGTCCCTGCCTGCAGGCACACAATGTAATAGACATGATACAAAAGGATAAAAGGAATGGGGAAACCAGAGGAAAGCAAGGATTGAAGGGACAGTTCCTTTTATTGCTGATGGATGGGGCCAGGATTCCCCTTTGCCATGAAATGCTTCTTGGGGGCAGAAGGTGCAGTGGCCCTTGGTCTCCTGGCAAGTAGCAGAGGCTTATGACAGCTTCCACATCAAGAATAATTTCCAACTTTTGTATAAAATTGGTGATGCATCTCTAAAAGTTGTAGGATATTCCATTTGCAACAACCCGAATCTCTGGGTTGTTGAGGGGCTAAACAACCCAATAACACACCATGCATAAACTGCTGGGTTCTTTAGCCCCTAAACAACCCAGTGGACCAGTGTTGCACATCCACATTGACTGAGCTTGTTTACAGAAAGTGGGTACAGCTCGTGTATGGTGGGTATCTGCCGTGGTTCGCAAACCAGAAAGCTGGCTCCATTTTATAACTACTTCTAGAGCAAAATGTTTGTGCATATTGTAGCCAGTAGAGGGTGCATTGACTTATTTCTGTGCAAGAGCTTTAACTCTTGGTTAAAATAATAAGCAACATTTATAGTGAAGTGTTTGTCTCTTAGGGCAGTACAGCATGCTGGTTTAAGTAAATCCTTTTAAGGAATTGTAGTAGACTGAGTGTGTAGGTGTAGTAGGAGAGAGATGTCTAATGGACTTTTAGCACCTCTACTAAACTGGAATTTCCTGTTGTTGTTTTAAAAGGCAGTAAAGCGCGTGTGCACGCACGCACACACACACACGTAGTTAAACTAGTGCAGACATCCCTACTTTCTCCCAGCCTTTCTACTTTTTCCTTTAAAACAAAACACAAAACCAAATGTGCCACTAGTGCAAGCCACTGTAAGTCACGCTGTGACCTCATCTGTGGGTCCCAACCCACTAGTTAAAGAAAAAGTATGTTTTAAATAATTATATCCCATATCTCCTTGCTTTCAAAGTTTACAGTAGTTAAAATGTTAACACTAACAAATCTGTAAAGTACAGTAGCAAAAAATAAAATGAAATAAAATATGTCTGATATAGAATAAATGCCATTGTTTCCTTAAATCCATCTTTGAGCTGAGAGGTTCTTGATTAGTGGTGGGGGGAGAGAATGGCAAGTTGAGTGGGAACGCTTCACTTGTTGCACCCCTTTCCCTCTACAGTGTTTGCAAAGAAACAAAAATTGCCTGGTGTTGACTGTCATTTGTCTATACAGGCTTGAGAAAATCAACAAAAAAGCGCAGTGAATCGCCACCTGCTGAGCTCCCCAGTTTGAGGCGGAGCACACGGCAAAAGACCACGGGCTCCTGTGCTAGCACCAGGTATTATCGAAATCTAGGATTACTGATATGTTAAGATTACTGTGAAGAACCATGGCTACTTGAAGACTTGCTGGCTTATTGCAGCATGCTGAGAAGGGAAGGGGAGTAGAACAGTGTGAGGGATGGAGTACGTGGGCAAAAGGCTCATGCACATCATGGATTATTAAGCCAAGACATGAGTGTCTGAACTGGGCCATAGTTACCTTGTTAGGACAACAGTTAAGTAATTTGAAAGATGTACTTTTATTTTGTATTGTCTGCTGAGTACTGAGAAATTTGGCCTTTTATCAAATTACCCAGTCTCTTGGGTGGTTTATTGCATATTATCCTGAAGCCATCAGCAGTCATATATAGGTTGTCAATAGGAATGCACATTCTGAACTCTTTAGGCGGCTTCTCTCAAATGCAAGTTTTCCCTTATGTTCAATTGGCAAACTATGGTTACCAAGTTTGGTGCAAGCCAAGATCTTGGACTGCAGTTTGAAGTAGGCTTAAGGTTCTGCCTTGTTCCAAACAGGTAACCATAATTTCCCAGTTTGGATGTAATAGGAAACAATGGTTAATTGAAGACTCCTAGGGCTAACTATGGTTCACCGAGAAGGGAGGAGGGAAGGGGCTGCATCCTGGTATAAGGCTGATGTCATATCTTACTTTATTACACTGAAATATGATAGTCTGAATTGGACCACTGAATACGTATATATGTTTCTAGGCCGAAGCTATGTTACACAAGAACAGTTATCCCAAACCAGATTAGATTTTTCTTCTAGGAAAATAAGTAAGTATAGCAAGTTGGTACAAGTATATGTTTCTAGAAACAAAGCTTAGTCCTAAAAGTTAAAATAGTGAAGGTCCTGCTTAATTGTGCAGAAGAAAAGTGATTCTTAATGGTATGCTTTTGAAGGAGCAATGTGGTGCCACCATATCTAGATACTTGCAGTGTATGTCAAATAGTACTCATGATCTTTAATGAGTGTAGAAGAAAATGTATACAACAGACTTTTCTTCATCAAGAAACTATTGAAGGTTATTGCGGGAGGCAACTGCTACCATTCTAAGCTTTCCATCCCTCTGAACATTTTGTTATTTCTCTCCTGCCCTCTCCAAAAACTGCAGAAGATGCCCTCCCCCAACTTTTGTGCCCTGCTAATGGGGCTTTTAAAAAAGAAAATTCAGTTTTGACAAAATGGTATATTCAGATCTGAAATGTGATAAACCTTATTCAGAGATGTTTGTATACTGCTAACAGCCTAGTGTGCCCTGAACTACCCTGAAGACCTGCTGCCCAGCCAGCATTTTGGGCTTCTCCAGGGAGGGAGGTAAGCTGGTGACCTCCACCTGCAGCCAGCTTTTTCCCCTCCCTGGTGGTTCCCTGCTGGACTGGGGCCCTGCCTCTGCAGCAGCCAGGAGGAGCTGCCCCCGGGACTGATTGGGGAGTGGTGCCAGCTGCCCCAGCAGAGCCACTGCTACATCTGCCGGCCTGCGGAGGAGTGGGGCAACTGCCCTGAAGACCTGCGGCCCAGCCAGCATTTTGGGCTTCTCCAGGGAGGGAGGTAAGCTGGTGACTACCATCTGCAGCCAGCTTTTTCCCCTCCCTGGTGGTTCCCTGCTGGACTGGGGCCCTGCCTCTGCAGCAGCCAGGCGAAGCTGCCCCCTGGACTGATTGGGGAGTGGTGCCAGCTGCCCCAGCAGAGCCAACATCTACCAGCTCCCTTTGGGGGAGCCACTTGGGGGGTGGCATGAGGGCGAGGGCCTACCCCCCCTGTCTGAGCTGGGTTGGGGTTTTAGGGATTTTAGGGGTTGGTTTTAGGGGTGGGTCTCCCGCCTGATCGGCGGAAGCAGGGGGGCATGTGTTCATCTCAGGGAGATGATGGGGGGAGTTCCGGGGGGCAAAACATACCATTGTTGAGCGGCAGACGCTGGCAGAGTGCTAGGGGCAGGCCATGCCGATTAAGGGGAACAGGGGATTGATGCTTAATATCTATCCCTTGTTCCGGGCCTGCCCAGAGCCAAGGGATAACGGGTGTGTGTGGCTCCTTCCCCACCCTTGCATTTGCTGCTGTGTAATGCCAGGTCGGTTACCCAAAAACCATCTGTAATCCATGACATGATCCTGGATGAGGGTGCGGACCTGGCATGTATTACGGAAACCTGGCTGGACGAGGCCGCTGCTCCAACTCTGGCGGCCTTGTGTCCGGCTGGTTTCTCGTATGCCCAGCAGCCAAGGGTTGGGGGATGGGGAGGGGGAGTGGCTGTTATCTACCGGGAGTCCTTGGTCCTCACCAGACTCCCTCTCCGGGAGACCAAGTTTATTGAGTGCATGTACTGGAGGTTGGGTCCAAAGGGCAGTCTGGGGATTCTGCTCGTGTACCGTCCACCCCGCTGCACGACAGACTCCCTGGCCGAGGTGCTGGAGGTGGTCTCTGATGTGCGTGTGTTGTCCCCCAGGCTATTGGTGTTGGGGGACTTCAACGTGCATTCGGGGGCTGCCCTCACGGGGGCACCTCGGGACTTCATGGAGACCATGGCTTCCTGGGAGCTGTACCCTGTATTAACTGGACCTACCCATGTAGCCGGTCATGCGCTGGACTTGGTTTTTGTTTCTGGAGAGGGGGGAAATGATCTGGAAATCGGGGGTATATCCACCACCCCCTTGTCATGGTCAGATCACTATGTGGTGGGGTTGGATTTCTCGGTGCCACAACCCCTCTGCAGGGGTGAGGGACCTATTAGGATGGTCCGCCCCAGGCGTCTTATGGATCCAGATGGATTCCTGAACACGCTTGGGGAATTGGAGCACACAAACAGTAGCTCGGTCGAGACCCTGGTGGATGACTGGAATGCTGCAATCACCAGGGCATTAGACCGAGTTGCCCCGAAGCGCCCTCTTCGCCTGAACAGAGCTCGCGCGGCGCCATGGTTCACTCCGTCGCTGCGAGCTCTGAAACGAGGTGAGAAGGCTAGAGCGCCGATGGCGAAATTCCCGCTCCGAAGACGATCGAACACGGGTTAGAGCTGCATCTTCAGCCTACCGGGTGGCGGTGAAGGCAGCAAAAAAGAATTTCTATGCTGCCTCCATTGCGTCTGCAGAGTGCTGCCCCAGGAGGCTGTTCCAAGTGGTCCGGAGTCTGGTCGGTCCAGTCGCTCTGGACCCACTGGAACAGTCAAAAGCCTCCTGTGAGGCTTTAGCGAAGCACTTCGCAGATAAAATCGATCGGGTTAGGAGTGGGATATCGTACGTCGTGGACACAGGGAGTGAGCGGGAGGAGGCCAATGGCAGACTGGTTTTTGTGGGATTGGTTTCGGCTTCTTCCTTCTGATGAAGTGGACAAGGTGCTTTCATCTGTGAGGCCGACCAGCTGCTTGCTTGATCCTTGCCCGTCCTGGCTCATCATGAGCTGCAGGGAGAGACTGGGTGAGGGGATCAAGGCGGTGGTGAATGCCTCCCTCGAGGAGGGAGTGATGCCATCAGCCCTCAAGGAGGCAGTAATAAGACCGCTTCTAAAGAAGCCCTCCTCAAAAAAAAGGGAAAACACCGGGCCCTGATGGACTGTCAGCAATTTATTACAAGTGTTTTGAAGATGAGTTGTTACAACCACTACAAAGGACTATGAATAATATCCTACAAAATGGGAAGTTACCAGATACATGGAGAGAGGCTAATATTGCATTGATACCTAAAGAAGGACAAGACTTGACTTCTCTTAAAAATTACAGGCCAATTTCACTATTGAATAATGATTACAAATTATTTACAATGATTCTATCTGAAAGACTAAAGAAAATTTTACAAGAGTTTATTCATCAGGATCAATGTGGTTTTCTGCCTAAAAGACAATTAAGAGATAACATTAGAACTGCGTTGGATGTGTTGGAATATTTAAATTGTCATAATGAAAAACAAGCAGCACTGATTTTTTTGGATGCTGAAAAAGCTTTTGACAACATGAACTGGAGTTTTTTATTTGGAGCAATGAATGAAATGGATTTTGGAGAGAATTTTATTAAAGGAATAAAATCGATATATTCGACACAAAAAGCACAAATAATTGTTAATGGTGAATTGACAAAGCCCTGTATGATACAAAAGGGAACAAGACAAGGATGTCCATTATCTCCACTACTGTTTATTTTAGTTCTAGAAGTTTTGCTTAGAAATATTAGGCAAGATGGAAAAATCCCGGGAATAAAAATTAAAAAAGAATCATACAAGTTGAGAGCTTTTGCAGATGATTTGATGATAGTCTTGGAAAATCCATTACAAGGAGTGCAAACTCTGTTGGATAAATTAAATGAGTTTGGAGGGTTGGCAGGATTCAAGGTAAATCATGAAAAAACAAAAATGTTGGTGAAGAATATGAGAGCGGAAGACCAACAGATATTGATGCAAACATCGGGTTTTAAAATTGAAAAAAGAGTAAAATATCTTGGTATCATAATGACAAATTCGAATTCCACGTTGTTTCAAAACAATTATGTTAAGATATGGTTAGGAATTAAAAATGATATGTTGAAATGGGAGAAACTAAAATTGTCTTTGCTGGGTAGGATCTCTGTGATAAAAATGAATGTTTTACCAAGAATGATGTTCTTATTTCAAACACTACCGATTTTAACTAATGATGTGCCCTTTAAAGAATGGCAAAAGGACTTATCTAAATTTATATGGCAAAGAAAGAAACCACGTGTTAAATATATAGTTCTACAGGATGCGAAAGAAAGGGGTGGATTGGGTGTACCTGATTTGAAATGGTATTTTAATGCTTGCTGTTTTGTTTGGTTGAAGGAATGGGTGACATTGAGAAATAACAGACTTCTAGAATTAGAAGGGCATGATCTAAGGTTTGGATGGCATGGATATTTGTGGTATGACAAAGCTAAGGTTAATGTAGATTTTAAGAACCACTATATCAGAAGGGCGTTATTAAGAGTTTGGAACAAATACAAGCCCAGGTTATGCCCAAAATTACCCTTATGGATATCACCCCAAGAGGCATTATACAGGAAAGAAATGACAAGCAATGAGAACTGGTTAAAATACAGAGAAATATTGGAATTGCGTCAGGGAACACATTGGATTAAAACACGGGATTGTTTAGTAACACAAGGTCATAACTTACACTGGTTTTCATACATGCAATTGTTAGAGAGATTTAAAGTGGATAAAAGAATGTATGATATAGAAGAGGATAAGTCTGAATTTGAAATACAATTGTGTACAGGTGATGATCATGTAATTGCAAAAATGTATAAATTTTTGTTGAAGTTTGGGACAGAAGAAGAACAAGTTAAAGACTGTATGGTTAAATGGGCAAGGAACTTTGGATATAATATAATGATGGAACAATGGGAACACATGTGGACTAAAGGTATAAAATTTACACTGTGTTCTGATCTTAGAGAGAATTTTTACAAGATGATGTATCGTTGGTACCTAACTCCTGTGAAATTGGCTAAGATGTATAATAATGTGTCAAATGTATGTTGGAAATGTCAAAGTCATGAAGGAACATTTTATCATGTTTGGTGGACATGTAAAAAAGTGAAAACATATTGGGTACAAATACACACATGGATACAAAAGATTTTAAAAGTGAATATTAAACTGAAACCAGAAATGTTTTTATTGGGTATAATAGACTTGCAACATGAGAAAGACTATGGAACATTACTACAATATATGATGACGGCAGCAAGAATAATCTATGCTCAAAAATGGAAAGAAGCAACTATACCAACTATAGAAGACTGGTTGTTGAAAATGTTGGACTTAGCAGAGATGGCAAAATTGACTTCCTTAATTAGAGAATTTTTTTTAACTTCATTCAAGAAAGACTGGAAACCTCTGGTGGACTTCTTGGGGAGGAGGGAAAGTGACTTAATAACTTTTGGTTTTGATTTCTGAAGATGGGTGTGATAGAAATTCATTATGTGAAAATAGAAGAAACTTATATATTGGATAAGGATTGGTATTGTTTGTCAGACAATGAGGCGGAAGCCAAATGTTGTTTTGGAAAATTCAATAAAAAAATTCAAAAAAAATAAAATAAAGAAGCCCTCCTTGGATCCCCAGGATTTAAACAACTTTTGCCCAGTCTCCAATTTACCATTTCTGGGCAAGGTGATCGAGCGGGTGGTGGGTGCTCAGTTGAAGGCACACTTGGATGAAGCTGATTATTTAGATCCGTGCTAGTCGGGCTTCAGGTCTGGACATGGGACGGAGACGGCCTTGGTCGCCTTGGTGGATGATATGAGGAGGGCTTTGGATAGGGGCGAATGCTCCTTTCTAGTCCTCCTCGATCTCTCAGCGGCTTTTGATACCGTTGACCACGGTATCCTCCTGGACCATCTGGAGGGGTTGGGCTTGGGAGGCACTGTATTGCAGTGGTTCCGGTCCTTCCTCTCTGGAAGGTATCAGAGGGTAGTTCTCGGGGAGGAGGCTTCGGACCCTCGGCTGCTCACTTGTGGAGTGCCGCAGGGTTCCATCCTCTCCCCGATGTTATTGAACATCTATCTCAAGCCGCTGGGAGCTATCATCAGGAGGTTTGGGGTGCAGTGTCATCAGTATGCGGATGACACGCAGCTCTACCTCTCTTTTAAGTCCTCACTGAGGTTGGCCGTTGAGACCCTGTCCAAGTGCCTGGAGTCAGTGGCTGGCTGGATGGGAAGGAACATGCTGAAACTGAACCCCGACAAGACCGAGGTACTTCTGGTGGGGGACAAGGGAAGGTTAGGGGATGTTGACCTGGTGCTGAATGGGGTACATCTACCCCTGAAGGACCAGTTCCGCAGCTTGGGGGTCATTCTAGACTCCCAGCTGTCCATGGAGGCTCAGGTGGCAGCTGTGAGCCGGGCGGCGCTGTATCAACTCCATCTGATACGGCAGCTGCGCCCCTACCTTCCTAATCACCTGCTCCCATCAGTGGTTCATGCCTTGGTCTCCTCTCGCCTAGACTACTGTAATGCGCTCTACGTGGGGTTACCCTTGAAGACAGTCCGGAAGCTTCAGCTGGTACAGAACGCGGCGGCACGCCTGATTAAGGGCAGCCACCGGCGTGATCACATCACCCCAGTGCTTAATGAGTTGCACTGGCTACCAGTTGCTTGCCGAGCCGTATTCAAGGTGTTGGTTTTGACCTTTAAAACCCTACACGGCTCCGGCCCAGCTTATCTCAAGGAGCGCCTCCAGCAACATCAAGTAGGCCGCTCAGCAAGGTCTGCCACGGACGGCCTTCTCCTTATCCCATCAGCCAGAGCAGCCAGGCTGGTGGGGACTAGGAAGGGGGCCTTCTCTGTGGCGGCCCCCACATTATGGAACTCCCTCCCTAGTGACCTTCGCCATGCCCCCTCCGTGATGAGCTTCCGCCGTGCATTAAAAACATGGCTGTTCAGGCGGGAATATGGGGTGGGTTAGGTTTTTAATAAGAATTTTTAATATTGTTTTAATTATTATATTTTATTGTGTTTTGTTGTATTTTGGTTGTACATCGCCCAGGGTGGCCGGGTGACCGGCCAGATGGGCGATTGATAAATATAAATATAATAAATAGTGTGAGGTCTTAAGTCATGTGACTCATCACCTGTTTTGATCAGTATAGAAATTCTGTTGGACCATAGAAATTATGAAAATAGAAGGAACATTATTTTGTAGGCATTCCTTTGAACTTCAGTAGTTATTGAGGTCAGCTAAGCACAGATGTGGTATTGATGAAACATTTTTTTTTTCTTAACATGCCTCATCTTTTTTTCCCTCCAGGTGTGGCTGAGGTTTACTTTTAAAGTGTTTTGTATATAGATTGTGTATCGTTTGAATGTCCAAAGGAATAGATGTGTTCCCTGATGACTCCATGTCTGCAGAGATTTTAATGTTGAGTGCTGGTATTATCAGCATTGTAGATTAAGTAGTATAATCTGGTAAGTTTCTGATGATACTTGTTTTCCTAGTCGGCGAGGCTCTGGCCTGGGCAAAAGAGGAGCAGCTGAAGCTCGCCGACAGGAGAAAATGGCTGATCCTGATAACAACCAGGATGGAGTTAATTCTTCAGCTGCACGAGCTGATGAGGCTCCACAAGGAGCTGCAGGTAAGAAAAAGTAGTGACAGTGAACACTGGCACAGACAAAAAAATTATGTAGATTTTGCAACCTGTACAGCAATACCTTTGATTGCAAGTAACTTGGTTTGAGAGCGTTTTGCAAGACAAGCAAAATTTTAAATATTTATTTAATATTTTTTTTACTTGATATACAAGCGACGTCTTGTAATACAAGTACTGTAGTATGGCTTAAATTAAAAATCTCTGTACAAATTTTTTTGGGGGGATTTCGTTTTGATATAAGAGTGTTTTGGTTTACAAGCACGTTTCCGGAATGAATTATGCTCTCAATCCAAGGCGTGACTGTATTTCTAACAATAGAGGTAAATCTACTAATGAAGTTGCTTGGTCAAAGCAGTTATTTTGTGTGGAAAATGGTAGTATTTCCTATGCCTAGAAATGCTAATGCTAGTAGTTGGAGACTACCTAGAAGTCCCAAGATGTCTTCTGACTGGAATAAAAAACTTACAGTGGGCAAGGGGGCCTTAGATTTGTATTATTGAACAACTGCCCTCCATATGTTTCGAAAGGGGTCCTGCTAACACCCTTTTGAAACTGAGGAGACTTTCAAAAGCAGTTGATATGGCATAATGGCAACCTCCCCCAACCTGGTGCCCTCCAGATATTTTGGACTTCAACTCCCATCAGCTCCAGCCAACATGGCTAGTGGTCAGGGATGTTGAGAGTTGTAGCCCAAAGCATCTGGAGGGCACCAGGTTGGGGAAGGCTGGCATAGGGACCTGCTCAAAGGTTTTCGGGAATCGTCCAGAGAGCTTCAGCTATTGGGCAGTATAGAAATGTAATAAATAAATAATCAAAGGAGAAAAATGTAAAAAGAAAAGAAAAAAGTCCACTTAGCATTCTCAAAATTTTGGGTGTACCCAAACTAGTTCTTTCGAACCCGACTTCTGTAAACATATCGAAACAAACTATTTTCACTGGCCCTGTGAATGGGATTGCACTTCTGTTTTCTCTTCAACATGTATGTTTAATGTTGGTTACTTCACAATTGTTAGCCAGTAGCAAACCTAGATTCGCCTTCTGAAAATATGTAACCTTGTGCTGAAATTCAGTGTTTGGTTCAGATCTTAGTTAAAATAGGAACCCTACCTAATATTAACTGTGGTTAAGGCTAGTGTTGATGTTTCCCTTTAAATGTATTGAAAGTGAGGGGTGGGCTAGCTCCAAGGAGGAGCTATGGCTGGCTCCTGTTATCTTTGCTATGGTTAAAAAGAACCGGCTCCAGTTCACTGTATCTTGTTCATGATCATAGATTTACCGACTTCTCTTTGGTAAGAAGTAGTGTTGAATACAAATAAATGCTTTACCTTGTTGGCTGTTGTTACATGTGGTATTTTAATTGTCTCTGTTTCTTTGGTGCTTTGACTGACTGCTAATCTAGGCACCTTAACTTCCTGGAGTTTGTTAACTCTGTAATCTTAAGTGCACTTAATCAGTGGAACTTACTTCTGAGTAAAACATAAGTAGGATTGCATTGTTATAACGTTTCTTGTACACAAGCATTTATAAAACTATTCAGATGTCTGAACAAATGCCTGTCTGTTTCATTAGACTGTAGGAAGTATTTCCTCTGCCTCTTTCACTGCTGTGAATTTTGACAGCCACAAAGCTGCTACAGCAGTCTAAATCCTACAGAGTTAATGCAGATTTGCCTGACAGCCTTGTTCCAGGGTACAGAGTATATCAAGTCGTGATCATAACTTCCAATTTGGAACATTCTTAACAGTTTTTTATTAAACGAACACTTTTGAACATTATTTTATATCTAGTGGTATAATGCCTCAATTTTATGTTTTAAATAAATTACTTATTTAGTCAAAATTCGAAATGTTTCAACCACATGCACAGCTGAAAGTTTAAACTGACCTTTTGTGTCCAAGTGCAGTCTTGCCATACTGTGTGGGTCAAGACTAAAAATAAACTTGCTTTTCTTGTATGCCATTTTGTATTCTTACTGGAGTCATTAAAGGTTTACTTTGACTACTTTGGAAGGAGGATTTTGGGGAAATTTGACAAGTATGTATACTATGTGACCTACTAATATAGTGCCATTCCCCCCCCTTCTCCTATAGCTTCTAGTTCTGTTGCTGGGGCTGTGGGCATGACCACCTCTGGCGAAAGTGAATCGGATGATTCTGAGATGGGAAGATTGCAAGGTACAAATTAAGAGGCCTATTTTGTTACTCTCATAGCAACTGTAAATATTGCAAGACTGTATAGATTTCTTCTAAAAAGTTAACATGTATCTAGGAAAATTTTTAATGTTCTGCTTTTTTTTGCGGAGCACATATAGCTCAACTAACATTACTTTTTCCAGGACTGTAATGTAATAGTTGGTTCTTCTTCGTGATCTCTGTGCATCACACATATATGGGCTCTCTGCGCCTGCGCGGAGTTCATTTGGAAAGATTGAATAGCTGAAGGCCAAAAAAAGGGGGGGAGCTCCTCCCCTTCGCGCATGTCCCTTGGCGCGGCTCCCCCCGTTCCCTCAGTTCCTCTTCAACCGCTTCGCAGACAGTCGCTAGGAAGATCTCTATCTCTAGCTTGTAGCACGCTGAGACCATTCTCCTTTTCTCTTCTTATTTCCTAAAAAAAAAAAGAAAAAAGGTTACTAGAATAATATCTCTTACACTCTACTATACTCTCTACTTACCTCCTCACTTATTCACTTCTTCTACAACATCGAGACAAAATGGCGCCCAGAGTGCCATTCCGCAAGTGTGTTAAGTGTGGGGCAAAACTCCCCCCTGCCGACAGCCACTTGCTATGCCTTTTTTTGCCTTGGAGAAGGACTTGTGGTCGAGTCATGCCATCACTGCCAGGCGTTCACAAGGCAGGCACGCAAGCACAGAGCGGACAAACTAAAAGCCGAGCTATGGCATAAAGCCCTTCAGGCAACCCAGCCCTTGACATTGGCTGATGCACCGGCTGTACTGAAACAAAAGACTCCTCCGTCCCACACTGCGACGACCGCCCGGCTACCCTGGGTAGATCGCTCACAGGATCCCCTACTAAGGCCAAGAAAAGGCCACATAGGGATAAAGATGAGGCGGAGCGAAAAAAGAGGCGTAAAGAGGCGAAGAAGGCAAAAGCAACTAAGGGCCAGTGCTCGCCCACACGTGCTGTGGAGTTGGCACGCCACACACCAGATTCACCCGAGCCCAGTCACCCTTCGGTGTCTTCGAGGCTGGCGTCGAATCCTACGCCTGTGATCCAGCCAATTGAAATCGAAGGCAACTACGCTCGATCCCGATCCCCAACACCTAGGAGATCCTCGAGCCTGAAGGCGTCCCAGGCTTTGATCTCTGATGGAGAACTTGTAGACTCCCCTGTCAAGAGTCGCTCAACTTAATGAAGAGCTGCCAATGGCAGAGGCCAGCCAGATCCGTACTGAACCATCTAGCTATTCCATAGTCGCCAGGCACTCCAGTAGATCGCCAACCACAAGGTGGAGCCACCAACGTCGCTCACGTAGCAGATCCCGGTTCCCCATTCCAGAGACCGGATCCATCTACTCAACCACCTCCACGTACCACCGATACACAGACGGTATATCCTATGCATATCATAGGCGACGCTTGCCACTAGACGACCGGCAGCACCTCAGATATCCCCTACGCAACCGTGAGATATCTCCTTCACCTCCTCCGGTACCACCCCGTAGAGGCTCCGTTCAGGCGGCAATTGTCACACCTTTGCCGCCAGACAAGCCATGCCCCCCACCACTACGGCATGCATCTACACTGCGGAGCCAGTCACCGTCCTCTACAGACTACGGGTCCGATTCGGAATCCTTCGATTCCCCTCTTATCGGAGCAACCATCGCCAGGGCCCCTGACAGGGTCCCACTCAGCGGCATCACCTTCCGAAGACCTCGGATCTGTCACAGAACACATCCAACGCATGGCACAAGCCCTTGGCATCGAGGCAAAAATCGAACAACCTAAGCCTCGAGATCCAATATATGATGTTGTCACGGACACTGAGTCGGCTCCTACCCTACTCCCGTTCCCTATCACTCTAATGGACAGTTAAAAACAACTGGAAAGCCCCGGCCACCACCACTGGCTACGGCTAGACGGCTCGAGTCCATGTACAGAGTCAGAGAGGAAGACACCAAATTCCTCCTTTCGCACCTGACGCCGAACTCCATCATAGTCGAGTCCGCGCAATCTAAATCGGGTAAAACGCACTCTACACCATCCTATAAAGACGGCAAAAGACTAGACGCCTTCGGACGCCGAGTATACTCGTCTAGCACACTGGGGATCTGAGTAGACGGGTACCAAGCGACTATGGCCAGGTACCAACTCTTCCTTTGGGAAAAGATGGGAAATCACCTTTGGGAAATCACCTCCCTGAAGAACAAAGGGAACTCGTCTGTGTCTTCCAGACAGAGGCCACTGGCATAGCTAAACAGCAATTAAACATGGCACGACACCAAACCGACTGCCATGGCAAGTCGATGATAGCGGCGATAGCGCTCCTCTGGCATGCATGGCTGAGATCCGCTTCCCTGACACAAGAAACTAAGTCTAAGATAGAAGACCTCCCTTTCGATGGGGAGGGCCTGTTCCACGTCTCCACCGACGACTCTCTAGACGCGGTCCAAAAAGCTTGCGCCAATGCTAGGAAGATGGGACTCGCACCACCTCCTCCACCTCACCAATATAGACAACGCCGATGAAACCGGGCTCAGTCATTCCAATACCCAACCTTATGCCCAACGAAACACTGAACGCCGAACCCGGGACCAACAGTCCTCGGGCCCGCGACGTCCCAGCGGCCAAGGCCAGTTCTGAGGCGCACAAAAGGGCTCCGACTTCACAAAGCGTCATGTTTGACGCCTACTACACCCTGACCACAGTTCTCGCATCTCAACACCCGCTGTTTCGGGACAGATTGTCACAACGCCTACAAGCGTGGGTTCACATCACCTCAGACCGCTGGGTCCTGCAGATCATCATCAGTGGCTACAAAATAGAATTCGACACCACCCCACCTTTCTCCGGCATTCACACCACCAAAGCGACGGCCCCACTCATAGAAGAAGTGCAAACGCTTCTTCACAAAGGGGCTATCCAGCCGGTACCAAGGCCAGACATGACAACTGGGCTGTATTCACGGTACTTCACCGTGTCGAAGAAAGGCGGGGGACTCCGTCCAATTCTAGACCTCCGCGGGGTGAACTTCTTCATCACGCCGAAGAAGTTCAAAATGGTCACGCTCCAGTCCATCCTACCACTTCTCAAGCAGACAGACTGGTTCGCGTCCATAGACCTCCAGGATGCCTACTTCCACATAGCCATCCACCACGAAAGCCATCAATACCTCCGGTTCACACTCAGCGACGCAGCCTACCAATTCGTCGTCCTTCCCTTCGGGCTCTGCACAGCTCCATGAGTGTTCACAAAGTGCATGGCCCCCGTATGTTCAAGGCTCCGCACCGAAGGGATAAAAATCTACCCCTATCTCGACAACTGGCTAGTAGTCGACTCTTCCAGAAACCGCCTGCAGACGGCTCTGCAGACCACCCTCGCCCTACTGAACGAACTCAGCCTCTGCATCAACCTAAAAAAGTCTGTCCTCAAACCGCAAAAGCGAGTGCAATTCATCGGTGCCGTAATAGATGCAGAACTCGGGCGGGCCTCACTGCCCCAACAAAGACTACACACGGTTATGTCGACAGCGTCTCAAATCTACAAAGCGCCCGCCTTGTCGGCCTGCGCAATCCAAAGACTTCTCGGACTCATGGTGTCGACCATCGCAGTCGTCCCCCTAGCCAGGCTCCACATGCAACTACTACAACACTGGTTCATCACCTGCTTCGATCCCGAAGAACACGGGCCACAGTACAAACTAAGGCCACCAACCCATGTCAAACTCTCCCTCAGATGGTGGATGAGAAAAGAACACCTTGCAGTCGGTGTCCCATTCACCCCACCGGACCCGACAGCAATACCACAGATGCATCCCACACGGGCTGGGGAGACCACTACGCAGGCCGGACAGTGCAAGGCCTGTGGACCAACAAGCAACGACAACAACACATCAGCGTACTCGAACTAAGGGCAGTCATGTGTTCTCTCAAGGCACTCAAATGACACCTTGTCGCACAATACGTCCAAGTCGCCTCTGACAACACAACGGTAGTGGCGTACCTGAACAAGGAGGGCGGCACCCGTTCACGCCACCCTCCTCAACCTAACTCTCGAGCTATTCGCCTGGACCCTGAAACATGGCATCACAATAACAGCCATACACATAGCAGGCAAAGACAGTGTGCTGGCAGACGCACTCAGCCGGCACTCGATCGATCCACACAAATGGAGTCTGGACCCCACGTTCCGACGTTCGATCTCAAGGCATGGGGGACACCAGAGATAGACCTGTTCGCCACTTCCCAAAACGCAGCATGCCTACGGTTCTGCAGCCGCAGTGGCAGAGACCCACGATCGATCACCGACGCTTTCCTCATCCCATGGAAATTCAGGCTCCACTACCTCTTTCCCCCGCTGCCTCTCCTAACCAAAATAATCGCGAAGATCGCTCGGGAGCGACCGTCTTGCATCCTGATCACCCCGTGGTGGCCGAGACAGCCGTGGTTCCCCCTATTACTGGACCTTTCAGAAGGGAGCTACATCCGCATCCGACCACACCACACTCTACTCACACAGCGGTTGGGCTCAATAGTCCACACCGCACCAGAATCTCTCTGCCTCACGGCATGGAGAATATACTGATGGGCCCAGACGAGGTCCCAGAAGAAGTTGCGAAAGTCACCCAGGCAGTGAGAAAACCTGCTTACCCGTAAATCATACGCACTCAAATGGGCATCGTTCACGGCACACACCAGCACTCATGGGATTGACCCACTGACGTGCTCGGTGATGGCCATACTACAATACCTGCACTCCCTGACGATCGGGACTGTCTCTGGCATCAGTCCGGGTCCACCTAGCAGCTATCTCAGCACATGCCCCCCCCCCCCGCTCGGAACCTTGTTCACGAACCCGTTTGTTAAGCTCGTCCTTAAGGGACTGCGCAACTTGATGCCAATGTCCTGCTCTCTTACACCCGGATGGGACCTACAACTTGTACTCCAGTCAATGACTAAGCCTCCTTTCGAACCCATGGCAACAGCCGACCTTCACCTACTCTTGTGGAAAACCGCCTTCCTCACCGCAATCACATCCGCACGCCGCACTAGTGAGCTGTGTGCACTTCGTGTAGACCAACCGTACCTAGTCTTCCATAAAGATAAAAGTGGTCCTCAGACCAGACTTGGAGTTCCTCCCCAATGTGGTGTCGAACTTCCACCTCGCACAAGACATCATTCTGCCAGCATTCTTCCAGTCGCCATCATCACAACTTGAGCGTTCACTGCACGCCCTAGATATTTGCCGGGCACTAGCCTTCTATACTGCCCGTACTAAACCACTTCGACGTACACAACGCCTGTTCGTATGCTACGGTGGTAAGACCGTTGGCTCCCCAGTATCGAACCAAAGGTTCGCTGCCTGGATTATTGAATCCATCAAACTGGCCTACCAGATCGCAAAACGCCCTCTCCTGACTACTATACGCTCCCATTCCACCAGAGCACAGTCGACGTCCACCGCCTTTGCAAAAGGGGTCCCCCTCGATGAACTGTGCAGGGCAGCGACCTGGACCAGCTGGTCCACCTTCATCAAACACTACAGGTTGGATGTTTGGGCCAGGGCTCCTACTGCATTTGGCAGAGCAGTACTGTCTTCATTCCTCCATTGATGTACGACACCACCCACCTCCGGTAAGTCTGCTTTATACTCTGCCCATATATGTGTGATGCACAGAGACCACGAAGAAGAAGAACAGGTTGCCTACCTGTAACTGTGGTTCTTCAAGTGGTCATCTGTGCATTCACACAACTCACCCTCCTGTCCCCTCTGGTGTCGATGTCATTAGCACTTCCACTGCTGTCTTGGGCCCGAGGTCCTTAAAGACAGCCCTAGGGTCCCTCAGTTTCGAGACTACGGTGCGGTCTCGAGGAACTGAGGGAACGGGTGGGAGCCGCACCAAGGGACATGCGCGAAGGGGAGGAGCTCCCGCCTGTTTTTTGATCTTCAGCTATTCAATCTTTCCGAATGAACTCCGCGCAGGCGCAGAGAGCCCATATATGTGTGAATGCACAGATGACCACTCGAAGAACCACAGTTACAGGTAGGCAACCTGTTCTTTCTTCTCTCTCTCTTTCTGTCTCTGTGTCTCTCTCCCTCCCTCCCCCTGTTAAGTTTGACTGGTGATGGCATATCAGCCACCTTCAGCATAACAAAATACTTAAGGTGAATATGCTGGAAATTATATGATTTAAGAAACTGTATATCTGCAGTTGCAAAATCCAGCTTTTTCTAAGAAGCTGATTTCTGAGAATTTTACTTTTTTATAGGTGGGATCTAGTGTTCCCACCTCCGTAGGCATTTATCTCCTAGATGGCAGAGAGAATTCAACTCCGCATTGTCCTTAATGGTTATCATCTTTTGGCCCAGCCAAAGTAGTACCATGTACCCGAGCTTCCATTTTCAGCTGTGGAAGACAAATGGATTTCCTGGATTCTAACTGGTTTAACTAGGTGTTCAATATCATTAGCTGGAATGGGATGTGTCTAATATACTTGTAACCATTAAAAAATAAAAGATAATACAGTGGGTAGTATCCAGTGGTGTCATTCTGCAAATTCAAATAGCACTAGCAGCTCCACCAAATCTTTCCGTTGTGCATTATGCTTGTGCAGCTGGTTGCACAATGGATTGTGCAATGGGTTGCACAAGCCACAGTTGGATACTGCCTTATGTTTAATGGTTGGAACAGGTAACTATACTTCTAGAAACCTATATAAATGCATACAAAACATTGCTACCATCTCAGCAGTTCTAGCTTAGCCCAAACCATTAAAACCATCACAGAGTTAAAATATTTCAAATGAAAATTGCTGTAAGCAAACACATGGACTGTATACTTAATGAGGGGTTCACTCCTATGAAATTGAACTCCAGCCTAGGATTTAATCACACAAATAATATCTGCTACAATACTGCAAATGCCTGTTATCTGAATCATTGGTTCAGTTTCATACAAATATGTTAACTTTTTTGAATCTAGCTCTATTAGAAGCTAGAGGACTTCCTCCACATCTGTTTGGTCCTCTTGGTCCTCGAATGTCGCAGTTGTTCCATCGGACAATTGGAAGTGGAGCTAGTAAGTAAAACTAACTTGCATGGTTTAGAATCTCTATAGCTTGGATTTCTTTCCCCTGATCTCTAACTTCTTGTAGGACTACTTCTAATGACTAAATCCTTAGAATAATTGGATCTTGTACTTGTAACTCAAGATTTTTCCCAGGTATCAGCCTTGTTAAACTTGGCCTTCAAGTTTGTAGACCTGTAGATTTGTCCATAATCACTTAAGTTCAGTTTATTGCAGTATACAGAAATAGGTTATACAAGTAGATACCTCTTTTCTTACAAAACTACTTTCTAATTCGACAAAGAGAGGAACTTGGTGAATGTAACAGAATATTCCTACAGTATTCTACCAATCTGGTCAAATGAATTCAAAATTTCTAAAAATCTAGTAAGACCTGAATAGTTAGCAAATTTTGTCTACATATCTTGCCTTCAATCTTAGTGGGTTTAGGCAAATGATGCATGCTTTACACAAGCACCTTTAGCCACACTTTGATTGCATCCAATTCTCAACTTGGCAGAAAACCAAACAAACAAACTAACAAAAAAACCCCACACCAATCCCCCTCCCCCCCAAAAAACCTTACCAGTGAGTTACTATTCTTATGAGGTACAGAAGCACAATTTACCTTGGTTTCTAGTTCCTCTTAGCTGATAAACTACTTAGACACACAATGTGTTGTTGGTAGTTCTTTATAAAGGGTGCACAGTGTTTAAGACATGATTCTGCTTCTGTATTAGTGTTTCTATAGTAACATTCTGACTGCACTATCATTCACTCTTCCAGTATCATGACAAATAGTACAGCATAATGAAAAGGCACAGTAACCCAATGCTATAGTTAGGCAACCATACTTGTGATAGGAGGACAAGATCATTATTTAATGTTCTCCAGGGTTTAACACTAATTAATCACCAGAAAGTCTCAAGTATAGAGTATTAGTATTGGGTGGTATGAGCAGGAGTAAGAAGAGCCTCTATCATGCATGTGTTGATTGCACACAATTTTATAGCTTAATTTTGAATAGTGATGTTAGGGAAGTGGATCAGATTGCCTTCTTAGATCAGTCAAGTCATCCCTCCCCAACCTGATGCCCTCCAGAAGTTTTGGACTAAAACTTCCAGTGTTCCTGGCCTTTTAGCCGTATTGTCCTGGACTGATGGGAGCTAAAATCCAAAGCATCTGGAGGGCATCGTGTTGGGGAAGGCTGAGTAAGGTCTTGAGCAGGTTGACGTGACTCTAAAACCTGCCACATGCCCTAAGAATGGTTATGCTTTTGCAGATGATAGGATGGCTTTAAATGGTGTGCTTCATAGATTTCATAGATCATAGAGTTGGAAGGAGCCTACAAGGCTATCGAGTCCAACCCCCTGCTCAATGCAGGAAACTAGAGGAGGGGTCTCCCATCCAAGTAATAACCAGGCTTGACCCTGCTTAGCTTTCCACGCTCAGACAAGCTGAGCCAGCATAAGCCACAGGCCCCATCATATCAAGAAGGAATCAATACACTGTGGGCAGTATCCTATGCTGTCCATGGGCCAGTAGGACCCATTGCTAATGCAACAGGGAGCTAGTGGTTCTAAAAGCAACCCGAAACTAGCAGAAATGCTCATTTTTTGAATAGGGCAGGTCAGTGGAGGTCACAGAAAGGAGCTCTGCTGATCTCTCCCTACCTGGAAACAAGAGTTTCTGCTCCTTCCTGGGGTTGCTTTTAGAACCGCTAGCTCCCCGTTGCACAAGTAGTGGGTCCTATTGGCACAATGGAATGAGCAGGAGCTCAGAGGCAATATCTGTTACATATTGTAGTGCATTTTGGTGGCTGAAAGAATATACTGCTCATGTATCTCACAGTAGCCATCTTATAACATTTAAACACTGATAGAGATGCATGTATAAATGAAGGGTTACTGGTCCCCAGCATTCAATTTTGTGATGAACAGCTAATGAAGATTTATTGTCTGTCTTGGTCAGTTTTGTGATCAAATGCGCATAGTAGAAATTTAAAAGGTTAATGCTTTTAAAATCCTCTATTTTTCTAGGTTCTAAAGCTCAGCAACTTCTACAGGGGCTCCAGGCCACTGATGAAAGCCAGCAGTTACAGTCTGTGATAGAAATGTGTCAGTTATTAGTCATGGGAAATGAAGAAACATTGGGAGGATTTCCAGTCAAGAGTGTTGTGCCAGCTTTGGTAAGGATCAATATTCACTTGCTTATTTGAATTTGTATCCTGTCTTTTCTGCTGTGTTTTCATGAAGGAGTGAATGGTTCAATAATTACACTGTACAAATGTGTTGGAAAAAGGTTTCATCAGTTGGCTCACTGGGTTAATGGGCAAGGAGAAAGTCTTCCATTTTCAAAAATAGAACATTCTGGGCATTGCTTGGACATGACATTGCTATTCTGGGCATTACTTGGACATGATGCATAGAATCTATAAACTAGGGTGGGGAGGAGCCAAGTCTTTGCAGGCTAATAAATGGGCCTTACTGTGATTCAGTGCAGGGGAGCTGACTACTGATGGAATGCAGCATTATGCTTCTAAGTAAGTTGTAGTTACTTAGGACAGGAGTCTTTAACCAGAGCTTAGTTGGTTTATTCTGATCTTATGTAGTTCATAGATTTGTGAGATGAAGTTAATATTTAAGATTTAATGCCTTCACTACCCGGGCTACTAGAATTTCTTGGGGAAAGGTACTTATTGACTTACCACACAGAATAACTCTACTACAGTCGAATATAGTAATGCTTCTGTTATGTAGGGTCTGGCTTCCTCCCAAACAGCTTTCCCCAAGCTGGTGCTATCCAGATGTTTTGGGTGACAACTCCCATCAGCCGCAGCCAGCATGGCCAATGGTCAGGCATGGTGGGAAATGCAGCCCGAAACATCTGAAGGACGCCAGTTGGGGAAGGCTGAACTACAGATTTATAATATGATAGTGATTCCATAAAGTTGGTACACATATTTTAATTTTGCTTGGTATACCACAGTCATGCATGCCTGGTTATTCCTTGGCTTGATTTCTCCAACATACTTTACATGTGGTTGGCCTTGAAGACAGTTTGGAAACTTCAGCTAATTGAGAATGCAACCATCTCATATTAGCTACAGGAGAGTTTGTTTAGATTTTGACCAAAGCTCAAGATAATGTTCGGGGTTTTTTTTAGCCTTCAACTCCCAAATTTGCTTGGGTTTGGGATATTTTAAGGAGTCTGCAACCATTTGAGCTCCACTGTGAGTTGATATATCTAAATGAGGCATAGTTTTGCATGAAGAAATACTATCTACTACTAGAAATAGAGCTTTTCTTGTGGCAATACCATAGATAAGTACTTCCCAAGGGAAGTATGCCCATTCTATTGAAATATTTTAGAAAATCAGTAAAGACTGTTTTCTTCTGTCACACTTGAGAGAACTAGGAACCCATTTAAGGTGTTGCTCTGATTTCTCTGTTTTTTTGTTTTAATGAATTTGTGATCACATTTTATTGTGTGTTTAACTTCATGTTTTTGTGTGTTTGAATGTGAACTGCTTTCAAGGCCCACAAGGGCCAAAAAGCAGGATACAAATGTAAAAAGAAAAAACAAATTACTGGAAACACACTAAAGAGATTACGTACTCTCATTTATGGTGGGAATGCCTTCTGGCTCAAAATTATTGGGGGTGGGGGGGAATCAAGTTTATAGGAAATATCTTAGGATATGAAATGCCATCACATCCATTATTCTTTCTTTTGAATAATATAGAGAACATAGAGTTGACCAAGAATATAGGGAACTAGTATGGTCACTCTAGCCAGGCTACTTATGCAAGGAGTTGGAGGTACCCTCTTTGAAAGACTGGTTTGACAAAATGTGGGACATGGCTGCTATGACCAAATTAACACACTGACCTGGTTCGCACGTAACTACAAACCATGGTAAAATTTTTGAATTATGGGTTGTTGTTACATGTGAACTGGAACTATAGGTTGTTAATCACGAACAACCCACAAAGAGAACCCATGGTTTCTTGTTGGGTTGTGGACTGTGGGTTGTTTAAAATCATGGGTTGTTATGTGCGAACCCAGGATTGTGGGTTCATGAGTTGTTTTGCCAGCGGGCAAGAGCGATCAAAAAACAGCCTCTTTATATGCCAGTACTGCAGTGTCGCAAAGGCAGTTGGTATGCAGGGAGGGAGCAGGCAAAGGAGGAGGGAAACAAACTATCCAAGGACTATGAAAACAAGCCATGGTTTGTTTGATCATATGGACAAACCTTGGGTATCACACAAACCATGGTTTAAATAAGCCATGGGTTAGCATTACTCATGAACCAGACCATTATGGGTTGGATTAAATTGTGTCATTCAGCCAGTGGAAGAGAAACTATTGGCAGAACAAATTACCCCTCCCCCTGCAGCCCCCCCCCCCCCCCCGGGTGGCCTATATCTGCTTCAGAGGTTGGTGGACCCTCTGGAGAAGATTTGGGGGCATGTAGGAAGCTGCTGAGGAGGAGAGGGTGGAGAATTCAATTGTGCAAGTAGACGACCGCTTGTGAATCCAAGTCAATATAAGGACAAAAGAGAATAGACAGAGGCAGAATAACTCTAAAGTAAATTGGAATTCCATTCATTAAATATTGTAAAAATAATATCCTAATTGGTTTTACTGTTTTGATTCTAGCTAAGAAATTGGTACAGAAATATAAAAGTAAAATAAGTATGCTATACTTCCTATAACTTCCAGATTTTTCTCTTTTTTGTTAGGAAATAATATGTAGGGTTTGCTTATATGAAATTATGTTAAGGAAGTATTTAATTACCAGACATTTCAGAAAACCAGGGAATCAATTTCCATCTTATCTACCATTTTGAGAACCCATGCAGTGGGTAGAATATTGAATTTAGATTGAATCCAGGTTTGTCCACTTGCTTGGCCCTGGGCAAGTTTTGATCTTTCTCTCTTAGGCTAGCTGTCCCACAGAGGGCTGAAAGGATAAATTTGGCTAGACCCTGGTGTGCTCCTTAGAGAAACAGTATCATGATAAATAAGTGCAAGGTTCCCATAACAATCAAATATGGCCATCAGGGGTTCCCCCTATGTACCACTTGTTTAGACTTCATATATGAGTGGTGCTGGTGATGGATGATGTTGGAAACTGTAGTAACGCATAAGGATAGAGGCAACTTTTCAGTCACCTAAGGTCTAAACTAGCCTTCCCCAATGTGGTACCCTCCAGATGTTTTGGGCTGTGGCTTCCATCATGCCTGACCATTGGCCATGCTGGTTGGGTCTGATGGGAGTTGTAGTCCAAAACATCTGGAGGGCACCATGTTGGGTAATTTAGTTTATTTATTTATTTATTATATTTATACCCCGCCTTTTTTCCTGCTTACATAATCCTCCTCTCCATTTTATCCTCACAACAACCCTGTGAGGTAGGTTAGGCTGAGAGTCAGTGACTGGCCCAAAGTCACCCAGTGAGTTTCATGGCCGAGCGGGGACTAGAACCCGGATCTCCTGAGTCCCAGTCCAACACTCTCACCACTATGCCACACTACGCCACACTGGCTGATTTAAACTATTTAGGCATCTTGAACTCTTCCCAGAAGCCAAAACAGTCCCCAGAGCAATACTATAATGTGCTTTCACCAGCCCTAATTTCCTGGAGGCAACTGCCATTTCTACAGAAACTAGTACTTTCTGCAGAGCACACTACCTCAGTCCAGACTTGAGAATGAGGGCATTGTAAACATTAAAGTGTACAAAATGACCACCAAATGGATGGCTCTTGGCCATCAACACAAATTGCAATAGGTGCAGTAGTGGATGCACGAAAGCAATTCAACACTATAATCCTAAAGATGGGGAAAACTAGAACTTGGTGATGTTGCTGCCTTCTGCTCAAGGTCAGAACCTGCCGTCCATAAACACTTGATGCCTGTGTTCAGTTTCAGTTGCCTTATAAGTGTCCAGTTCCAACAACAGTGAAGCCCTCCATTAGCAGATATTTCGGGACTCAGTTAAAATCAGTTGCCAAGGAGAGAGCAGGGCATCTGCAGCCTCTGTCCAGTATGCAATTTCATATCTCTGGCTGATTTCTTTAAGTAGTCCCATATGCATGTTCAACTGGGTGATACAAAAGGGAGGTAACAAATCACCTAGCACTGTTCTTGGGCCTTCCATGCCTTGAATGGGCAGAATGAGAGTGACTGAATGCTTGCCAGATTTCTCTTGAATCATCCAAGCCCCTGTAATGTAACATTATCCAAGCTCCTTCATCAACTTAACAGGATGAGCAGGGTATAATTTTTACCTGTTTTTAAGCTCCTAAATCATACCCTTATGCAGGGTCTTGAGTATAGACTGTCACTTGAAGACTGAAAACAGTGACTGTTTTTGCTTGTAAACACTTTTGTGTACAAGATGACTTCATAAAATCCAGCTTGTCAACTCTTAAACAGTTGGACATTGAATACCCAGTAGACTTATAAATTGCTATAATGTAAAGAAAACTGTTCTTATAAGCTCAGAAATGACTAATCCTTTCATATTGTTTATAGATAACATTGCTGCAGATGGAGCACAACTTTGACATTGTAAGTATTTCATGCACACTTTAATGCAGCTTCAGGTAAATCTTAAAGCAAGACTTGCTAGTTCACATGTTCTAGATAGTGATGTAAGTTATTTATCCCTGGCTACTTATCATGATAGCTGTATGTTACCTCCAGGATCAGAGGCAATAGGCCTCTGAATACCAGTTGCAGGAGAGTGCTATTGTCCCCGTGTCCTGCTTGTGGGCATCTTAGGAACATCTGGCTGGCCATTCTGGGAAACAGGATGCTAGACTAGATAGGCCTTTGGTCTGATCCAGCAGATCTCCTCTTACGTTCTTATGTTGTCTTTGTAGATGAATCATGCTTGTCGAGCCTTAACCTATATGATGGAAGCACTTCCCAGATCATCTGCTGTTGTGGTAGATGCAATTCCTGTTTTTTTGGAAAAGGTAATACTGTTACTTCAAACTAGAATTGGTTGCAGCTGAGGGGTTTGTAAAGCAGTTTTCCCATTGGCCCCGTTCATACGTAACAGCAGCAAATCGTGGGTTAATTAACCCACACTTGGTGCAGCACATGCCACTGCCATTTTGAATATGCAATCTCCAATTGGTCAGATTGGAGGTTGCTCCATGACATCTGAACCCGGACACTATGGGTTAATCGTGGGTTAAACAATCCACAATTAACCTAACAACTAATTCTAGGGTCAGTATGTTGCTTAGTGTACATTGGCTGTACACAAATAAGAACCTGGCCATGGTATCAGAGTTGTGCACTTCCTCTGGTTTCTGTTAGGAGGGAAATAATTTCCCCAAGTCTTTCTAATTCAGGGCTTAATTGCCACTTTGAGAGAGCTTTACCCTTAAAGGTGGCCTAAAAATCATTGTAAATAAATAACTAGATAAAATCATTGCTGTGCTTAGTCATTGCTAATTGCTTTGATACTCCTAAATTTCAGATTTTTTACCTGGCAACCATTCTGCTACCAGCAGTTATCTGAGACGCTAACAGTGTCCAAGCATAATTTCTCTAGGTCTTGTACAAACTTATAATATGGACCTTCTTTCCACCCTGCTGCCCTTCACAAGAGGGTTTGTCTGTTGTGAAAAACAGGAGGAAAAACTGTTGTCACTTTAGCCTCTTTTCCCTTTGTTTAAGCTCCTTATCTTTCTGGCTACTTGATTTAGTTATGGCTGAACATGGTGGTATGAAATATATGAGTGACATGTATTCTTTCTTTCATTGAGTTGTAGTGTATAGTACAAAAAGTTTGTCATCAACAAATACAATAAAGATCAACCATTGAAACAAACAAACAAAAAATCATGTTCCCATTCTTTTTTAATTTTTATTAACAGTAGAATGGGAATGTATTTAAAGCATCAGTAATTTAATTACGTCCCTCCAGAATGACATTTGAGGCACCGGAGGTTTGTGACTCACCGTTTCCTTGTTGATAAACATAATAAAGGGGGACCAAGTTTCCATAAAGTGGTTGTGCCTGCCCCCTGCCCCCCTTAAAACTCTGCCATGGTGGGTTAATCTCTGTGAGTGCAATTTTCCAACTGATGGAGATTCAGCCCTGCATCATGAAACCAGCACTTGTTTTTCTAGTATTGTGTTATTTCTAAGCACGCTGCCATCAACCAAAACAGGACTAGCTCCCCATGTGGCAAATTGCCTCTTACGTTTTCCAGTAGAGAGAGAAGAGCCAAAAGGGGCTTTGGTATAATAATACAAGCGATAATATCTGAATTCACCCCAGATATTCCAGACCAGAAGTGTTGAACCTGGGGGCAGTCCCACCACATATGGATCGGCATCCCAGTGCCCCCATGTTCCCTTCAGCATTGTGTGGGCAGGGAGACGTTTATCCGATGGTCTAATTGGAGTATAGTTCCATCTATATATTATTTTAATTGCTGGCTCTTTCAGATTGGCAGAGATAGTCTTGAAAGGTAGTTCAGTCCAGAGTTTGTTCCAGCTGTCATTGTCTATTTGGCACTGTAGGTCGGTTTCCCATACCACTTTTAAACTCGGTGTGTGGCCCGTCATTTTTTCCAAAAGTATATTATAAATGTTAGATCAAAGTCCTTTCGTGTCCTCTGCAGCTTGGAGGCACAGGGTTTCAAATTTTGCTAATGACAACAATTTTGTTAACAATCCCAAGGACGTTGTTCCCTGTCCCTGGGATCTAGTGCTGGTTCTTCTGAGCCAGGAGTGGGCAGGCAGACTTCAAGCCTGTTAGATCTATTACAGGCAGCCTCATCTAATGTGGGTGCCCGTAACCCTCTGAACTCGGAGGGTTACAAGCATCCAATGGAAGGCGGGAGGAGCGTGGTGGCTAGGATTGCCTCTGTGCTCCCCTCACCCTCTAAAACATTTAGACGGCCAATTTCAGATGTCTAAATGCTTTCCCCCTCCTCATGAGGAGGAGAGGCTGAGGCACCGCCTGGATTCCATGGAGGATGGTAGTGCCTCACTCCTCCCCTTCCCACCCCCAGGAACACTCCCCCCCCCATGCCAATTCTGAAGACAGTCTTCTGTCTTTGGAGCCCAGCTGGTGTGGAAAGAATGGCTGCGAGGCCGGGGGGAGGGCAGTCCACGGGTGGAGTCCCTGCTGTGGCCTCGGAAGGCATTTCTGAGATTGGAGCAAGGATTCTGACCTATCCTGTGGCCCCCCAGACAAGGTCAGGAGGCTGTAGGATTGCGCCCTTACTGGTTTTTTTTTTAACTAGAACTCTAAAGTCTACCATGTGCAAAAAGGGAGGTGGAGGTGGTAAAGGGAATAGAATAAGGAAAATTGTGCCTCTGAGCACATGCTCGATCCTGGAATTTGTTTTAGTACCAGAACTGAATTTATAGTCCTTTCATTGTGATCTTCAGTGATTTTTTTTAAAAATCCCTTCAAAAATCCTATATAAATAAATTAATTAAGTGAGAGGAAAAAATGTTATGAACTTGGATGTCCAGAAGAAATTGGTTGGCTTTTGTAGTCTTCAAGAACACCGGAGAATCAATTTTCTTTGCATGTGATTAAGCATTGAATCGGAGTGAATCATATTAATGTGTGTATGTTTTGGGGTGGGCAGTTGAACAGAAATATAATTAATGGTTTACAAAACTAAAGCATTTGAATTAAATATTAAAGCATGGATGTTGAGAGGTAAAAGCTATTAAAATTTGAAGAATGTTTGAAAATGATTGGCAGTTTAGATCAGTTTCTAATCTCATTTCATATCTCTCTGAAAAACAGTCTAAATCACTTTCATTTGTTCTAGCTGCAAGTTATTCAGTGTATTGATGTGGCAGAGCAGGCACTGACTGCCTTGGAGATGCTATCACGCAGACATAGTAAAGCTATTCTGCAGGCAGTAAGTATTTCTTCAAATTAAAAAAGGCTGGTTTTTAAAAAAATCTTTATCATTCCTAGAGTTTTCTTCCCCAAAGAGTAATTACTCCCTGAAACTTATGCATCTCTTTTAGTAATATAAGCTTGAACTGTTTGGTGTTTTGTTTTTTTTTATTATAGGGAGGCTTGGCAGACTGTCTGCTGTATCTGGAATTTTTCAGCATAAATGCCCAGAGGAATGCACTAGCTATTGCTGCCAACTGCTGCCAGAGCATCACTCCTGATGAGTTTCACTTTGTTGCGGATTCTTTACCATTGCTTACACAAAGGCTAACCCATCAGGTCAGAAATTGTAGAGAATGCAGCTATCTTCTAAAGTGTTGTGTTATGTGAATCTTTAGGGTGACCAGTGTGTACCATGGTCGGTTTTCACTAGCCATTGATGAGAGTGAAGCCTACTAGAGGAGATGATACTTCAAATCAAGGTGTTTTTTTTGTAGCAAACTGAAGTAAAAGTTGTCCCAGTTCCTTGGGCTGTGACTTTTGATTGGGTATCAAAGTTGGGCGAGGTGTTTTTGCTTCTTTCCCAATTAATGCCTGCCAAACTCTTAACAGGATAGGTCAAGAATTGTAGTTCTTGATGTATTTGACATGCCAAATCCTGTATATTGGAACCTAATATTTGTATTTAAATTTCATAGGATAAAAAGTCAGTAGAAAGCACTTGCCTCTGTTTTGCACGCCTAGTGGACAACTTCCAACATGAAGAGGTAACATCTGTTTTCTTTCTTTAGCAAGATTCTTTCTTTTAAAAGATTCTGATCAGATGATCTATAAACTTCTTCTTTTTCTGGTAGAATCTGCTTCAGCAGGTTGCCTCTAAGGACTTGCTCACAAATATTCAGCAGCTCCTAGTAGTGACTCCTCCAATTCTGAGCTCAGGGATGTTCATCATGGTGGTGCGCATGTTTTCCCTAATGTGCTCCAACTGTCCTGCACTAGCAGTTCAACTTATGAAACAAAGTAAGTTGCTCTTGACATTCTCATTACCAGTTGTTAGTGTCTATAGGATTGAAAAGTAAAATGTTTGCAAGAAGTTAATGAAACTACTGGAGTATGTGACTCTGCACATAAGAGCAACCCATTGGTTTAAAAATGGATGAGTCGTCATGCACTAGTGGCCACGCTGCCTGCAGCGCACTGACTTCTTCGGCTTTGCTGCACAACCCATAATTGGCTCCTTTGTAGGTTGTGCAGCGTGATGTGTGAACCCGGACCACTGGATTGTTTAAGGGCCAAAAAAACCCTAGTGGTTAACCCAACAAAGAAGCATGGGTTAACTGCTGGGTTGCTTAGCCCCTAAACAACCCAGTGGTCTGGATTTGTATGTGTCACTGCGCAACCTATGAAGGAGCAGAACTTGGGTGGTGCAGAAGAGGCGGGTGCAGTGCAGGCAGTGCACCCGCTCATGCTCGACAACCCATCGGTTCTTAAACTGATGGGTTGTTGTTACGTGTGAACCACATCTGTGTTTTATATATAACTATATTAGTGGCGGTGGGATGGGTGTGGGGAGGAACACAAATTATTTAGTTCATTGATTTATTTACAGTATTTATAGCCTGCTCTATAACAAGGTTCTCAGTGTGGCTCCCAACAAGAAATAAAACAGCTAGAATTGTGTGTCATCTGCATATTGATGGCACATCACTCAACAGTTTGATGTAGATTTTTCTTTTTAAAGCATGGGGGATAAAATAGAAACTTGTGGAACCTCAAAGTATACATGCCAGGAAACTGAACAGAAATCTCCCAGCACCACTTTCTGGAATTAATTATCCAGGGATGAGCAGCAAAGCAGTACCCCCTAGCCCCAAACTTGGACACCCCCTCCAGAAGGATACTGTGGCCAATGGCATTAAAAGCTGCTGAGAGATCCAGGAAAATCAGTAGGGTCACACTCGCTCAGTCTCTCTCACAGCACTTGTCATCCCACTGAGTGATAGAGATAGCTTCTCTGCTATAACCAGGCCTGTAGCCTGATTGAAATGGATCAAGAAAACAAATCTGAACACCGTTCCCCATATATATTAACTGGCACTGGGTGCATATATTCTGTTCCAAGTATTTCTGTAAAACACAAGCCGCTAGAATTCCTTGAGCAATAGTGGGAATACTGCTGCTAGCAGCTTCTTTTCTGCATGTGCACCAAATATTTGTCAGTTTCTAGTTCTGCTTGCAGTCTTCAAACCTTTAGCAACAATGCATGTTTTCATGTCTGCCACATGAAAACATGCATTGTTGAAGGCATGAGTAAGACAAAGCTGAACTAGAAATTGACCATTATATGGTACACATGCAGCTCTTCCAAGACAAACTCTGAATGATTGTCTAATTTGTTTAAATTGGGGTGTTACATTCAAAATCCAGATGCCCATGAACGTCTTTGGCCTGCTACTCGACACAGTAAACTGGGGTGCATAACTTGCACATAGCCATTGGCAAGCCAGCTTCTTTATTCTAATGAGTATATTGGCTTCTTGGCCCCCAAAATGTCAAATTCCTATGGAGTGCAAATTCCTATGCAAGCTCTGGCATGCAAGTTAAGGCCAAAGACTTTGATAAGGCCCAAGATCAGTTTCATTTTTTGTAAATCCAGACAGTTGCCAAAATCCAGCCCTGTACTGAGAGAGCGGTAGAGAAGGTATTTCCATTTTATTTTATTGTAGTGAAATATGTTCCCCTGCACTCAAAGGTCTATAGGAACATCATGGAATTGGTTTGTTTTCATTTACTTTTGCTGTGGACAGTTAATTCTTGTAGTAGAAAAAGTGCATTCTTCTTGGAAGGACTCTGTTACAAGAGGCATATAAAGAACACTTATTACAGAACATGGCAGAGTAATGTTGTGGTTGTGTCTTTTTTTTTAAAAAAAAGATATTGCAGAAACTCTTCACTTTCTTCTTTGTGGAGCCTCAAATGGGAGTTGTCAAGAACAAATAGACCTTGTTCCGAGAAGTCCTCAAGAACTGTATGAGCTTACTTCACTTATCTGGTATGTTTTCTGAGAGTTTACCTTACAGATTTTGCCTAGGATCTCATTTCAGAATGCACTAAAATGAAGGTTGCTATTACTTTCCATAACGAACACATTTGCTGTTAACAAAATGTTGATTTGTTCTTTTCAGTGAATTGATGCCATGCCTGCCTAAAGAAGGAATTTTTGCTGTTGACACTATGCTAAAGAAAGGAAACGCGCAAAACACAGATGGTGCAATATGGCAGTGGCGAGATGACAGGGGGCTCTGGCATCCCTATAACAGAATTGATAGCCGGATAATAGAGGTAGCATCTTCCACATATACTACAAACATTGCATTTTATATAGGGGTTTAGACATCACTTATTGGCCACTGTCATAAAGGTATACACTTTTACATACACAAATACTAATCCAACTGGATCTCCTCAGGCTAATTACTAGTAGACACATTTGGATGCTTATTAATAGGCTATTTCATAAGATGGTGAGGCCGTAGCTCAGTGGTAGAGAACTTGCTTTGCATGCAGGAAGTCCCAGGTTCAATTTCCGGCATCTCCAGGTGGGGCTGGAAAGACTCCTATCTGAAACTCCGGAGAGCTGCTGCCAGTCATTGTCGACAATACTGGGCTAGACGGACCAAGTGTCTGACTCAGTATAAGGCAGCTTCCTATGTTCTTGTGGTGGATCTTTTTGTCTGTCTGTCCTGAATGACATAGTCATTAAAATATTTTGCTTACTGATACCGTGTAGTTTGATGTGGAGCCTCTGGGTATGTTAATTTAAACGTATTGTCCAGAAAACAAATCCTTATATTAATATTATAGAAATTTCTACCCTGCCCTTTAAGCAAGCTCCCAGGGTGGCTTAAACAAAATCAAGACAATTACCGTACACATTCAAGTAGGCTAAAACAGCAACATTCTTAAAGCATTATTTGTGACATGGCCCCCATGAGGGTGTTACATGCACTCATATTTTCAATTTCTTATCTCTCAGCTTAGCTTTAAATAGTCTC